>CP092878.1:58892149-59338904 GCA_030710605.1 Cordylochernes scorpioides
TTATAACAGAGGTACAGTAGTTAAAGACAGGGAGAAACATATATTTCATTGACAGAGGCACATTAGTTAAAGACAAGGATGTACAGATACTTTTAAACAGAGGTACAGTAGTTTAAGACAGCGAGATACAGATATTTTATAACAGAGGTACAGTAGTTAAATACATGGAGGTAAAAATATTATATAACAGAGGTAGATTAGATAAAGGCAGAGAGGTACAGATATTTTAAACAGAGGTACAGCGATTTAAGAAAGGTAGGCACAGATATTTTATTGAAGAGGTACAGTAGTTAAAGACAGAGAGGTACAGATATTTTATAACAGGTGTTTAATAGTTAAAAACAGGGAGGTACAGATTTAATAACAGAGGTACAGCATTTAAAAACTGCGAGGCACAGATATTTTATTGCCAGAGGTGTAGTAGTTAAAGACAGTGAGGTACAGATTTTTTATAGCCGAGGTACATTGGGTAAAGACAAGGAGGCACAGATAACTTATTGACAGAGGTACAGTAGTTAAAGACAGAGAGGTACAAATATTTTATATAACTGAGGTACAGTAGTTAAAAACAGAGAGGTACAGTTGTTGAAGACCGGGTGGTACAGATATTATATTGACAGAGGTACAGTAAGTAGAGACAGGGAGGTACAGATATTTTATAACAGAGGTACAGTAGTAAATAGCAGGGAGGCACAGATATTTTATAATAGAGGTACAGTAGTTAAAGATAGGGAGGCACATATATTTTATTGACAGAGGTACATTAGTTAAAGACAGGGAGGTACAGATACTTTTAAACAGAGGTAGAGTAGTTAAAGACAGGGAGAAACAGATATTTTATTGATGGAGATTCAGTAGTTAAAGACAGCGAGGTACAGATATTTTATAACAGAGATACAGTAGTCAAAGACAATGAGAAACAGATATTTTATTGACAGAGGTACATTAATTAAAGACAAGGAGGTACAGATATTTTATAAAAGATGTAAAGTAGTTAAAGATAGAGAGGTACAGATATTTTATAACAAAAATACAGTAGTTAAAGAAAGAGAGGTACTGATATTTTATAACAGAGGTACAGTAGTTAAAGACAGAGTGGTACAGATATTTTATAACAGAGATACAGTAGTTGAAGCCAAGGAGGTACAGTTATTTTAAAACAGTGGTACAATAGTTAAAGACAGATAGGTACTGATATTTTATAACAGAGGTACAGTAGTTAAAGACAGGGAGGTACAGATATTTTATAAAAGAGGTAGAGTAGGTAAAGATAGGGAGAAACAGATATTTTATTGACAGAGGTTCAGTATTTAAATACAAGGATTTACAGATATTTTGAAACAGAGGTACATTAGTTGAAAATAGAGAGGTACATATATTTTATAACAGAGGTAGAGTAGTTAAAGACAGAGAGGTACAGATATTTTATAACAGAGGTACAGTAGTTAAAAACAGGGAAAAACAGATATTTTATTGACAGAGGTTCAGTATTTAAAGACAAGTATTTACAGATATTTCAAAACAGAGGTACTGAAGTTAAAGACAGAGAGGTAGATATATTTTATAACAGAGGTACAGTAGTTAAAGACAGAGAGGTACAGATATTTCACAAGGGAAGTACAGTAGTTAAAGACAGAGTAAAACAGATATTTTATTGACAGAGGTTCAGTATTTAAAGACAAGGATTTACAGATATTTTGAAACAGAGGTACATTAGTTGAAAATAGAGAGGTACATATATTTTATAACAGAGGTAGAGTAGTTAAAGACAGGGTGGTACAGATATTTTATAAAAGAGGTACAGTAGTTAAAGACAGTGAGAAACAGATATTTTATTGACAGAGGTACAGTAGTTAAAGATAGGGAGGTACAGATATTTTATAAAGAGGTAGAGTAGTTAAGACAGGGAGAAACAGGTATTTTATTGACAGATGTACAGTAGTTAAAGACAAGGAGGTACAGATATTCAAAAAAGAGCTACAGTAGTTAAAGACAGAGAGGTACAGATATTTTATAACAGGTCTTTAATAGTTAAAAACAGGGAGGTACAGATTTAATAACAGAGGTACAGCATTTAAAAACTGCGAGGCACAGATATTTTATTGCCAGAGGTGCAGTAGTTAAAGACAGTGAGGTACAAATATTTTATATAACTGAGGTACAGTAGTTGAAAACAGAGAGGTACAGTTGTTGAAGACAGGGAGGTACAGATTTTATATTGACAGAGGTACAGTAAGTAGAGACAGGGAGGTACAGATATTTTATAACAGAGGTACAGTAGTAAATAGCAGGGAGGCACATATATTTTATAATAGAGGTACAGTAGTTAAAGATAGGGAGGCACATATATTTTATTGACAGAGGTACAGTAGTTAAAGACAGAGAGGTCCAGATATTTTAAACAGAGGTACAGCGATTTAAGACAGGCAGGCACAGATATTTTATTGAAGAGCTACAGTAGTTAAAGACAGAGAGGTACAGATATTTTATAACAGGTGTTTAATAGTTAAAAACAGGGAGGTACAGATATTTAATAACAGAGGTACAGCATTTAAAAACTGCGAGGCACAGATATTTTATTGCCAGAGGTGCAGTAGTTAAAGACAGCGAGGTACAGATATTTTATATCCGAGGTACAGTAGGTAAAGACAAGGAGGCACAGATAATTTATTGACAGAGGTACAGTAGTTAAAGAAAGAGAGGTACAAATATTTTATATAACTGAGGTACAGTAGTTAAAAACAGAGAGGTACAGTTGTTGAAGACAGGGAGGTACAGATATTTTATTGACAGAGGTACAGTAGTTAAAGACAGAGAAGTATAGATATTTTATAACATAGGTACAGTAGTTAAAGGCAGGGAGGAACAGATATTTTATTGACTGAGGTACAGTAAGTAAAGACAGGGAGGTACAGATATTTTATAACAGAGGTACAGTAGTTAATAGCAGGGAAGCACAGATATTTTATAATAGAGGTACAGTAGTTAAAGACAGATAGGTACAGATATTTTATAACAGAGGTACAGTAGTTAAAAACAGGGAGGTACAGATATTTTTATAACAGAGGTACAGTAGTTAATAGCAGGGGGGGCACATATATTTTATTAACAGAGGTACAGTAGTTAAAGACAGGGAGGCACAGATATTTTATAACAGAGGTACAGTAGTCAGGTTCAGGAAGAAACACATATTTTATTGACAGAGGTTAAGTAGCTAAATAAAAGGAGCTACATAAATTTAAAAATTGAGGTACAGTAGTTGAAGACAGGGAGGCACAGAGATTTTAAAACATAAGAGCAATGTTGGAAACAGGGAGCTACAGATATTTTATAACAGAGGTACAGTAGTTAAAGACAGGGAGGCACAGATATTTTATAACAGAGGTACAGTAGTTAAAAACAGGTAGGTCAGATATTTAATAACAGAGGTACAGCATTTGAAAACTGCGAGGCTCAGATATTTTATTACCAGAGGTGCAGTAGTTAAAGACAGCGAGGAACAGATATTTTATAACCGAGGTACAGTAGGTATAGACAAGGAGGCACAGATAATCTATTAACAGAGGTACAGTAGTTAAAGACAGAGAGGTACAAATATTTTATAACTGAGGAACAGTAGTTAAAGACAGAGAGGTACAGTTGTTGAATATTTTATTGGCAGATGAACAGCAGTTAAAGACAGGGAGATACAGATATTTTATAACAGAGTTACAGTAGTTAAAGACAGAGAGGAACAGATCTTTTATAACAACGGTACAGTAGTTAAAGACAGAGAGGTACCGATATTTTATAACAGAGGAACAGTAGTTAAAGACAGGGAGGTACAGATATTTCATAACAGAGGTACAGTAGTTATATACAGGGAAAATCCGATCTTTAATTAACAGAGTTACAGTAGCTGAATACAAGGAGGTACATATATTTAATAATAGAGGTACAGTTATTGAAATCAGGGAGGCACAGAGATTTCAAAACATAAGAACAATGTTGGAAACAGGGAGGTACAGATATTTTATAACAGAGGTACAGTAGGTAAAGACAAGGAGGCATAGATATTTTATAAAAGAGGTACAGTAGTTAGAGACAGAGAGGTACAGATATTTTATAACAGAGATACAGTAGTTAGAGACATGAAGGTACAGATATTTTATAACAGAGGTACAGTAGTTAGAGACAGGCAGGCACAGATATTTTATTGACAGAGGTACAGTAATTAAAGACAGGGAGGTACAGATATTTTAAAACAGAGGAACTGTAGCTAGAGACCAAGCGGTACAGATATTCTTATAACAGAGGTACTGTCGTTGAAGACAGGGAGGCACAGATATTTTATTGAAGAGGTACAGTAGTTGAAGACAGGGAGGTACAGATATTTTATAACAGAGGTACAGTAGTTAAAGAAAGGGAGGTACAGATATTTTATAACAGAGAAACAGTAGTTAAAGACAGAGATGTACAGATATTTTAAAACAGAGGTACAGTAGTTAAATAGAGAGAGAAAAAGATATTTTATAACCGAAAAACAGTAGTTAAAGACATTGAGGCAAATATATTTTATTGAAAGAGGTACAGTAGGTAAAGACAGGGAGGTACAGATATTTTATAACAGAGGTACAGTAGGTATAGACAAGAAGGCATAGATATTTTATAAAAGAGGTACAGTAGTTAGAGACAGAGAGGTACAGATATTTTATAAAAGAGATACAGTAGTTAGAGACATGAAGGTACAGATATTTTATAACAGAGGTACAGTAGTTAGAGACAGGCAGGCACAGATATTTTATTGACAGAGGTACAGTAATTAAAGACAGGGAAGTACAGATATTTTAAAACAGAGGAACTGTAGCTAGAGACCAAGCGGTACAGATATTCTTATAACAGAGGTACTGCCGTTGAAGACAGGGAGGCACAGATATTTTATTGAAGAGGTACAGTAGTTAAAGACAGGGAGGTACAGATATTTTATAACAGAGTAACAGTAGTTGAGAACAGAGAGGTACAGATATTTTAAAACAGAGGTACAGTAGTTAAATAGAGAGAGAAAAAGATATTTTATAACAGAAAAACAGTAGTTAAAGACATGGAGGCAAAGATATTTTATTGAAAGAGGTACAGTAGGTAAAGACAGGGAGGTACAGATATTTTATAGCAGAGTTACAGAAGTTGAAGAGAGGGAGGCACAGATATTTTATAACAAAGGTACAAAATTGAAGAAAGAGAGGTACAGATATTTCATTGAGAGAGGTACAGTAGTTAAAGGGAGAGAAGTATAGATATTTTATAACTGAGATATAGTAGTTAAAACATGGAGGTACAGATATTTTATAACAGAGGTACAGTAGTTGAAGACAAGAGAAACAGATATTTTACAACAGAAGTACAGTAGGTAAAAACAGAGAGGTACATATATTTTATAACAAAGATACAGAAGTTAAAGAAAAAGAGGTACTGATATTTTATAACAGAGGTACAGTAGTTAAAGACAGAGTGGTACAGATATTTTATAACAGAGGTACAGTAGTTAAAGACAGAAGAAACATATTTTTTAACAGAGGTACAGTAGTTAAAGCCAAGGAGGTACAGTTATTTTAAAACAGAGGTACAGTAGTTAAAGACAGAGAGGTACTGATATTTTATAACAGAGGTACAGTAGTTAAAGACAGGGAGGTACAGATATTTTATAACAGAGGTACAGTAGTTAAAGACAGGGAGAAACAGATATTTTATAACAGAGGTATAGTAGTTAAAGACAAGCAGGTAAAGATATTTTGAAATAGAGGTACAGCATTTAATGACAGAGAAATACAGATATTTTATAACAGAGGTACAGTATTTAAAGAAAGTGAGATACAGATATTTTATAACAGAGGTAGAGTAGGTAAAGACAGGGAGAAACATATTTCATTGACAGAGGTACATTAATTAAAGAGAGCGAGGTACAGATATTTAATAACAGAGGTACAGTAGTTAAAGACAGTGAGAAACAGATATTTTATTGACAGAGGTACAGTAGTTAAAGATAGGGAGGTACAGATATTTTATAACAGAGGTACAGTAGTTAAAGACAGGGAGAAACAGATATTTTATTGACAGAGGCACATTAGTTAAAGACAGCGAGGTACAGATATTTTATATCAGAGATACAGTAGTTATAGACAATGAGAAACAGATAATATATTGCCAGAGGTACAGTTGTTAAAGAGAGCGAGGTACAGATATTTTTTAACAGAGGTACAGTAGTTAAAGACTGGGAGAAATAGATATTTTATTGACAGAAGAACCGTAGTTAAAGACAAGGAGGTACAGATATTCAAAACAGAGGTACAGTAGTTAAAGACAGGGAGGTACAGAAATTTTAAAACAGAGGGACAGTAGTTGAAGACAGAGAGAAACAGATATTTTATAACAGAGGTATAGTAGTTAAAGATATGGAGAAACAGATATTTTATTGACAGAGGTACAGTAGTTAAAGGCAAGCAGGTAAAGATATTTTATTGAAGAGGTACAGTAGTTAAAGACAGGGAGGTACAGATATTTTATAACAGAGTAACAGTAGTTGAGAACAGAGAGGTACAGATATTTTAAAACAGAGGTACAGTAGTTAAATAGAGAGAGAAAAAGATATTTTATAACAGAAAAACAGTAGTTAAAGACATGGAGGCAAAGATATTTTATTGAAAGAGGTACAGTAGGTAAAGACAGGGAGGTACAGATATTTTATAGCAGAGTTACAGAAGTTGAAGAGAGGGAGGCACAGATATTTTATAACAAAGGTACAAAATTGAAGAAAGAGAGGTACAGATATTTCATTGAGAGAGGTACAGTAGTTAAAGGGAGAGAAGTATAGATATTTTATAACTGAGATATAGTAGTTAAAACATGGAGGTACAGATATTTTATAACAGAGGTACAGTAGTTGAAGACAAGAGAAACAGATATTTTACAACAGAAGTACAGTAGGTAAAAACAGAGAGGTACATATATTTTATAACAAAGATACAGAAGTTAAAGAAAAAGAGGTACTGATATTTTATAACAGAGGTACAGTAGTTAAAGACAGAGTGGTACAGATATTTTATAACAGAGGTACAGTAGTTAAAGACAGAAGAAACATATTTTTTAACAGAGGTACAGTAGTTAAAGCCAAGGAGGTACAGTTATTTTAAAACAGAGGTACAGTAGTTAAAGACAGAGAGGTACTGATATTTTATAACAGAGGTACAGTAGTTAAAGACAGGGAGGTACAGATATTTTATAACAGAGGTACAGTAGTTAAAGACAGGGAGAAACAGATATTTTATAACAGAGGTATAGTAGTTAAAGACAAGCAGGTAAAGATATTTTGAAATAGAGGTACAGCATTTAATGACAGAGAAATACAGATATTTTATAACAGAGGTACAGTATTTAAAGAAAGTGAGATACAGATATTTTATAACAGAGGTAGAGTAGGTAAAGACAGGGAGAAACATATTTCATTGACAGAGGTACATTAATTAAAGAGAGCGAGGTACAGATATTTAATAACAGAGGTACAGTAGTTAAAGACAGTGAGAAACAGATATTTTATTGACAGAGGTACAGTAGTTAAAGATAGGGAGGTACAGATATTTTATAACAGAGGTACAGTAGTTAAAGACAGGGAGAAACAGATATTTTATTGACAGAGGCACATTAGTTAAAGACAGCGAGGTACAGATATTTTATATCAGAGATACAGTAGTTATAGACAATGAGAAACAGATAATATATTGCCAGAGGTACAGTTGTTAAAGAGAGCGAGGTACAGATATTTTTTAACAGAGGTACAGTAGTTAAAGACTGGGAGAAATAGATATTTTATTGACAGAAGAACCGTAGTTAAAGACAAGGAGGTACAGATATTCAAAACAGAGGTACAGTAGTTAAAGACAGGGAGGTACAGAAATTTTAAAACAGAGGGACAGTAGTTGAAGACAGAGAGAAACAGATATTTTATAACAGAGATATAGTAGTTAAAGATATGGAGAAACAGATATTTTATTGACAGAGGTACAGTAGTTAAAGGCAAGCAGGTAAAGATATTTTAAAACATAGGTACAGCATTTAATGACAGAGAAGTACAGATATTTTATAACAGAGGTACAGTAGTTAAAGAAAGGGAAAAACAGATATTTTGTTGACAGAGGTACAGTAGTTGAAGACAGAAAGGTACTGATATTTTGTAACAGAGATACAGTATTTGAAGAAAGGGAGAAACAGATATTTTATTTACAGAGGTACAGTAGTTAAAGAGAGCGCGGTACAGATATTTTATAACAGAGGGACAGTAGTTAAAGACAGTGAGAAACAGATATTTTATAACAGAGGTACAGTTGTTAAAGACAGGGAAAACAGATATTTTATTGAAAGTGGTTCAGTATTCAAAGAAAAGGATTTACAGATATTTTAAAACAGAGGTACAGTAGTTAAAGACAGAGAGGTACAGATATTTTAGAACAGAGGTATAGTAGTTAAAGACAGGGAGAAACAGATATTTTATAACAGAGGTACAGTAGTTAAAGAAAGGGAAAAACAGATATTTTGTTGACAGAGGTACAGTAGTTGAAGACAGAAAGGTACTGATATTTTGTAACAGAGATACAGTATTTGAAGACAGGGAGAAACAGATATTTTATTTACAGAGGTACAGTAGTTAAAGAGAGCGCGGTACAGATATTTTATAACAGAGGGACAGTAGTTAAAGACAGTGAGAAACAGATATTTTATAACAGAGGTACAGTTGTTAAAGACAGGGAAAACAGATATTTTATTGACAGTGGTTCAGTATTTAAAGAAAAGGATTTACAGATATTTTAAAACAGAGGTACAGTAGTTAAAGACAGAGAGGTACAGATATTTTATAACAGAGGTATAGTAGTTAAAGACAGGGAGAAACAGATATTTTATTGACAGACGCACATTAGTTAGACAAGGAGGTACAGATACTTTTAAACAGAGGTATAGTAGTAAAAGACAAGGAGAAACAGATATTTTATTGACAGAGATACAGTAGTTAAAGACATCGAGGTACAGATATTTTCTAACAGAGATACAGTAGTTAAAGACAGAGAGGTACTGATATTTTATAACAGAGGTACAGTAGTTAAAGACAGGGAGAAACAGATATTTTATTGACAGAGGTTCAGTATTTAAAGACAAGTATTTACAGATATTTCAAAACAGAGGTACAGAAGTTAAAGACAGAGATGTAGATATATTTTATAACAGAGGTATAGTAGTTAAAGACAGGAAGGTAAAGATATTTTATAACAGAGGTACAGTAGGTAAAGACCTGGAGAAACAGATATTTTATTGACAGAGATACAGTAGTTAAAGAGAACGAGGTACAGATATTTTATAACAGAGGTACAATAGTTAAAGACAGGGAGAAACATATATTTTATTGACAGAGGCACATTAGTTAAAGACAAGGATGTACAGATACTTTTAAACAGAAGTACAGTAGTTTAAGACAGCGAGGTACAGATATTTTATAACAGAGGTACAGTAGTTAAAGACAGGGAGGTACAGATACTTTTAATCAGAGGTAGAGTAGTTAAAGACAGGGAGAAACAGATATTTTATTGACGGAGATTCAGTAGTTAAAGACAGCGAGGTACAGAAATTTTATAACAGAGATACAGTAGTTAAAGACAATGAGAAACAGATATTTTATTGACAGAGGTACATTAATTAAAGACAAGGAGGTACAGATATTTTATAAAAGATGTAAAGTAGTTAAAGACAGAGAGGTACAGATATTTTATAACAAAGATACAGTAGTTAAAGAAAGAGAGGTACTGATATTTTATAACAGAGGTACAGTAGTTAAAGACAGAGTGGTACAGATATTTTATAACAGAGGTACAGTAGTTAAAGACAGGGAGAAACAAATATTTTTAACAGAGGTACAGTAGTTAAAGCCAAGGAGGTACAGTTATTTTAAAACAGTGGTACAATAGTTAAAGACAGAGAGGTACTGATATTTTATAACAGAGGTACAGTAGTTAAAGACAGGGAGGTACAGATATTTTATAAAAGAGGTAGAGTAGGTAAAGATAGGGAGAAACAGATATTTCATTGACAGAGGTACATTAGTCAAAGAGAGCGAGATACAGATATTTAATAACAGAGGTACAGTAGTTAAAGACAGTGAGAAACAGATCCCCGTCCAACGTCCTCTCACAAAACTATCATCTTGACCGCTATCTTCATTATGGCCAATTTTTAAACACATTTTTCACACTAGCCATTTAGGTGGTCTCACAAATCTCACCAACGCTTTAATAACAACACACACACACACACACAACATACATTAAACATCTTACATGTTAATTGATATCACCAACTAAAACAACTTGGTCAAGTCTGATATAGACTTTATAATGGAAAAGAGATATAATTATCTACATATCACCTTTTTGGTTTAAACGAGAATATTGTTCAATTTTACACTACTTAACATTTTTTATCTAATCATTATAATAATCTTTAATTTTATTCTAATTTTTGTATAAAATATTGAATAATAATTTTTATTTTTACCATTCAATTATATAATAAAAATTTTAATCCAACATGATTTTCAAAAAAAAAAAAAACTTTAATCAAATTTACTTTTATTTTCCATGATATTAGTTTAGTATTGCAAAAATTTAATTGTTTAAAAAATCATTTTTATTTTCATAATTATTATATCTTTTTTATATTACATGCTTGATTTTGTCCACTTACACTTTTTTCACCCGCAATCATATTTCTATATTTTTATTCACTATATTTTATATATTTTTAAAAACCTCTATTATATCGCAATGTTTAATCATTAACTATTGGGCATACAAGAATCGTTTTCAACAATCATATTCTCTAACCACTTGCCTATACTTTTCATCACTATCTATTTCAGCCATTGCTTCACTTCATTGTAAAAAAAACGACAGTACTGCTTGACAGTTTTTTATTTCGTAATTTCAACAAACTCTTTGAACACAGTTCTCCAGATTTAAAAATCCCAACTTCTGGTCTGAACACGCTTCAAGAGTTAATTTCAATCATCCGCAGAGCAAACACCAACGCATGCACAAAGCGTTCACTTTTTTCAACTTTCAACTTTTTTTCAGCTCTAGCCGACCACAATCATCCTTTGATTTGATGTCAAATCAGATCACCTACTGTCGCTACAATTCTATTTATCGCATGGCTCTACCACCCCTTTCAATCATATTAATAAGCAATTTTTCTCAACAAATTTTAACCCAATAACCCTAAAATTGTGACGAAACACTGTAACCCTTATACAGGATCGCAAGTGAAACATTGCCTAGGAAGACGCTGAAGTCTATTTCCTCGCTTTGCACCTGGATCTAAGTATTTGGTTTACATGTGCAATCCTAACAATTGAATATTCTTTAACCCCTAACCCTTTCTAACGTCCGCCAATAATATCTTACAATTTTTAATTCTCTTTCACATAATCATATCATTATGTATTTAATTTAAACAACGGTTTTATCTAAAAATATATCATTTTATATAATTAACATTATAACTTTTTAATTGGACAGGCTTTATTTTTATTATTTTCAGATATATCCAAACAGATCATCTTGTTATAGCCCTTTTTACCCTCACAGTTTAAATTAATTAAAATAAATTTTAATTATTTACCTGTGTTAGAGAGGCTTTACCCACTTAAACCCGGATAAACCCTTTCAATCCCGGGGCCCATCAAATCTGTGATGAAGTCCTGTTGTCTCTTGTAGAATCTTGTCGACTAACTATGTGATGAGGTGTGCTGTCGACTTAATCTATGGTGTGAGTCCCGAGAGCAACAGTCAGAATGGGGAGTTTTCCAGTACCTCTCTGCACCTTGGGAGACCTTTAACAATTCTCACATAGTACAGGCAGTCGTGGTCGAGGCAGAGTGGAAAGCTTGGGAATGTCCATACACAAAAAACGAAGAGACGCACTAGGAAAGTCCGTGAACTGATAAAAGTTGAGCTAGGAGCGAAAGATGGAGATAGAAGAGTTCTTACTGGTCTACATGGTCGATGAGGAGCACCTGGGTGACAACCGACGAGGGCTTCCGCTAATGGTGAAGTTTGTATTTTTGGCTAGGACGGAGGCATTTTATATCTTTTCTGAGAAAGGGAGTATTTCATTTCAGTAGATGTGGAGAGCGTGGATCTTCTGGCGAAATTCTAAACTGGCGCCATACCTTTCAGTTTCCAATCTATCTTTAGTTGTTGTTGAACTTCTTAATCTATCTCGATTTTAGACGTTTTTGACCTTTTGCTCAGCCCAACTCTTAATCTATTACAGAGTTTTATTTATTTATCCTCAGTTTGTACAAAGTACATTATAATTGATGATGTAATGACACGTGTCAATAATGTGCATAATCATTTACAGATGTGTTTCTATTATACAACATGAAAATCTTGTTATAAGTTATATACAATATGGGGTTGTTGCTTTAAATTACCATATATATATATATATATATATATATAAATGTTACATACAGATTTTATTTAGGAAATGTTATATTAAAATCATTTATTTAAAATGTTATATTGAAATATTTTATTTAAAAATGTTATATGTTAAAATGTTATTTTGTTTAAAGTTATAATTTCATAGATATAAGTACTGTTTTAATCGACCGCCAGAGGTCACGCTTCTACTATAATAAACTGATTGTTGTTCTTCCCCGGCTGGCCGACCCAAAGTTTTTGTAATTATGTAAATAATCTTTTGTTTTATTTATTTATACGCCTTAAGACAGGCATTACTTTTATCAAATTGTTTTATATATATTCCATGGGTTCACAATTAAAACAATATCTGATCAAGACTATTTTTATTATTTTACTTACAAGATTTTAACCACGACTGCACCACCATAGCTTAATCCTCAAGATAACCATAATCAAGATGATCCAATATCAAGCAGAAACTCAAAAATCTTTTTTTTTTAATTAATATAATATAAGTCGACAGGATATTTACCTGTGTGTTCAATATGCCAAAAGCAAAAATTTTCAAACTCAAATATGCAAATCTTCTAACCAAAAATAACTTTTTTCAATCAAAAATAGATCATTTCAATCAAAAATAGTTCATTTCAATCAAAAATAACTCATTTTAAACCAAAAATAACCTACTATAAAAAAGACATAGCTCCAATTCAAGAAAACATATTCTCCACAAGCAAACAGCCATATTCGAAAATCGACTCCACCCATCCACTGCAACACCAGCCATCTCCATCTACAGCCAACTCCGGCCATCACACCTTCCGCCCAACGCCGGCCATCTCCCGAGATCTTCAAATCCAGCCAGCATCATCCTTTTCAAGGTACTTTGTATCAACCATTTTTCGCAGTTATTTTAACTTCTCAATTCTCACTCATGTTTACAATCGCGTATTTGCTTATAGTTACATATATTCCTTTTATGTCATTCTTAAATATTTTTTCCATTTAAATAGTGCCACTACTTTGAATCATTTTAAATGCCATATTTTCTTCAAATAATTAGTTCTATATCTTTCCTAAATATATTTCCCATTCCATATACCCTTTAAACATTTGCATTTAAGTTAAACCTTTTCACCATATCATTTTTTTATAATTCTATATGTAAAACAGTCGGCTGGGAGGACAACAACAACAAAATATTATATATTTCTCACATATTCAATCTTTAATAAAAATTAATCTTTGTTAATCATATTGCCACTATATATTGTCGTTAATGACCTCAATACCTTATTGCTTCACATTTCTACCTTATATTTAAAATTCCCAAACTTTTAATATTTCGATATTTTCTTATTTAATCTCATTTCTTAATATGTTATTATTTTGAAAATTTGCATTTTTGCCCCCATTGCTTATTTCCTGTGTTAATATCTAAAAGCGTTTCTGCCAATATGCAAATTTAGCGAGACCAACATATGTAAATTTTAACTTTTGTTTTTGTCCACCTTGATTCTTTTTCTCTCAAATGATCATTCTTACCATTAATTTTTATTAACATGTTCATTCCTTGTTTTTGCATTTTGCCTTTTTTTACATATTACCCTTGCCTTTTATTACTTTTTCACAAATGCTCTTTTTTCTTATAATGATCCAATGTTTTTTTTTCACAATGCTATCATATTAATATTTTTCATTCATATGCATTTTTTTCCTACCTCATTTTAATATTATATTTGTGCATTTTTTCTTGTGTCCATTTCCAATCTATTGGTTAATAACAAACCAATATGATTATGGAATATCACATTTTTACTATTACCCATATTTTTGTTATCATCATTCATACTTTGTAATTTCCAATCTATTGGTTAACAATAAACCAATATGATTATGGATTATCACATTTTTATTTTCACTTGCTCCCAATTGTTTTGTTATTATTCACATTTTTATCATTTATATAATTTTGTACTTTCCTGTCTATTGGTTACCATACAAAAACCAATATGATAAGTGAATATCATCTCTCATCTTTTCTTTCTATCAATATTTGACCTTCTTTTTTAAAGCTATATTTTCATTACTTTACTCTTAATCTACCCATATTTTTTTCTTCACAGGGGGGAAATGTTACATACAGATTTTATTTAGGAAATGTTATATTAAAATCATTTATTTAAAATGTTATATTGAAATATTTTATTTTAAAATGTTATATGTTAAAATGTTATTTTGTTTAAAGTTATAATTTCATAGATATAAGTACTGTTTTAATCGACCGCCAGAGGTCACGCTTCTACTATATAAACTGATTGTTGTTCTTCCCCGGCTGGCCGACCCAAAGTTTTTGTAATTATGTAAATAATCTTTTGTTTTATTTATTTATACGCCTTAAGACAGGCATTACTTTTATCAAATTGTTTTATATATATTCTATGGGTTCACAATTAAAACAATATCTGATCAAGACTATTTTTATTATTTTACTTACAAGATTTTAACCACGACTGCACCACCATAGCTTAATCCTCAAGATAACCAAAATCAAGATGATCCAATATCAAGCAGAAACTCAAAATTCTTTTTTAAAAATTAATATAATATAAATATATATAGCGAGGGAGAGAGCCGTTCGTATCGCACACAATCCCCCAACTGTCTTCAAAGTCCCAAGGTGTTAACGGACCCCAGTTGTCGCCTCCTGGAATGTCGCTGATGTCTAAAGTGACCCGTCCTTACCCTCCCGTCTCTCTCTGGGTTTACTGTAGGCCTGCTTTATTATTCCTTGACGAGTATATATTATGATATATATATATATATATATATATATATATATATATATATATATATATTTAAAATGGCATATCCTGACAAACCTAGGTTCGAGGCTCAGCGTGGGTGTCTTTTTTTTTATTTTCATTTCTTTTATATTATTGTAGCAAAGTTTTTTTTTACAGCATTATTATATTCTAATTGGTTTATTTTAAATATGTTAGTTATGAAGGCTCTATGTAATACTATTTAGAGCACATTTTACATTTTAAACACCTAAGCACCCCTCTTTTTAATATTGTAGCAAAGTATTAAAAGTATTATTTATTATTTTATTTTAAATGTAAAATGTGCTCTAAATAGTTATTACATAGAGCCTTCATAACAAACATATTTAAAATAAACCAATTAAAATATAATAATGCTGTAAAAAAAAAAGACTTTGCTACAATAATATAAAAGAAATAAAAAATAAAAAAGACACCCACGCTGAGCCTCGAACCTAGGTTTGTTATAAATATTATTTAAAAATTGTTTATGTTAATTTTTATTTTAAAAAGCCTACATTTTAAATAAAATAATATTTTTAATAATTTGCTACAATAATATAAAAGAAATGGAGAAAAAAAAAACACCCACGCTGAGCCTCGAACCTAGGTTGTGGGGGTACGAAGCTGTGTACCTAACCTATAGGCTAAGCTTGACGTTACAAATACGCTCATGCGAGGCTATTTCAGGCCATACGACAACCGCGAGTGGGCGCTGATTGCGAGTGAATTTACGTTTTATTGTAAATAAAAATGCAACGAAAGGTTATTTCTAAAGAGTAATTAGCCAGAAACCATCCCGGTAGTATACTAAACAACTTCCCAAAGTTTCATCACGATCGGTTGAGCGATGTAGAAGATTATCACTTAAGGACGGACCAACAAACATTCATTTTTATATATATATAGATATATATAATAAAAATATAATAATAAAAAAGTCAGGTGTTGTGAAATTAAACACAAATGAAGCCTATCGTGACCAGTAACATGAGCGCCATCTTACGGAACAGAAATCAACTTGATATATATATATATATGTATATCAAGGAATATATAAAGGAATATATATATATCAACGTATAGTTGATTTCTGTTCCGTAAGATGGCGTTCATGTTACTGGTCACGATAGGCTTCATTTGTGTTTAATATCACAACACCTGACTTTTTTATTATTATGTTTTTATATTTTTCACACGCACATATATATATATATATATATATAAGCTATAAAACGAAGATAATTTTTTTAAATAAAATGCATAGGCTACTAGCTTTCGGGCTCCAAGCTCTTCAACAGGTACAACATATTGAGAGAAAATAACGCTATATATAGTATCGATATGTGAAGAATCTGCATATATAACTATGTATGAGGTAAAGATATCAGATTAAGTTATGGAAATAAGGCTTTTTTAGAAATATTTGACGACATTAGGATATGATATTAGTTAAAAAATTATATATGACAGATTTAGCATACCATAAATAAAACTATTGCAATTAATAAGAGAACACATGATCATCTCTGGATGACAATCAACTTTAAATCAACGTGACGCTAAAATAAAAAACCTAATAACAGTGAGGGAATTATGGTATGGCCCGCCATCAGCGTAATCATCAGACTATGAAAAATAGGGGTCGGTGTTTGGGTGGGGGGTGGGGAGTTTGTTTGCGGTGGGATTGATGGCAAGATCAGGGAAGAGAAATGAACGGCCTAAAGGTTATTACATATATCTAGGTACTGCAATGGTATGTCGATGTGTCTGTTAATGCTATGGTTACTGATGGATAATACAGCTTCAATAATTAGCCTTTGATACTTGGTGTTGACATTAGAGTATAGGGTGGTAGGGGAGGAAAGGTTGAATGAGTGGCCGGTGGTGTTGATATGGTTGAATATAAGCGATCTATTGTCTTTGTTGGCAATGCATCTACCCTGCTCAGTCATCCTGATGTCCACGGGCCTACCAGTCTCGCCTATGTAAGATGCACTGCAATCGTTACAAGAGACCGAGTAGACCGAGCCACCAGAGGACTGAGCAACGGTAGATCTAGGTAATCTGGTATTAGGATGTCTGAGGATTGCTATTAGAAAAATGGGTGTTAATCCCGTGCGTTCTGAGGATGCGGGAGATAGCGACTGATTGGGCGGAGAAGGGCAGTAAACAACTGTTTCTGGTAACTGTAGCAGGTCTAACGGAAGAAGGGTCAAATTTATACCTATGTATGAAATGGGGGGGGGGTATTGGGACAGAGCCAGCTGTTTAATGATTAGAGAAAATTCAATGGTTCTAAACAGGGGAAGGGAGCAGTGGGTGAACAATCTCTTGGTAAGAGTACGGACAGTATTTATTTTATGTGATAGGGGGCATGAAGAATTGAAGTCTGTATAGAATGTGGGATTATTAACCTTGTGGTATACTGTAGTGTGATAATGAGGGTAGTACGTATGACCAGTATATCTAGAAACGGCAATACGGACCTGTCCTCCAATTCTAAAGTGAATGAAATCTCGGGATGATAAGAGTTAAGACGATCTAAAATACTAATTCCTTGTCCGGTATCACATATGCAGAAGATATCATCAATATATCTCCGCCACATGTCAATGCCCGGTGTAATTTGCTGTTGGATCCAGTGGTCTATGTTGGCCATGACTATTTCCGCAAGTGGGGAGGATAGCGGGCTGCCCATGGGCGAGCCTCTGATTTGTTTGAAAAATAGGTTGTTAAAAGTGAAAGTAGTGAAGTCCAAACAGAGGGAGGATAGTGCGATTATGGATTCTGCGGTACGGGGATTTACCTGGTTATTCTGTAAGAATTTTGCCAACTGCCTAATAATAAGCTGGTGGGGGAGGGAAAGATACATGGCAACAACATCATAAGACACCATAACGGTGTTGGGGATAGGGCAGAGCGAATTAACGGATTGCACAAAAGAAGGGATATCCCTAATGGCAGAGGATTGTGGACTGGCCTTCACCAAAGGTGTGAGATAGCCAGACAGATATTTGGACAGTTTGTAGGCAGGTGAAAGATGGTAGGCTATGATGGGGCGTAGGGGGATGCCAGGCTTATGGGTCTTAGGAAGACCATAAATATAGGGAACATTATTAAGGTCGGAGATGAAAGAACTATATTGATCCGGTGTGATATACCCGATTTTTTCAAACGTAATAACCCTAATCTGAAAGATTTAGCGGAGGTGGACACATCAGACTGTGCAATGGGAATAAATGTATTGAGGTCGCTGAGTATCTCCGTCATCTTGGAGGCATAGTCAGCCGTGTCCAAGACGACGGTCTGTGAACCTTTATCCGATCGGGTGACTATAATGTTAGAGTTTCGCCTTATGGAAACAAGGGAGCGGTACTTACCAAGAGATTGGGATTGTGGAGGGGTGGGCTTCCGGAGGATATGGGCTATGGAACTCCGTATGTCATATTGGGATGTGTGGGAAAGGGAGCTGATGGCGGGCTCAACACCAGAAATGATCCTGGGAATGTCAGCCGTTGTGGGAGGACGATACTTGAGGCCCAAGGAAAGAACCTCGGCTTGCGAAGGTGACAATAAGGTAGAGGACAGATTGAGAAGATTGGGAACTGGTTGGCTGTCGGGGTGAAATTCCTCTGGGAAACCATATTTGCAAATCCAAAAGGATAGCTTCCTATATTGACGTCTTTAATGATGCTGTCCTGTTGTCTGATGTCGGCGGTGAGGAGACCAAGGAGTTCAACTAGACTGGATTGGGATATGAGATTGGTGACTTGGGAAATGATGCCTTTAATGGTCTTGGATAAGCAGCGTATTCGCGAATAACATCCCTGGGTTCTAGCCCATAATAGTTGGCGTTGGAATCGGAGGATAATCTTGTTTGAATGAGAATTGCCCACAGGATCTGCGATTCTAAGAGATGGGGGGATGAAACGGGCCTTTTGACAAATCTTGTTAAAGTTGAGGTGCAATCTCCATCTGGCCAGCTGCAGCGACTTTCGACACAGATGTGTTAGTAGGCGGATTACTTCGGGGTGAGGTAGGTAAATCGACGAAGTGCGTTCAAGGATAGGTGTGCTTCACGGCCAATCGCCATCGATTCTTAGAAGTTAGAGCAAAAGTAAAAAGTTTTCAATTTCAATCCTCCCAATGTTTGGACTTCACTACTTTCACTTTTAACAGCCTATTTTTCAAACAAATCAGAGGCTCGCCCATGGGCAGCCCGCTATCCTCCCCACTTGCGGAAATAGTCATGGCCAACATAGACCACTGGATCCAACAGCAAATTACACCGGGCATTCACATGTGGCGGAGATATATTGATGATATCTTCTGCATATGTGATACCGGACAAGGAATTAGTATTTTAGATCGTCTTAACTCTTATCATCCCGAGATTTCATTCACTTTAGAATTGGAGGACAGGTCCGTATTGCCGTTTCTAGATATACTGGTCATACGTACTACCCTCATTATCACACTACAGTATACCACAAGGTTAATAATCCCACATTCTATACAGACTTCAATTCTTCATGCCCCCTATCACATAAAATAAATACTGTCCGTACTCTTACCAAGAGATTGTTCACCCACTGCTCCCTTCCCCTGTTTAGAACCATTGAATTTTCTCTAATCATTAAACAGCTGGCTCTGTCCCAATACCCCCCCCCCCCATTTCATACATAGGTATAAATTTGACCCTTCTTCCGTTAGACCTGCTACAGTTACCAGAAACAGTTGTTTACTGCCCTTCTCCGCCCAATCAGTCGCTATCTCCCGCATCCTCAGAACGCACGGGATTAAAACCCATTTTTCTAATAGCAATCCTCAGACATCCTATCACCAGATTACCTAGATCTACCGTTGCTCAGTCCTCTGGTGGCTCGGTCTACTCGGTCTCTTGTAACGATTGCAGTGCATCTTACATAGGCGAGACTGGTAGGTCCGTGGCCATCAGGATGACTGAGCACGGTAGATGCATTGCCAACAAAGACAATAGATCGCTTATATTCAACCATATTAACACCACCGGCCACTCATTCAACCTTTCCTCCCCTACCACCCTATACTCTAATGTCAACACCAAGTATCAAAGGCTAATTTTTGAAGCTGTATTATCCATCAGTAACCATAGCATTAACAGACACATCGACATACCATTGCAGTACCTAGATATATGTAATAACCTTTAGGCCGTTCATTTCTCTTCCCTGATCTTGCCATCAATCCCACCGCAAACAAACTCCCCACCCCCCACCCAAACACCGACCCCTATTTTTCATAGTCTGATGATTACGCTGATGGCGGGCCATACCATAATTCCCTCACTGTTATTAGGTTTTTTATTTTAGCGTCACGTTGATTTGAAGTTGATTGTCATCCAGAGATGATCATGTGTTCTCTTATTAATTGCAATAGTTTTATTTATGGTATGCTAAATCTGTCCTATATATAATTTTTTAACTAATATCATATCCTAATGTCGTCAAATATTTCTAAAAAAGCCTTATTTCCATAACTTAATCTGATATCTTTACCTCATACATTGTTATATATGCAGAATCTTCACATATCGATACTATATATAGCGTTATTTTCTCTCAATATGTTGTACCCGTTGAAGAGCTTGGAGCCCGAAAGCTAGTAGCCTATGCATTTTATTTAAAAAAAAATTCTCTTCGTTTTATAGCTTTTTTATAATTCATTAAGATAAATTTCGTGATTCTCGTTAACATATATATATATATATATCATTTATAAAACTACACAGATTTAATTTAAATTTTGAAAGCTCTGGTTTATAGATGTTTTATTTTTACCCTAAAAATAATTTTAAAATTATTCTTCGAAATCGCGCCTTCCGTGCTTTTTAGAAAACGCGCATTTTAAAAAGTATGTTTAAAAAAATCTTGCTTTCAAATACATCTCCTAAATTAGAGGAAACCTCTCAAATCTGACCAGTCGCTACTAAATTTGGTTCCCATGGCTCTTCGCGTTGTTGTTGTTTTATTTTTAAAATGTCTGAAATAGCACGCTTATGTTTATTATTATTTTGTTTTAAATCACGCGTGAAAGGTTGTAAAACCTCCAAGTAAGATAATTCATTTTTGTGAAATACGATTGAATATTTACATATCATGAAAATTTCTTTATTTAAAAACGATATTTTTTAGTCTGTAGAAGTTTACACGTAAAAATGAGTTTTCAGAAATTCCATTTGAAACGTGAAAAAAAGACGAATTCAAGTTTCACCGAAATGAATTATCAGATGCCGGTGTTTCCACTTCATCCAATCCAAAATCTCACAGAGTCGAAGAATCTGGGTCGGGCGCTCCAGGTGCGCACAATAAACAACGGCCAGCCATGCGGAAGGGCAGCCTATGGACATTTGTTTTGACATAGGATTCCAATAGCCGATAGAAGAGTGTCATCAAACCATTGGTGTGACCATTGCCTGGGCAACGCTCAGTCATTGATTTGGCGCGTGTTCGCAGGTAGGACGTTCTGGTCTCTCTTCTCTTTTTTGCCGAGCCGGAATCTGTTTTCTAACGACACCATAGCTATTTTATATACCTAAAGTATAATCTCTATACATATTCCTTTTTGTTAAATTTTCTATTTATGCAAAACTTCATAAATAATTTGAAAATGCCTTCCATTTAGGAAGATGTAGTAAAACAATGTGTTTTTCCTCATAAAATATTCTATTTGATATAATTTCATCATATTATAATGTATTCGGACCTGAATCGGCTTTACCACTCCATCCGCCGAATCGCTTTTTTGATGTATTAGAGACCGATTATTTAATTTCTCATGTAAGAAGATAGTAAATTAAACCTGCTTCTATATTATTTGTAGCTGAGGAATACAGGTTGGGTTTTGCAAAGTTTGTGTTTATGAATATTTAGTGCGCTGGGAAGAAAGGTCAAAGAAATCGCATATTGTTCTAGAAGTGAAAGTTAATATTCATACGTGGAACTCAATCTATTATAAATATAGTTATCAGCCCTAATTTTAAAAGTTATTCACTTTTATCAATCAACAAAATATATGAATATTACTATTGTAGGCCATACTAATGAGGGCCAACAGCCCGAAAAACTTACGTGGTTGGCTTTTCTTATTTATCAAGAAAATGGGTTGATTAGAGGGCCTTAGAGTGAACTAACCTAAATATACGTTTAGTTTATTTTTGTTTCACTAATTGGGGCTCTGCCATATAAAATGCTCCTGTGAGTGTCATAAAATGTCCTTTTTTATTTTCAATATTAGTTTCAATTTCAAGACGTGTCTTTAAATGTGTGGGCAGGATATGTGCACTAAATGTGAAAGTGTAAACAAGTGTAAACATCTAGATGCGCACATCTTAACCTTGGATTGAGGACATTTAAAGTCCTGGTATAGTTCATATTTGCATTCAGATAAAAAAGGGATTAATAATTGTGAGATCATTGGTGATTAAAAATTTGGTTATAAGTAGTTTCATCCCCTTTAAAAAAAATGAATTTTAAAATATTAATGTTGTCTTCAAACGAATTTATATTTTCGAATAAGTATGAACTTTATTAAATATTCAAAACCTTTGTTGAATGAACTTTGACAAGCTTTTATGCTGTTCACTCCTACTGGTCAAAATGTCGATAGCATTATATGTCATATGGTATTTTGAAATTATGTTCGTATCTTTCATTTCAAAGACCAAAAGCTGTAAGCCTTTGAGAAAAGTTTTGACAAATATTCTTTAAATCTTCAATCTAAACTTATAAAACAAGCCTCATATTATTTTAAAAGCAGATACTTCCTAATACTAATCATCCTTTGGTTTTGTGATTCTTTGATGTCATTTGCGGGTTTTATGGAGGAATTTTAAGTATTTGAAACCTGCTTCATACGAGACGTAAAGCGTTTTTCTCTTCAGATCGGCTAAGCTCCATTTCTCTATCGATATAATATCACTTTTAATCATAAATAGTCTGAACGACGCTTAACAGCTAGTAGAATGAAAATAATAAAAAGAAAGAATTAATTAAATGTTTAAACTTATTAGGGAACAAAATTATGCAGAATCAGACAAGCGTTCTAACCAGCTACACAATAAATATATGCCTTAAGTAAAAATTATAAGACAAATTAATTTGTAAATGGTATTTTTATTTCTACATAATTTAGTATTGTGTAGAATTATTTTCAAATTTTAAATGGTATATGTTAAATATTAAAAAGCATTGTGTTGTAACGTAATTTTCCAAAATTTATATTTAAGCAGGACTTAGAACAATATTAATATTATTCTGCACAATGAAATGTGGAATCCTTATAGTGAGATAATATACAAATAGTTTATTAAAATAAAAAACATAAAGCCTCCAGGGAAAAGATTATTTTAAAAATATTTTTTATTTAAAATATTTTTAAATAAAAAAATATTTTAAAAATATTTTTAAAATATTTTTTTCCCTGGAGGTTTTGTTTTAATCTTAATATTAAATCAAGGGATTACTTTATCGAGTTGTAAACAAATCTGGTTCAAATTCACATAAATAGGTACCGCTCAGCAAGAGCAACCTAGTTCATGATAATTGAACATTGAATAATATGTGAAGGGTATTCACATATTAAACAAAATTTAAACGCGGGATTCAATCCCGGTTCATGACTGTCGGGAATCGAGGGGTTACCCACTCGTCCACCGACTTTATTTGTAAACAAATCGTTTATACAAATTGTATATACAAGTATTTTGTATTTATACAAATTGTTTCTCGTGGGAGAGAGAGAGTATTTTTTATTATTATTTATATTTTATAGCAATATCTATAGCAATATTGATTAATATTCTCGAGTTTTAAGCAATAATTTAATTTTAATAAGCATTAATTCCGGTCAGGCAACCTCTATTTTCATGATAAGCAATCAATATTACTTAATACATTTCAATAGTTGACTACCAATTATTAACAACTACTACATTAATCTAATTGAAGCTAGAAATATCAATTCATTAGTGTACATAAGGTCCGCGGTAGTCTGCAGAACTTGTTAACTTTTAAATATTCTTCTCTAATGGGAACCATACTCTAATTTTGTTCATTTAACAATATCCCCTCAGATCTGCAACAAGTGCAAACAGAAAATAGGCTCTGGGTTATGATCTTGGTTGAATAATCATATTGAATACATTATTCTACAAATTCTATATAAGCATGCGTTAAAGTCATAATCCCCTGTAAAATTTGTATATTATAAAAATTTGGATGTATAAATTTTGGTCATCTTGAATTTTTAAAACTATTCTCGGGATTTATCAGTAGAATCTTCAAGATGCATTAGTGTGAATTTGTTATCGGAAAAATGAACTAATTAAAAAATAAAAGAGGCATATCCTGACCAGGAGCGCATGTGCTTTTCAGAAGGCAGAGCGCCATCTGGTGGAACAAAAACAACTAAACAGTGATTTAGCCTGTTCCCTGATATTCGGCAAACCCAATTTCTTGATAAATCAAGAAAAGCAATCCACGAACGCGTTTCGAGCTGATGGCGCTCTTGGCTTCTTGGGAAACCAAGAAATGGGTTCGTAGATGGCTTTTCTTGATTCATCAAGAAATTGGGTTGGCCAAATATCACGGAGCAAGCTAAATGAACGTTTAGTTTATTTTTGCCCCACTAGATGGCGCTCTGCCATCTAAAAAGCACATGTGCTCGTGGTCAGTAATTGCCTTCTTTATTTTTAATATAATTCCTTATATTCATATGTACAATGGCCGGTCAATAAGTAATGAAAAAAAGACCTATGAAATAATATTTGAATAATTTAGCATCATTAAATAATGTTTTTTTTTCATATATGCAGCCTAAAGTAAACACAAGAATAGGGGACAACGATTGGTGTTGAAGTTCTTGTTTAAGTTCGAGAACATTTCAGCCACTATCATTCACTCGAAGCAAAGTGTTTGCATGGTAACAAACCCATGGCTTGATTCACAATACAAAGATGGGCAGACTCAACAATTGGATTGAGAAAATACATTATATAGGAGAAATATACCGTATACCGCACTAAATGGCCGGTCAATAAGTAATGAAAAAAAAGACCTATGAAATAATATTTGAATAATTTAGCATCATTAAATAATGTTTTTTTTTTTCATATATGCAGCCTAAAGTAAACACAAGAATAGGGGACAACGATTGGTGATGAAGTTCTTGTTTAAGTTCGAGAACATTTCAGCCACTATCATTCACTCGAAGCAAAGTGTTTGCATGATAACAAACCCATGGCTTGATTCACAATACAAAGATGGGCAGACTCAACAATTGGATTGAGAAAATACATTATATAGGAGAAATATACCGTATACCGCACTAAACTCAACCATTGGTTTTCTAAAAAGAGAAAAAATCGATTCGATAGAAGTTATATTCAAACTATTTGAATCTTCGATAAAATCAATTCTTTTTTTACACGGCCCCAGTGTGGGTCTGCGATAATGGGAAAAATATTAGAGCAACTTCAAACCTTATTTATAAAATACTTTCTTGATTTACCTAGATATATCCCGGGCACATACTAAGATTGGAAACTTGAAGAATCTCACTTACCGGTTACTGCCACAAAATTAACATTGAAATACTACATGAGAATACTGGAAATGGACAAATACAAACTACCAAAATTATGCTGGAACAGACTGAAAGAAGTACATCAAATGTCAAAAAACTCTATTGGAATATACAAAACCGTTAATGATATAATCAACTGTTGTGGTCTGTCATGGCTGAACCTCCCACCGAACCATGATACAATTAAAAAAGAACTTCCTTAGATTATGAAAACAAAAATAGAACATTTTATTCAACAAGACTTTGCTAGACTCGACAATTCGAAATTTCTTTCAAACTATAAACTTCTCTGTAATTCATTTATGCCAGAACGATACTTGTCATGGAATCTGTCATCGAAGATGATAGCCTTCATTGCATGGTCTAGAATTACTTCAACTCTAAAGGGTAGAGAAAGTCATATTCTCATTATCAAAAGGAAAACATTCACTGCAGGATTTGTGGAAATATGATATCTGATGAAATCTCCCACTATATCATAAGTTGCAAATATTTAGGTGAAGAAATAGAAAAAACTCTTAAAACACCTTCTGGAGACTTAGCAACCCACTGAAGACGCTGAGAACTATTTCTGAAAGAATAATATAGCAATAGAACTATATAATTTCTACATATCAATTGTAAATAGATCCATACACAAAAGAGGTAGTGAGGAAAGTTTTAGAAGAGATGTGTAAATAAATCCCTTCTCAAACAAAGACTCAGGTGCACAAGGGGAAAGGGAGAAAAAAATTACTGTATTATTTTGTTGTTGTATGGCGAATCCATACGGGGGCAATGGGCCCTAATAAAAGCCTTTTGTTGTTGTTGTTGTGGTACAAAGATGGATTCAGCTCTACTAGACTGGTGATTTTGATATTAGTGATAATGAAAGGCCAGGTAAACAAACATAGTTAATGACAAATATTTGCCTCTAATAGAGGAATTAATTAAGAATAACCGAGCTATAATGACTTATCAAATAATAGGAAACCTTCCATGTCTGAAAGAAGTTTTATTGAACTTATTGATGATTCGGATATCGAAATGTATGCACAAAATAGGTGCCAAAACTTCTAACTTGAGAAATGATTAAATTTAGGGAAAATATTAGTTTGATCTCTTGGAGACCTTTGTGAAGAGCTTTCTTAGGTGTTTGAAAGTGTGATAGCACGTGATTGCACTTGAATTTATCATGTGATCATCTACAAAGTGTAAATTGATGCAATAGAGAGATCCATAAAACATCAATAGTAAAGAAAAAATAATAATTTCCCTTCTCAAGGAAAAACATCATTTTTGGGACCAAGATATTTGCGCTTAAATGTTCAAACTATTTTATATGTTTTGCAAAATATATAAACAAATCATTTTCGAATTAGAGAGAGAGAGTTAAAATAAATAAATTATTCAAATTCACGTTTCAGTAATATTCATGCATAAAAAGGCATTGATTATTAAAATATTTTCAAAAGAGTTTTGAGTAATCAGTAATAACTATATATATAAAAATGAATGTTGTATGTTTGTCTGTTGGTCTGTATGTCCGGTATACAAATTCGCAGTAGTTCACTAATTCAAACCAAAATTTCCATACATAGGTAAAAAATAAAGAGGATGACGATAGGCTATTTTAAAAAGTATATAAATCAATAAAAATAAATATATATTATTTCACAACTGCTAAATTGTACAAATTCAAAAGCTATAATTATAAATTTGTTATTCCACGAAAGTTGAAATAGTCTACAGAACTTGTTAAATTTTAAATATTCTTCTATAAAGAAAACTATTTGGCTTGAACTGAAACTGCTCTTTTGACATCGTTCTCTCAGGTCATCAAAAAATAGGCACCGAATTAAAATATGATCTGGTTTATGAGCTTGGTTGCAAAAGCATAGTGAAGAATTTATTTACCAATATTATATAGGTAGGCGTTTAATTCCCCATGCCTAGGGCCTCCAATCCCGGAGCCAAATAATGATCCCGAAATCCCGGGATTACTGGTTTGTGCATGAAAACCAGCGCAAAAATATATTTTTATTGTCTAGCATTTTGGTAATCAAACAGATGATGGGATAAGCACAATTTTGACGTTTTGTTTATACAGCTGCATTTCAGGTCTTTTTTTTTTTTTTCTGAGAGATTTGAAATTATTTTCATGCACTAATAACGAAGGGTTATTCTGCAAGATCTTTCCAAAATGGCAGCCTCTAGAATGAGAGTATGCAGCAGTATACATGGAGGGGGCCCCAGTTTTTATTGACATGAAAATAGTGGCTACTTAGATAGTAGCGGCATCCCTTTATTTTTGTGGCGGACCTGCGTGTAACATGGACCCGCCACTAACCTCTTATCTGGACTGAACTACATGCGGCAAGATAATCGCATTTCCACCAGTATGTGTCTCATTCTCGACGGCAGAACGCGCTGGGATAGTTTATTGAACATGTTGGAGAGACTTCTCAGTTGGAAGTCAGCGATTCAGAAGGCGCTAATGGATGTGAAAGCAAATGCCCGTCTAACTGATGAAGATTTTGATATCATGACGCAAGTAATTTCCGCAATGAAACCATTTCGGGCAGCTGTGGCGTCTATCTGTAGACGCGACGCTGCGCTTTTGACTGCAGAAGCAACAGTAAAGTTTCTTCTAGAGGAGCTGCAAGCACAATCTCATTCTCTCAGCAAAGATCTGCAAAAACCTTTCAAAAGAGAATTTCAGAAAAGCGATGCAATAAAACATCTTTATTCCTCCAATATCTGCACAATCCGCAAGCACAGTTAGAAAAAAAAAAAGAAGATGGTCAAAGACTTTAGCGTGAAATTGCTTTTGCGTCTTAAACCGTTACAGTAACATATGGCCGAAGTAAGAATTCAGGGTGATAATTCGCAACTTCCTCGGAGTTTACAAGAACGCCATGAACCATCACAATCGAATGACCATCTTACAATAGAGCGCCGATTGCAAGAAGCTATTGAGGCTGCCTCTTCAACTTCAATTGCAACACCTACATCAGACTCCGCATCCTACGCAACTATGATTTGTCTTCTTTCTAAACATTAATACATAGTTGGGCAAAATGCAATAATGATTACATTTTCTATAATCACAATTGCAAATAATCAAGATTACATTTCCTATAATTACAATTACAAGTAATTTCATTCACAATTGCTATCATTATATATAGAATTATGAGTAATTATGTTTACATTCTAATGCAATTATTTTTTTTGCAAATTAATACATTGCAAAGTAATCGTAATTACAAGGTGATGTATTACTTTGAATGGATTACTTACTGCCCAAAACTGAATTAAGAGATGTTGTCTAAGAGTTCCAAGGACAGTAATTTTTTTTCCAGATGTGTGTACAGTAATTGACAGATAATTTCAAACTGTAACCCAAAAGCAATGATTTAGTTCATAAGCAGGCGCAAAATATATGGCTTTCAGGTTGTTTTCATCGAAGTAAGTGCCACGTCAATGGCACTATATAAAAGAAAAAATAAAAATATAACGAACGAAACGATATACCTATTGGCGTAGAAAGACGAAAATGTTTTTCAATCCCGGGATATCCCGGGATCCCGGGATTGAAAATATTTACCGGGATTGGAAGCCCTACCCATGCCCCGTAAAAATTGTAAATTATAAAATATATCATGTCATCAATGGTAGTATAACTTGTTTAATTTTAAAAGAATCATACGCGTCTAAAACTGTTTAAATTTATTTTAACAGATGGCGCGCTGATACATCACATCATATAAGCATTTTTTTTTACAATTTATGGTCATTTTGAATCTTTAAAACATCCTCTCAAATTAACATCTTTAGAGTATGTTGGTATTTTTATTATAAAGTTAGATATTATTGTTCCTTTTTTTTCTGGATTATGTCTATTATATTCCTTTTATTAACTTAAAGTGTGTTTGACAATGAAATCCATAAGTTTAGGAATTTTCTTGTAAGGACATGTGTCAACACGTTTTCTTTGAACTTTCTTCTAGAAAGAATGAGCGGACTCACTTCGATTCAATTCGATTAATTTCAAACAACAAAAAAGAATTACACTAAGATTTAATGCGATTTAGTTCTTTTTTCTAACACAAACGAAAAAAGAGACTATATTAACACAAAAAAAAAAAAAAAAACAGAAGAAGAAAAAAACAACAAAAAGAATGATGATAAGTAACAATAAAATTCTATGAATATGAATTATAATTAATAAATAAAATACAATAATAATTAAAAAAAAAAAAACCTAACTTACTCCACCCCGGTAGACTAACTTAGTCCTCAGCAAAAGTTAATGGTACTATTTTAGAGACAGTTCTAGTAAGGCGTACTTGGCGCTTGGTCTTCACCTCGACGACTTGAACTTTTCCGTCCGCTCCCGGAGAGACTTTGGTGATGCGACCAAGGCTCCAATACATTGCTGGTGGTGAAATGGTATCCTTAAGCAAGATGAGGTCACCTTCCTTAATGTTGGGTGAGGATTTTTACCATTTTAGGCGTTGTTGCAAATTGTTGAGGTAATCTTGATTCCTACGTTACCAAAATATATTTTATTTTTTTTTATTTAGGCAAGAGCGATCGAGGTAGTTTATCGGAACATCATCATCATTAGATTATGGAGGGGCAGTTAAGGGTCTCCCGATTAAGAAGTGTCCTGGTGTAAGAGGATTAAAATCGTCTGAATCTGAACTTAGAGGACAAATAAGTCGCGAATTTAAACAAGCTTATATTTGAGTTGTCAGAGTACTCAGCTCTTCAAATGTGATCTGTGAACTGGGACAGCTTGACTACATCTTTCAGAGTGATGAAAGCTTCCCGACGGGCATCAGCCCAGCTGGAGTCGCCCATATCTCCATCATCTTCTGGACAATGGATGACACCTATCCATAGAGCCGAAGTGCTGCGACAAGGTCAGCGTCCTCCACGAAAAAGAAAACATTGCCGAGCACAATGCGTTCGGCTCTTTTCCGCAGGGGGAAGGCCCTCAAGGTGGCCTCCTCGATGTCGAGGCCTTTTCTATCAGCTTTCGGCGAGAAGATGCATCCGAGAAGATGGAATTTGAAGGATTTTTTTTCCAGCCTCCCAGATACCTCCGAAATTTGGGGCGTAAGGAGGTATAAAATGCCAGTTGATTCGTTCATTAGATATGCATTTTTGAATTGTTGAAGCTTTCGATATACCAAACTGCTCTCGGAGAATGTTGTTAGCTCCCCTAAAGATGGTCCCGTTATCACTAAATATATAAGAAGGTTTACCTGGACGAGAAATAAACCGCTTGAGAGCTGCGAGGAAAGCCGCTGAAGAAAGGTCTGATACAATTTCTATATGAACTGCTTTTGTGCAGAAACATAAAAATTAGGCAACATATGATTTTAATTTTACTTTGGATCTTTTGATGTTTGGTTTAATTAAAAACGGTCCTGTAGAGTCGATTCCAATTTTAATGAACGGATTTGATTTCACAATTCGGTGAATAGGCAGATCTCCCATAATTTGCTTGGTAAATTGGCGTTTAGCCCTGAAACACACCATGCATTGGTGGATTATTTTCTTGACCAAACTCCTGCCTGCAGGAATCAAATATCGTAATCGTAGTGCTGACATGGTCAGTTGAAAACCAGAATGCAAATGATCCAGATGACACTGTCGCAACATTAATTCCGTGATAAAATGATCTCTTGACAATATTATTGGATGCTTTTCATCAAATTTCAGATTTGAATGACGTAATCTTCCTCCAACCCTATTCATCAATGAAAAGTTTCAAAGATAAAAGCCATGAGTTAGTTGGTAAAGATTTCTTTTGTTTGAACAGGTATTTTCTGATTGAAATTCAGAACTTTGAATGAAACGAATGATATTGTGAATTGAACTTGTTAATTCGCTTTAAGATAGATGTCCTTTCTTTCTTTCATTGAAAGAACTTTGGACATTGAATACAAATCTATAAATCCATGCTGTAATTCTAACAAGTTCGTTGATATTTGAGTATTTGAAAATGAAATCTGGGAAAAGAAGATTAGCGGAATGAAAAACAGAGAAAGTTTTTCGTCTTTCACCTGAATTTTCTTTCGGAAAATCATAATGAGTTTGAATTGGATCTTCAAAGTTCACTTCCGAGAGCCAAGGTGGTCCAGGCCACCAAAGAGAGTGATCCACCAGCTCTGAAAGAGTTATACCTCTGGAAGCGCAGTCTGCAGGATTATCTTTCGAAATGACATAATGCCAGGAAGAATGTAAAGTCAATCTTTGAACTTCAGCAATCCTATTTCCGACAAATGGTTTCCAATGTCTAGATTCAGATTTAATCGAGCTGAGAACAATTTTGGATTCAGTCCATAAAAAATCTATATTCAATTTGTAAGCATAAAGAATTGCGAATAGTATCATATAAATTTGAGAGTAGAAGAGCAGCGCACAGCTCCAGCCGTGGTATGGAAATCATTTTAAGAGGAGCTACTCTCGTCTTGGAAACAATCAGAGAAACTTTCACTTGGCCCGATTTGAAATGTGATCTTATATAAAATACTGCCGCATATGCAACTTCTGAAAAGTCACAAAAACCATGAAGTTCAACAGAAAGTAAAGCTCCCCTGCACAAGAAGTATCTAGGAATTTGAATTTTATTTAATACGGAAAATTCCTTTTCGATTTCTTCCATTAAGATCACAAAGTATCAGGCAAGGGATCATCCCAATTCAACTTCTGTTTACAAAAATAATTAAGCACAATTTTAAGACGAATAATAACTGCGGACAGCCAGCCTATAGGATCAAAGATTCTGGAGATGTGGGACAACAAATGTCTTTTAGAATTCGTTTGTTCTGGAATGTCATTGACAAGAATCTGAAAATGTCCAAGGAAGGATTCCAACAAATACCAAGTATTTTGACACATTAATCACTCTCAAAATCCAGAAGATTATGCCTATCTTCAACCTGTTCTTTATTTATTTATGCTTATGAGGTGATACAACAGCGTATTTACAATTAGAGAGGAGACAAAATGAATTAAATCTAGAAAAAAGAAGTGAGGACATATCGGTCATTAAAGTCTGAGAGGCAAGGCCTTCAGCCAGTTCAGGGCTTCCGGGGTGACAGAATGGAGATTGGAGATTCCTCCATTGAATCGTAGATGCTGTGAAATCCAGAAAGGACCTCCGGGACGTTTGATCTCCATTTCCTAAGAGAAATTCCGGCTAAAGAAAGAAGATTATTGACTTCACGAATATGACATGTAGCTTCTTCAATTGTGTCTGCACCAGAAAGCAAGTCATCAACATAAAAATCGGTTTGTACTATTTTTGAGTCCACTGGGAAAGTTGACACCTTGTCCCTTGCAAGTTGATGTAGGGTACGCATGGCGAGATATGGCGCACAAGACAATCCATATGTCACAGTCAGAAGTCTATAATCCAATAAAAGTTCTGATGGGTTTTTCTCCATAATATTCTCTTGAAACCACAATCCCTAGAATCGATTCTTGGCGATACATTTTCTCTATATCTCCTGAAAAAGCGCTATTGGGCGTGTTCAAAATCTTATCAGTATGTTAAAGATATCCTGTTGTAGTTTTGGTCCTACATGAAGAAAGTCATTTAGAGATTTGCCATGCTAGTTTTGCAAGATGCATAAAAAAACAACTCTCAATTTAGTGGTAGTGCTTTGCTCCTTAAAAACACAATGATGAGGTATATAATAACATTGTCCTGAAGGTGTATCCAGCTCATCACTGGGAATAAGTTCCATATGATTGATTAAAAGATATTCGTCCATAAAATCACAATATTGTTTTAGGATACTTGGAGATTTTTGTAATTTTCTTTCAAGTGATAGAAATCGTTTCAGAACATTGATCCTAGATTCGCCAAGAGTGGTCAATGTTCTAAATGGCAGCCCAACAGAGTACGTTCCATCTTCCAGAATTTTGAGGTTATTAATATATATTTCTTCACACGAAATTTCTTCTCTTATCTTGTTCCTCCAACGCGAACATAGTTATATCTTGATTGGAATTTTTACCTGACAGTAATATTTTACCTGTAAGTAACCATCCCAATTTGGATCCGCACGCAGTGGGTCAAGATAAATTTTGGAATCTAACCCTCCTGTTAAATAAGCATGGAGCAAGCTCTGCTCCTATCACTAAATCAATCTGGCTAGATTTGTCAAAATTGGGGTCAGCCAACAGAAGATTTTTCAAATAAGGCCAATTATCATTTTCTATAAAGAAATTGGGCAATTCTGATGTGATCTTATCAATGACTATAGGATTGGCGTTTAATATTAGGTTCGAGAAATGTGGGCTCAATTGGAGAGAGACCACACCCAATGATTGTTCTACAAGTTTGTTTCCCAAACCAAAAACTGTGGTTTTACATTCTGCAAGAGGGAGATTTAATTTCTTTCTACAACTATTTGTTATAAAAAAAAAACCTTTGAGGGCCTGTATATATGAGGGCTCAACGTGTTTGAAAAACCCCGTTTTCTGATTTGACCTTTATTAAAGCCGTAGAGAGTAATATCCGATCATGACTTTTGTTGTCTGCAAAACATGAGACACTGGCATGGGTCAATGGAGATATGTCCGCAACTGGACTTAACATTTCCGGTTTGAATTATGCAAAAGAGTATTGTTGTGTTGTTTATCTTTTATAAACTACAACTTATATATTTATTATTTAATTATAATTATTTATTTATCACACACATTTAAATTTAGTAAAGATTAATTATATATTTACAAAACACAGTCAGTGTATTGTTCTTCTTAATTCTATTTTCTTATATTCACATCACTTATATATTTCACACTATTCTACATATTCCTCCCTTGTTTAGTTAGTATCTAATCATGTCCTTAAATCTAGAAGGAACATGTATTTGTCTTCCACTTCTAGTGATGACAGTCTTGTTTTCATTCTCATTAGGTGATTCATTTGGGTATAAACAGTCCATATCAGATATAGCAATCTGCTCTTCTGGTACAATATCTTCTAAGGTTGCTTCTTGTTCTGGTAGATACCTTGAAGTACTAGGAAGTTCCATTCTAATTTCTGGAGTCTTAATCAAAGTGGTATTCAAATCAATTCCTTTGTTAAAATCTTGTAAGACATTGGCATGTCTTAAATGCTTTGCATTCCTAATGATAAAGCTACCTGTCTCAGTATTGACTAACTTGAATGAATTTGGAGATATAGTCTCTAGAATGATAAATCTTTGGTTGTCATAATTTGGTGTCAACTTGCTTTTCATTTCAGTGTTTGCGACATAAACAATATTACCTTTCTTGAAGTCATGAGGCAAGGCCTTATTCTTGCTATCAGCATATTTCTTCATTCTTTCTTTATAGGCTTGATTATGCTCCATCACTTCTTTATCCATAAGAGAATCATTGTCATTTATATCATTGAGCTTTTTTCTAATTTCCCTGGAAAAAAAGCAATAATGCTGGTGTTTTACCAGTAGAAGGGTGTGGAGTCGACCTGTATGCCATTAGAACACATTGAAGTTCTTCTTTCCAATCCTTTCCTTGCAATTTTACTGAAATAAGTTGCTTTTTTAAATATCTGTGGAAACGTTCAATTTTTCCATTGCTTTTAGGATAATATGGCGACACTCTTATATGTTTTATACCTGATTTCATAAAAAATTGCTCAGTATCTTTGCTTACAAATTGAAGACCATTATCTGAAACTATTTCAATGGGAAATCCATATCTTGCAAAAATTTCTTTTAATTTTGAAATTATAGTTTTTGAAGAAATATCATTTATTATAATCGCTTCCGGGAACGATGAATAATAATCAATAAGTGTCAAAATATATTTTGAATCAATTGGTCCAACTAAGTCTACTCCTACTTTATACCATGGTCTAGGAGGTATTGGTATGGTTGTTAAAGGTTGGTCATGCCTTAAAGGTTGATTGACTTCACAAATGTAACAATTCTTTATACGTCTTTCTATATCTTTGTCCATATTGAGCCAATAGTATTTTTCTCTTAAAATTTGTTTAGTTCTAGCAATCCCTTGATGAGTTTCATGAGCTAAGTCTAAAATATTTCTTCTAAGATCTGTTGGTATAACAATTCTCATTCCTTTTAAAATGAGATTATCATAAACTGAAAGTTCTTCCTTAAATTTGTGCAAACTTTTAAGTTCATCATCATCAATTTGATATGGCCAATTTCCAGTTTGAATTATTTTAGTTAGAAATTTGAAAAATGGATCTGCTTCACTTTGCTTCTTGATATCATTGAGGGAAATTGCCTTCATTTCTTCTGGAAATATGGAAAGTACTTTTTCCACATAATCATCAACAATATTTTCACATGAAATATTTGTTAAAGGTTTTCTTGAAAATATATCTGCAATATTTTGTTTGCCCTTAAGATACTCTATTTCATAATCATAAGGTTGAAGTCTCCAACTAAGTCTTTCAATTCTTGGTGGCAAGACTGTTGCCTTCTTGGGATTAAGCATATAAATCAATGGTTTATGATCTGTCTTAAGTACAAATTTATTTCCCCATAAATAGTCATTGAAATGCTCAACAGCCCACACACACCCAAGAGCTTCTTTCTCTATTTGTGAGTATCTTCTCTCAACATTAGTCAATGATCTACTTGCATAGGCCACTGGCTTTTTGCTTCCATCATTTTGTCTTTGTAGTAAAACAGCTCCTAAACCTACAGGACTAGCATCAGCAATTACTTCGGTAGGTGCATTCATGTCAAAATAGGCTAAACATGGATTTTTTGTAAGAGCTTCTTTCAATTTTCTGAATGAGTCCTCTTCTTTCTTGCTCCACTTCCATTTTATGTCCTTTCTTGTCAAATTATTAAGTGGTTCGGCTAACTTTGAAAAGTCTGGAATGAATTTTCTTAAAAATCTGCATGTACCTAAAAATGATTTTAGAGAATCTACATTTTCAGGTTTTGAAAAACTTAGAACACTTTCTATTTTCTTTGGATCAGGTCTAATTCCATCTTTACTAACAATATGGCCTAATATTTCCAATTCATTTAGAGAAAATTTACATTTACCTTTGTTTAGTTTGAGTCCAACTTGTTGAAATCTTTCAATTACTTTTTTCAGTCTTTGATCCAATTGTTCTATATATTGCGCATATACAATCACATCGTCTATGTAGCATAACACTCCTTCTAAATGAGACAATATTGAGTTCATAGCTTTTTGAAAAGCTTCAGGTGCGCTGCAAAGTCCAAAAGGAATTTTGTAAAATCTGTAGCATCCTCTGGGTGTAATAAAGGTGGTCAATGGCCTGGACTTTTCATCAAGTTCAATTTGCCAAAAGCCTCTCTTCGCATCAAGTTTAGCAAAACCTTTTGCTCCCTGCAATGCTTGCAATATATTGTCAACTGTTGGTATAGGATATCTCTCTCTAACTATGGCTTTATTCACTTCTCTCAGATCAACACATAGTCTGATTTCTTCAGTACCCTTTTTTGGAACTGCCACAATGTTTGAGATCCATTCAGAAGCTTCATGGACTTCCTCAATAATGCCATCTTCTATCATTTTGTCTAGCTCTTGATTGATGGCTTCTACCATTTTATATGGAAAATGTCTGCATCTCTGAGCTACAGGAGTAACATTTTCTTTTAGAGTTATTTTTTGACTATAACCCTTCACATTTCCTTGACCTTGAAAAAGGTTCATGTTTTCTTGTATCAAATTATATATATCCTTCGGAATAACTTCCTGTTGAATATTCCTTATTTTTGTTCCACGCTTTATAATTTCTAATTCGAAACTTGCTTTTTTTCCTAAAAGAGGTTCTGCTTTACCTTCAATCACAAAAATCTGTTCCTTTATAGACCTTTCACCCCATGAAATATCTGCAAAGAAATATCCACAACATGGAAGAGGTGAAGTTTGTCCATAGGCATAAAATTTCCTTTCTGTACCATTTAAAGTTGGCATTTGAGACTTAGGAAAAATATTTTTCAAATTTTCAAGTCCTATGAATGTTGTATCACTACCTGTATCAATAGTCATTGTTATTTCCTTTCCATCTATATAGATATTTTCTTTGTTATCAGAACCTAAAAAGAAAGTGTATTCATCTGAGTCTTCATTATTTTCTGAAATATTTTGAATATTTCTTTTCTTTCCTTCAATATTTTTATATTTATTTTTATTTCTACAAACTCTATTAAGATGACCCATCTTGTTACAAAATGTGCATTTCATATTTCTAGCTCCACATTTATATGGAGGATGTGTAGTTAAGCCACATCTATAGCATTCTTCCAAATTAGGTGCACTTACCTTGGAGGTGCTTCCTTTTTGATGGTACACATTATGAGCTTTTTGTCCTTTAACAGTTGATTCATTAGCTGCTTGGAAATTATTTTTATAGTTTACTCTATTTATTGAGGTCATATCTTCATTTGTCAATACTCTAAATTCTTCTTTGGCTGTTTCAAACATTCTTGATATCTCAATTGTTCTTTGAAGATTCAAATTATCTTGTTGCAACAACTTTTCTTTTAATTGCCTATTATAGCATTTTTCTATTATCTGATCTCTGATCATGTCTTCTTCTAAATTTCCAAATTCACAGGATTTGACTAATTCTCTTAGGGCAATGACATATGAATCAATATTTTCATCTGTATTTTGTTTTCTTTGCCTAAATTTAAATCGTTCTGATACAATATTTTTTTGTGGTGTGAAATATTTAGTTAAAGCTTCTTTTGCTTTTTCATACGTATCTTTTTCTTCTGGCAAATTAAAGAAAATTCTTTGGACTTGTGGTCCAAGGCAATGCAAAAGTGTTGCCCTTTTAACGTCATCTTTCTTTGTTGAAACACCGCTTGCTAATTCATAAATTAAATATGAATTCATCCAATGTTTGTACTCGGAATACAAATCTGTAGCATTAAGGTTCAACGGTAATGGAGACGTCAAATTATTTGCCATCTTCTGTTACGCTTATTTAATTATTATTATTATTTTTTTAATCCTCGTCGCCAAATATGTTGTGTTGTTTATCTTTTATAAACTACAACTTATATATTTATTATTTAATTATAATTATTTATTTATCACACACATTTAAATTTAGTAAAGATTAATTATATATTTACAAAACACAGTCAGTGTATTGTTCTTCTTAATTCTATTTTCTTATATTCACATCACTTATATATTTCACACTATTCTACAAGTATGATGTCTCTTATTACATGGTTTGCAATTTTTCGTGAAGACGCATGACGATACTCTATGGTTAGATCTTAGACAGTTGTAACATAGACGATTATATTTTACAAATGTCCATCTTTCAGGTAACATCATACCATTAAACTAAAGATATTTTAACAAAAAATGTTCACTTTACATAATATGCATGACTTGACTCTGCTATATATACTAGTGTCAGAGGCAAATGTTGCTGAATGAGAATGAGTGGATTTATTCATTTTGTTGAATTGTTTTGAATTTTATTCATTCTGAAAACTCCGAGACTTCCAGCAAATCTTTCCAGAAATAAATCATCTTTTCATACGATAAGATATTCTTTCTCAAACAAACTCATCTCCTATTCCTTTATTATTGAACGATCAAGTTTTGATTGAATTATCCGATATCCGATATATATTATTACGTTCCAATCCGAGGATAGAGAGATTCTGAATGCTTTCGTTACAAGTGTCCAGGAGATCAAGTAAATATTTAGTCGATTCTTGTTTTACATTTTTCAGATAATACAAATTTTAAATTTGTTTAAAAGCCAATTCACTTTTTTTTTTTGTCGAATCTATTGACCAAGGTTTGCCAGGCAATAGGATAATTTTCATCAGAAATATTGAACGCCCCAATATGTCTAGCGGCATTTCCTTTTAGTGAAGAATTTAAATATTGAAGTTTTTGAAAATTTTTCCCAGTGTTGGATTTTGATCAATATATCTAATAAAAATTTCCTTGAAACTCAGCCAATCTGAAATATCACCACTAAAGGTGGGCAATTCAAATTTGGGAAGTTCTAAATGCGTTTCACCAGAAAATGTAATTTTATTTAAATTTCCCAACGATCTATTTATTTTTATCAAAAAAGAATTGATTTTATACATTAGCTCAAAGGATACCTCAAATTTTTCTTCAGCATCAATGCCTTTATATTTTACTAATTTCACATATTGATTATCAAAGCTAGCTTTTAAATTTAACGTCTTCTTTATTTTTATAAGTGCGTAATCATTGCCTTCTAAATTATAATCTACTTCTGCTTTCGTCAATTCTAAACTTTTAATCAGAGATTCAAAAATTAAGATATCTGTTTCCATATTTTAAAGATTAGTATTCACACCCTTACCTTTCTTTATTTCTATGGCTTCTAAGAACTTTCTATTTCTTCTACTTAGCAAGTTTTCTTTGAACTTTCTTCTAGAAAGAACGATCAGACTCACTTCGATTCAATTCGATTTATTTCAAACAACAAAAAAGAATTACACTAAGATTTAATGCGATTTAGTTGTATTTTTTTAACACAAAAGAAAAAAGAGACTATATTAACACAAAAAAAAAAAACAGAAGAAGAAAAAAACAACAAAAAGAATGATGATAAGTAACAATAAAATTCTATGAATATGAATTATAATTAATTATTAAAATACAATAATAATAATAATAATAATAAAAACTAAAAACATGTATGCAGTTCGAAGAAGTTGTATTATAAGCATTTATATAGTATTTGAGAATTTTATACTGTAATTAGTCCAATCAGTTTCTAGACCTCCTGTTTATATATGGATACCAAAATGTTGAACCATAGATTTTTATGCTTCCAAATAATGTCTTATCAAATATTAATGATCGACTGCTTACCAGTCGTCACGATAATCTTTTAATCGGAGGAAATATCTGCTAGATATATTTGCTTTTGCAATAATGTTGTCGATGGGAGGCATAAAACTTTTTTGTTTTTTTTGTTTCGATGATTCTATTGATATTCAATCTCATTATTTGAAAGTTTCCAACTTTTTTAATAAGGTTGTCATACAAAAATTAATTATATCGTGTTTTCAGTCGAAAAAAATGAAATCTGTTTTCTGTCTCATATTTAAAGTTTGTTTTCACACGACGTATTTATTATCCCCATTGCATTTTATTACGGCATATTATCGTTAGATCATCTGCCTAACTAATAATATTTCGCTAATACAAGGTATGTCCCATAAGTTCCCGGACTGGGTCCATAAAAAAAAAGGTAAGATTTTTTTATTTTTTTTTAATTAAAACTTTTCAAAGTAATCCCCCCTTGCTTCACGCACCAGCGCCATCGTTTCTCCCAATTGTCGAAACAGTTTTTATAAGCCTCTTTTGGAATGCTCTTCAATGCTAACGGCGATTTTTCTATTATGTCATCCCTGGTGTCAAAATGTCTTCCTTTTAGAACTGCTTTAAGTTTGGGGAACAGGAAAATGTCATTTGGTGCGATGTCTGGGAAATAGGGTGGTTGAAGTAGGATTTGTGTCCCGTTTTTCGCCAAAAAGCTAGTCATCAAGTGCGCTGTGTGAGGGCGAGCATTGTCATGGTGTAGGATCCAGCCACCATTAGTCCATTTTTCTGGCCTTTTTTTTTTTTCGAATCGCTTCCCTTAAACGGCGAAGAATGCCCAAATACATTTCCTTAATAACTGTTTGGCTTGCAGGAAGATACTCGTGATGAACAATGCCCTTGTTATCCGAAAAAGCGACCAGCAACACCTTGTTTCTGGATTTTTTGGGTCTAGGCTCACCCTAACCTCTCCACTCGGCAGTTTGAGGTTTGGTTTCAGGGTCATAGCCATAGACCCATGTCTCGTCGCCTGTGATTATCTTGTCTTTCCATTCCGGATTTGTTCTTGTCATTTCCATCATGTCCTCACAGGTTGCAAGCCGACACAGTTTTTGCTCATTGGTGAGGATTCTTGGGATGAATTTTGCAGGAGTCTTTTTGAGCTTCAAATCTTCGGTTACGATCCTTCCAATCGTTGTTTTAGATATGCCTGTGTCTTGCTCTAGCTCCAGCAAAGTGGTTCGAGGATTTTCTTTTATCAAATCGGTGATTTTTTGCACATTTTCATCAGTCCTTTGAAAATTTGGGCGTCCTTGACGAGGATTATCTTAAAGGTAAATTCTGCCAGCTTTAAATCTAGAATTCCATTCAAAAACAGTTGTTCTCTTTGGGGCGTCATTGGGGAATTCTTTATTAAGCATTTCAAAAGTTTCGGTTGCTGATATTTGAAGTTTCACACAAAATTCTATGCAAATCCTCTGCTTCAATTTTTGTTCCATCGTAAAATCGCCGCAGCGCTAGGTGTGACTTTTAAATAAATTAGAATAACCTAGGCGCGCGCGCAAGTACCGCCTCGATATTGGTACCACCGTGTAGCCAGATATTTTTTCTATAATAAACAGTCAAATTCATTTACATTTTTCATTTATTTATTTTTTTTTATGGACCCAGTCCGGGAACTTATGGGACATACCTTGTATATTCTTGGAAGTTTTTAAAAAGTTTTCAATATGATGTTTCAAATTGTCGGGAATAAGGGTCCTTATGCCATTAAAATACCTCCCCAAATATTAAATTAATGACATCAAACTTCACTAACAGAAAGATAATATTTATGTACTCTTCGAATGAATTCACTAAAAAATAACTAAAAATAGGATTATCCGCCATCCAAAATGGCAGTCTCTAGAATGCAGCAGTATACATGGAGGGGGCCCCAGTTTTTGTTGACATGCAAATAGTGGCTACTTAGATAGTAGCGGCATCCCTTTATTTTTGTGGCGGACCTGCGTGTAACATGGACCCGCCACTAACCTCTTATCTGGTCTCCAAATTATTTTATATATATTTTTTAAAATTTATGTTTATACTCTCCATCCTGTGCTCTGTATGCATGGGTCATCATGAACGCCCTGTTCATTTTGTGAAACCCTCGCTAGCTTTTTTGTCATTTAATTTAAATTAAATTTATTTAATGTCATTTCATTAAATGCTTCGTCACTATCAAGCATCAGCCTGAAGTAGTTTTCAACTTATACGAACATAAAACAAAGTCTCTAAAACAATATTATAGGACCTTATTATTTCTCAATAGAAAACGCGTCGGACATTTTTGGTAAGCTTATCACTTCTTGATTGTGATGGCGAAGTTTATTACTTTTAAATCAGAAGGAATCTGGTTGTATTTATTACCTACGAGACGGATCTGGCCAAAATGCACAGTGTAGAGCGTGCAAAAGGATTTTGAAATGCGTCGGTGGGTCAAAAAAAGGGCTGGATGTACACCAGAAGGCGGTCCACGGAATCGAAACTTCGAAGAGAAAAGTTAAAGACGATGTTGATACACAAGATCAGAACTACATGAAAACTTTCTCCATTGATTATATAAATAGCAATGAAAAGTAAGGAGAAAATATTTTTATTCGGATAAACGAGTGACAAGCTTTCGGGCAGTCACGCCCTTCAACAGGTAGCAAACTAAGGCAACAATTGACTTTATATAGGAATCCATTTGAGGTATATTTGCATATGTGATGTATATAGGACGGCGAAAATACAATTCGGGTTAAAATTATGCATATCTAACTTACTGATATATAACAACTACGTGAGTATGCTAATCGTATAATGTTAAAGAATTAACAAATGATACAACTGCATCACTTATGCAGTTGGCTATGACCCCTGCAAAAAAGACCCCCAAGATATCAAATCTCGATCATTTTTCGTCTGTTTCCATCGATCGATCGACTGATGCTGTGCTAGCTAGATTGATAGCTCTCGACGGATTGCCATTCTCCGTTTTTGTCACATCTAAGGATCTACGCAAGTGCCTCAATGCTCTTGGACATGAAATTTCTCTCTCCGCAGAGACCATTAAGATTAAAGTGGTTCGTTATGCGGACACATTTCGTGAGAAGGTCGTTCGAGAGCTTCAGATGGAGAAAGAAAAGGGGCAACTTTTCAGCCTTTACGCTGGATGAATGGACGTCAATCAGAAGCAAGCGTTACCTGAACATTAATATTCATAGCCCTACCAAGGTGTGGAATCTTAGCTTGACTCGAATATCTGGAGTATTTTCCTCTGAACAATGCAAATATGTATTTGGTGCTAAGCTCTTGGAGTTTGGAATCGACTTCGAAACTGATATCGTGTGTGTTACAACTGATGGGTGCGCAATGATGGTGAAATTGGGTCACATTATTGGTCCACTACAACAGCTCTGCTACGCGCATGGTCTCCATCTGGCTGTGATGGATGTACTTTATGCTAGGAAAAGGAGAGGGTTGTTCCTGAATTCGTTTCCGCAAGCAGAATCTGACCTTTCCGAGGATGGCAATGAGGACACTACTCCATTTAACGTTAGCCTAGAGGTAGCACATCCCTCATTCCCTGAAGCAATATATCCACAATCTCCAGTATTTTCAAAAAATATATATAAATGAAGTGACGAAAAAAGCTCGTGTGGTTGTGAAATTGTTCAAACGATCGCCGCTGAAGAACGAGATCTTACTAAACTACATGCGGCAAGATAATCGCATTTCCACCAGTATATGTCTCATTCTCGACTGCAGAACGTGCTGGGATAGTTTATTGAACATGTTGGAGAGACTTCTCAGTGTGAAGTCAGCGTTTCAGAAGGCGCTAATAGATGTGAATGCAAATGTCCGTCTAACTGATGAAGATTTTGCTATCATGACGCTAGTAAATTTCGCACTGAAACCATTTCGGGCAGCTGTGGCGGCTATCTGTAAACGCGACGATACGCATTTGACTGCAGAAGCAACAGTAAAGTTTCTTCTAGAGGAGCTGCAAGCACAATCTCATTCTCTCAGCAAAGATCTGCAAAAACTTTTTAAAAGAGAATTTTTGAAGAGCGATGCAATAAAACATCTTTAGTCCTCCAATATCTGCACAATCCGCAAGCACAGTTAGAAAAAAAAAGATGGTCAAAGACTTTAGCGTGAAATTGCTTTTGCGTCTTAAAGCGTTACAGTAACAAATGGCCGAAGTAAGAATTCAGGGTGATGATTCGCAACTTCCTCGGAGTTTACAAGAACGCCTTGAGCCATTACAATCGCATAACCATCTTACAATTGAGCACCGATTGCAAGAAGCTATTGCGGCTGCCTCTTCAACTTCAATTGCAATACCTACACCAGACTCCGCATCCTACTCAACTATGATTAACCACGAACTTAATATTGCTACTCAGTCAGGCAAACGAGGACCCCATTTAGAGAGTGTGTATCAATACTTGCTGACAATTCCTCCAACGTCTGTGGAATCGGAAAGAGTCTACTCCTCCTCTGGATACCTATGCAATAAGATACGTTCTAGTTTGCATGATGACACTCTTGACAAATTATATTTTCGAAATTTAATTTTTATCCTTAAAATAATGTAATTCATGGTTTTTAAAACGGTGCTGTCTTCTTTCTAAACATTAATACATAGTTAGGCAAAATGCAATAATGATTACATTTTCTATAATCACAATTGCAAATAATTATGATTACATTTGCTATAATTACAATTACAAGTAATTTTAATCACATTTGCTATCATTATACAGTCTGCTCTCGTTATAACGCCACTCGATATAACGCCACCCTCGCCTTACGCCGCTTGTTTGTTTTGTCCCTCTCGACATCAATGTATTTTTCTCGATATAACGCCACTTTCTCGCTGTTCGTCTTCCGCCGCTGATTTTTCGGATCCCAAGTAGCAAAAACCACTCGTTATAGCGCCCTTCACCCCCCCCCCCGCTTCCCTTTTCCTGTCTGCATTTTTTCCGCCAGCGGCACCGGACTTTGCCTGCTGTTGACACAACAGATTGTGTGAACAGCCAGCAGACCCTTTTCCTGCTTCTGCCCGGGACATACACAGTCGCTTCATACTTTGCTAATGTCAACACAATAACCTTATTGTCGTATCATGAGTTCACAATAGCGTGAGTGTGAGTCGATCACCATTGAAAAGAAGAAGGAGATATGCCAGTTGGCAAAAAATAACCCTACGATGTCGAGAAATGAGATTGCAGAGCGTTTCTCACTTTCACGAACAACTGTCCTTGATATTCTCACTCATGCTGAGAAGTGGAAAAATTATACCGTTGGTTCTTCAAAGAGACAAAGAGTCCGAAAATCTAGTGACTTGGAAGACGCTCTCTTCAACTGGTTTACCCAAAAGCGTGCCAATAATATCATTATTACTGATGACCTCCTAAGAGAAAAGGCAAAAGAACTTGGCGATCAGTTGGACGTACCAGAAAATCGCGTACAGCAGTGGGTGGCTGCAGCGATTTAAAGTAAGATTCCATATTTCGCAACGACGTCTCTGTGGGGAAGGCGCATCGATTTCTCCAGCTATCATTGATGAACACCTTACAAATTTGAACAGTATGCTGGCGAACTCCGGATATGACCCAGCTAACATATACAATGCAGACGAAACAGGATTATTTTTTCAGCTCATTCCTAATCAAACTTTTGCTCACAAAGTTGAAAACTGCCGTGGTGTCGAAAGGATGAAGCAACGAACTTCTACTGTGCTGCAACTCTACTGGAACAGACAAACGGCGATGGCTGATTATTGGAAAATCGGCAAAGCCTCGATGCTTCAGAAACTTTAGTCCACACTTTCGACTGCACTTACACATCTAACAGCAGAGCATGGATGACCTCTAGCATCTTTCAAGAATGGCTACTGCAGTTAAACAAGCAGCTTGTCTCTGAAGGTATCCTACTGTTGTTATATAACGTCTCACTGCGTCCCTAATGATGGTCTCAGCAACATAAAGATACACTTCCTTCCCCCAAATATGACTGCCAGTCTGCAACCACTGGATAGTGGGATCAATATCTCAAGCTTCAACTCCAGAAAATGGTGGAATTGGCGCATGTCCATCTACCCACAGAATTACGAAGGTGAGTAGTAAAAGTAAGGTCTTCTACGAGATAATTTCCGAACGCGCGTTGCTAGGTGAAATCCGACAACACCGCTGCCTTCCTTGGTTCCCCTGACAAAAGTTACTAATTACGGGTCAACACACAAATACAATATACTAGAGCCTACAGTAAGAGTAACTTAAACACAGAAAAATCGTGGACTCAAAAGTACAACACCAAAAAAAAAAAAAAGTAAATAATAAATTACAATTTGTTAAATAAAATAAAAAAAAACACAGTACTTAGCTTTATTGCTGCTTAGGTAGGGATCGGACCGGGGTTACACAGGTATGCGTGGAGATAGCCAGACACGGATAAATCACGCAGAGAATACTTTAAGCGTCTCCACACAATAATCCACCACACTGGCCTCTCGACCCATACCATAACCCTTTGAACATACCCCTTTCATAAAGCTGCAACGGTGTTCTACACTATCCTCCGTGGCCATGACACTGACTGCTTTGTCTATTGATTTAGCCTCGCTGCGAACAATAGCCTCTCTATACTTATCGAGCACATTTTCGAGGAAAATTTCGAACACTAGGCTATCGTCAAAACTGTACTCTACTTTATCTCTAATGGCCAGGAATCTTTCTTTAAAAAACATAGGACTTTCCCCAACTCTCTGCTTAAGACCTTCTATTAATTTGAGGTATTCCCTACAAACATGGCCACATTCGTCCAATGAGAAGGCGCGAGAGATTTGTTCACAAACAAACGAAAACACAAATTCTTTTCACTAAAACCTGAGATAAGATATGATAAGATTGTAAATATTTGTCAATATAAATTGACAAAAGTATCCTTCCAAAGAAAAAAAAAAAGAAACAAACAAATCTCCCAAACATTCCCATTGTCCCGTAAGGAAAACTTCCCGCTGTCGGAAGGGAAAAAGCTCACGGGAGCCATGTTATAAAGATACAAAAAAAAAACTAAAGAGAGGAGAAGTAGGCATCCGGGTCGTTCCATAAAGGTGCCTTCCATCTTGTTCCTCTTAAAAGAAACTTAAAAAAAAAAAAAAAAAAAACTGCGCAAGCTACGTGAGTTACCATGAGTGATTACCAAACACACATATAATATGCATTGGCAGACAGAGTTTAATGGGGGGACCAAATAAGCTCTCATCTGGGACCGGCTGGGTATGTTAGGTAGAGACTTAGGGTACTGACAGACGCTCACTTGATGAGAAACCGAACGATCCAATTCCATTCAGTTCTCTCAAGTCCAAGATCTAAAACCTCTTCTTAACGTCTGTTTCTAAACGCTTTCATCCTATCGACATGTACAACTTTCACATCGTGCATTGTGACCCCTCTTAATCTAAAGTTGCTTCCACACGGAAAGGCCCATGGACGTTGGAGTAACCTTCAGTCTTAGGAACAGCTAGCATTACCAGATCTCCTCTGTCAAAACTTTTGGTATAAGGTGGCCTAGGATTCATACGCTTTTTAGCAGAATCACCTGACATAAACTGTCTGACAGTCTGCTTTCCGCATCACCCTTAACATCTCAGCCCAAGTAGGCATTCTAAAACTATTAACAGACCCAGCGCTACACTCACAGCTTCTGTTAAACTCAGTAGGTGGTAACTTTACAGCCTCGTTTTCAATGCGTCTCACTGATTTCTCATCTATGGAGCTTGAAACCATTGGTCTATGTTCACCGGCAACGCAGCTAAGGTCTACATAATCATGGTCTTCTGGTTTCAAGGAAATCATGTTGCAACGTTCCCGTACGGAAGGCAACGGGATATTCAATCTCCTCATATCATTGATTCCCAGAATCCCGTCGTAGCCTTCATCTCCGAGTGACATTAACCAGAATCTTATCTCTCCCAGCACGCTGCCGTTTTCGTTACCAACTCTACAGGTTTTAACACGTGTAAGTGTCTGCTCGTGACCTGTCACTGACACTATACGTAAAGTTTTAAGTGCATCGTCCCAATTCTCCTTCAAGACATTGCACTTTTCAGAAGTAATATTAATATTCACCTTAACTATTGGCAGATTTCCATACGGATCTCCGCCATATGAACGTATGCTCACTATCTCAGCATTGTCAAGAGTATTGCGGTTAACAAACATAGAAGACTGTCTTGAGCAATCACTAGCTATATGTCCTAATCTACACTCAGGTGGACTCAGCTTGATTTCGCTCAACAATTCAGTCAGTTTTTCTATCTCACCTCTAAGGTCTTTAATACACTGCTCATTTTCGTGCTTCATCCTGTTTACACTGGAACTAAACATCTTCATCTCACTCTTGATGCTATTTATTTCTTCAACCCCTTCTACTGAACATACCCTTTTCATAAAGCTGCAACGGTGTTCTACACTATCCTCCGTGGCCTTGACACTGACTGCTTTGTCTATTGATTTAGCCTCGCTGCGAACAATAGCCTCTCTATACTTATCGAGCACATTTTCGAGGAAAATTTCGAACACTAGGCTATCGTCAAAACTGTACTCTACTTTATCTCTAATGGCCAGGAATCTTTCTTTAAAAAACATAGGACTTTCCCCAACTCTCTGCTTAAGACCTTCTATTAATTTAAGGCATTCCCTAATACCACGCGCTTTCTTAGGGTACAATATGTTCAGTTTACTAGCAATACTTTTGAAACTACTATCGTTACGGATCCATCTCCTCTAAGCTCAACCTAACTTCAGGGGATAAAGCCTTGAACATGAGCAATGCTTTGACCTCAGAATCCCATTTGCCTTCTCGAGCTTTAAGCTCGACTTCCCGAATGAAAGTTTCGAGATCAATCCCATTAAACACTGACAAGTTGAGCATAGAATTTGCGAACATGATGGATTACAAAAAATAGTAATAAACCACTCAATCAAAGAAAAATAAACCGCACGTAAAATTACAGGAATTTACACGTGCAAAACACCAGTAATCCTGACAGGGCTCGCCAATGACAAAAGTTACTAATTACGGGTCAACACACAAATACAATATACTAGAGCCTACAGTAAGAGTAACTTAAACACAGAAAAATCGTGGACTCAAAAGTACAACACCAAAAAAAAAAAAAAAAAAGTAAATAATAAATTACAATTTGTTAAATAAAATGAAAAAACACAGTACTTTATTGCTGCTTAGGTAGGGATCGGACCGGGGTTACACAGGTATGCGTGGAGATAGCCAGACACGGATAAATCACGCAGAGAATACTTTAAGCGTCTCCACACAATAATCCACTACACTGGCCTCTCGACCCATACCATAGCCCCCTTTATATACAAACATGGCCACATTCGTCCAATAAGAAGGCGGGAGAGATTTGTTCACAAACAAACGAAAACACAAATTCTTTTCACTAAAACCTGAGATAAGATATGATAAGATTGTAAATATTTGTCAATATAATTTGACACCCCCTCTACCGTCTAGAACCTTCCCTGTGATCTCGGGACGCTCAGTCGCTGTCTGGCAGCCGTTCGCGATGGAGCTTCCCTTAAGCTCTCCCGCCAAGTGCGAGTTGCGCTCAGTTATACGCTTTTTAAATGCGAAAAATAATTCTCCGTTCGAAATTCACCGTCAGTTAGTGGAAGTGTATGGTGAGAAGTGCATGGACATCAACAAATGTGCGGAAATGGTGCCGGGAGTTTAACGAGGGGCGGATAAACGTCCACGATGAACAGCGGTCTGGGCGCCCGAGTTTGCCGGAATCAATCGTGGCTCGAATCGACGAAATGGTGCGCGCAAACCGGCGGATAACCCTTGAAGAGATCGAGGATGGCCCGAATGAAGATTGCAGCCACTTCTCCGTGCACAAGATTGTGTCTGAGACCCTCAGCTACAGAAAGGTGTCCGCCAGGTGGGTCGACAAGTGGCTCAAAGAGGCGGCGGGAGAGTGGTACAACACCGGAATTACAAAGTTGGTTGACAGAATGAAAAAAGTGGTTGAGCATCAAGGCGACTATGTAGAAAAATAGCAAAGTGTCCAACCTTTCCAATGATGTTTAAAAAGTTGTGATTGATTGTGTTTTTTATGAAAAAAAAATAATAGGAGACCTTACTTTTCTACTCACCCTCGTACGTCTGGATTACGCTGTGCGCTATTTTAGAATGGCTTGGGATTCTGTGAGCCCTGATTCCATCAGCAACTACTGGAATCACACAGGCATTCGCTTCACTGCAGTTGAGCCTCTTAATTATGGAAATCTGCTCGATCGCATTCGCGACATCTTCGCTATTACACCAGATAATTTGATGACTGAAAGGGAGTTTCAACTGGTTGATGATACCCAGGAGGCGGAAATGAAGCTAACAGATGACAATTTGCTGGTGTCCACTGTTACAGCGAAAGAAGAACTTGGCGAGGATGATGATACAAAAGTGACCCAGCGCCTACCATCGTTAAGGGAAGCCAGAACAGTTGCTGAGACAGTTTTTTTGTTTCTAGAGCACTCCAAGAGAGCAACATTTGACGACGTCAATCTATCTGCGGATTTGTTACGCTGTGTCTATGCCATAAGTGAGGGAGAGAAAACACAAGTTGTGATAACATACTTCTTCATGAAAATGTAATTACTTTTTTCTGAATAAATTATAAATTAATGCTTTCTATATATCATATTAATTAATTAATGCTGTTTTGCATTCTATATATTGACTTAGAGTATAAATGGTTTTATCACCAAATTGTTATAAATAATTTATTGTATCTCTAAATTTCACATTTTAAACGTGTTCGATACATTGCCATCTCGCCTTACGCCGCTTTTTTTGCAAAATCTGGATGGTGGCGTTATAACGAGAGTAAACTGTGTATAGAATTACGTGTAATTATGTTTACATTCTAATGCAATTAATTATTTTTGCAAAGTAATGCATTGCAAAGTAATCGTTGAAATTTTACACAAATAAATTTACTGGCAATGCGTTTCTTTTTTAAATCTCTACAGACCTTACTGCAATGATATGATTTAATGAATGAGAGGGCTTGGCTCATCAGTAGTGAACCCTCTCAGCGGTTTCGCCAAATTAATCTCTAGACCGCTCTACTATTGTATTGGACTGGTTTTGTTATATACCCTGCATTTTCTGGTTTTGTTATATACCCTGCATATTCTCATTCATTAAATCATATCATTGCAGTAAGGTCTGTAGAGATTTAAAAAAGAAACGCATTGCCAGTAATTTTATTTGTGTAAAATTTTAACGATAGAGGGCAATAAAATTTAATTTACTAAAGTAATCGTAATTACAAGGTAAATAAAAGCGTTCCAATTAGAATTTAGAAGTTTTTTTTTTTTATAAAATACAAAATAAATCTGCAAAATGAGTTGAATTTTATATATTTGTCTTTTGTTGAAATTAGATCAAACGTGTTTGATACATTTAGTCCATTTTTTATTCTATACTCTTGGAAGACGGGCAATTTAGCAGCAGATGAATGGAAGTCTGTTCCTCACATCCACAAAAGCATCTTGAATCTTGCGTTGCTTTGATGAATTTTAAAAAGCTTCTAAAATTTCCGTGATTGGTAATAAATTTAGAGTTGTGGAAATTTGCCCGAAAATATTTTGGAATATTAGCGGGGAAGAATCTTTGAAATGTTCGGTTATTATTTTTCTTCAATAGTGTCATTTTAAATTTTATAAAATTTTCAATTATGTCTGGAATGTACAAGTCATATCGCTGTTGGTCCTCAATCGATAAATTATTCAGATCATATTTTATATTTCTGGATTCCATATAATCCGTAATCAAAGGAATATTTGCCAGAGTATGCACACAACTATAGCTAGTTGTTTTATAAGTTTGTGTGTACACCATAATAATATTTGATATTGAAGTGAATTAAATTTGTGTATATACTTTTCACTTGTATATTTATACCAGACCTCAGTTCCATAAGTGAGTATCGGTCTAAAAATTGTTTTGTATAAAATGAGTCTTTTCTTGGTGCTTAGTCCCCAAGATTTGCCACATATCGAAAAAAGTATTTTTTTTTGCCTTTAAGTTCTATTTAGTATTTTGTTCAGATGAGGATTAAAATTTAATTTATTCTTCCTTCTATGGTTTGCAAAGGTAATTCCCAAATTTTTATTTCTTGAACAGGCGTAATAATATTTTTTTTCAAATTCAATTTCAAATTTATCTTTGTTATGAAAATGTAAATACTAGTTTTATATCAAGACATTTCTAGTTTGTTTTCTGAACACCAGTCGTCAACTTTTTCCAAAATACGCTCAAATGAATTTTTGAGGGTTGCTAAATCTTTGTTCCAGCATATTATTCTGACATCATCGGCATAACAAATTATTTCGGAGTTTGGTAGTGGTATTTTGGTTATCATATCATTTATAAATATCATCCAAAGCAATGGAGACAATGGTCCACCTTGTGGGCAACCTTTTGATAATGTTTTAGATATTTTTCAAAAGGGATTGTAAAATTTTGAGCAGGTCAGCTGGCATATTATCTTCATCAATTCTTTTGATCAAAGCTGGCCACCATGTATTGTCAAAGGCTCCTTCAATGTCTATTGCAATTAGCGTCACTAATTGTTTCTGCCTATGTTCTATTATAGTATCTGCTATTTTATTCAAGCACGTTGTCGTTGATTTTGATTTGACAAATCCATGTTGTCTTGACTTCAAATGAATATCACTTTCATAAAATTCATAAATTCGATTTTTCAAAAAATTTCGAATATTTTTGAAAGATTTGAAATCAATAAGATAGGTCGATAATTTTTTGTTGATTCTAAATTAGATTTATGTTGGTTTAGGAATTACCCTTAGAGCTGCTGTTTTCAATTTGTCCGGATAGGTCGATAATTTTTTGTTGATTCTAAATTAGATTTATGTTGGTTTAAGAATTACCCTTAGAGCTGCTGTTTTCAATTTGTCCGGATACATTTGAATACATTTATTATACATTTTTTTGGCAAGCACATTTGATCATGATGTTACTTATGTTGTCTAAACCTGGAGCTTTTTTAACATCAGAATTAGAAATGATATTCATTATTTCTACTTCTTCGATTATAATTATACTTGAATTATTCATTCGTGGCTTTAAAATTTATAATTATATTTGGTTGAAGATTGTCTCCAAATTAGGATCGTCTTCAGGAATTAAATCGTCCATTAATTTGGTCATTGTTTGCTCTTTCAGATATTCTGGTGAATTGTCAATTATGGGAATTTCATTCTGTACATTTATTTATAATTTCTCATTTTATATGTATATTATTTATTTTTCAAAGATCTTTTGTGAGTTAAATATTTATTTTTGACTCGTTCTTTAGATGTTGTACAAAATTTGAAATATCGCGTAAGAACGCCCTTGGAGCCTTAGAATAATTTTTAACGCCTTGCCAAATGTTTTAATATTTGTTTGCTCCTGACGAGGACAAAATATTTTTGTCGAAACGTCGAGGTAATAAAAAGATTTACTTGCCGAAGTATCTTTTTTTCAAGAAAAAAATATTTGTTTATTCAAGAAAGGGTATTTAAATAGAATTCTGGTTAAAATATTTTTTTTTCAGAATATTATATTATAATCTGTAGAATGCCAAGGCTGAAAAGAGGGCGTCTTACAATCAAATTTCTGATTTAAAAAGAGGCTGAACCATAGGCTTCAGAGAAGGTGGAATTTCGATTGAGGAAGTTGCTATATCAAAGTACTGTTGTAATGATTTGGTCTCAGTGCTCAAAGAAAAAGTTCAAGAAAACCTGGCTCAGGTCACCCTAGAATAACAACAGAGAGAGTGGGTAGGAGGAATAGAACAGGACAACAACTGTACCAATTATTCAAGCAACTTCACATCTACAGAATGAATATGGACCATCTCTAAACCATTAATAATATCCTAATGAAGCAGAAATCCCCTTAATCGCCTGCCTTCATTAAGAATTCCACTTTCTGCAAGACACAGAAGCGACAGGCTCAGCGGGTTCGAAGAGAGACGACGGCTTTCGGCTCAAGAATGGCATTCTTAAATATTTTCTTATTAACCCAGATTCACTTTGGGCATTAATGACGGCAGGATACATGATAGACGTATGCTTCTAAAAATATTCCATAAAGACTGTATTGTAGAAAGACATACAGCAGGAACACGTGGGTTCATGACTGCTCAGCTATACATTGCAGATGTGCAACCTTTTGTGTCATCATTTCTTGAGCAGAATAATAATCCCATTTCCCAACAAGATAATTCACGACCACATATACATCCAACATCTCACAAGCCTTCCTTCAAAATGCTGACATCCTTCCCTGGCCCGCATGTTTCCCAGATCTTTCTCCAATGTATGGGAGAGATGATAAGAAGTAGAATTGGAAATCTCCACAGCTAAGTATAATAATATTCAACAGATTCGGCAAAAATTGAAATGATCTGGTCTAGTATTACACAAGAAATAATAAAAAACGGTATGAAGGAATGCCTCACCATGTAGTTTCTTGCATACGTGCAAAAGGAGGACACACCAAATTTTGAAAAAAAAAAAAAAAAAAAACGATAAAGTGCAATAAATTCAAATTACTTTTTTTTTCAAATTTAATCAATTCTTTTTCACAATACCATTAGATAGTTAATCAATTTTCAGAAAAAAATCATAGGTATTTCTAGGTGATGTTTTTTTTTTTGGCCAGTGTATTTCTTAACAAGAATTTGTCTTATTGAAAGTTTGTAAAAACTCACTGAATAGTATATTTTTGTGTAGAAATTTTCAGCGCTAAGCCTACCATTTTTGTTCATATAGTTGGTATTTGAACGTTAATCCTGTGAGGAAATTATCCAAGTTCAATGGAACTCAATAGTATGAGGAAGGAGGAGGAGGGGAAGAGAAAAAATGTGTGTGGGCGTAATAAATTATTTTAAGTTTAATTGATAGAGTCGCTAAATCAAACTTTTTAGTTTTGGCTGTTCTCATAATTTCTCACGTAGGACGTTTGGAAATCTAAGCTACGTCTGGTATACATGTTGAATATATGCCGGAATTTGCTGAAATATGTTGTTGAAGAAAATATATTAATCAGAATCTGTGTTATGTGTGCAGATAATACCAAGAGAGTTTTAACTGTAGAGTTTTAAAAGAGATAAGTAACCTTTTCACACACATGAATACATTACTGAATTAAAATAACAATATTTATTAATATTTCGAAAAATAAAATTGTTGCTGCTAAAATGTCCTTAAGATAGCCTGTTTCTATATTTTAACGAAAATTTCAACAAATATTAAAACTGACGTAATGAGTAATGCGAGGTAGCAATTCGGAAAAATCAGAATAGCGAACACAACGTGCCTGACTCGAAAAATACTCTCCAGAAAAAGCCTCTCACGTTCTATTTACGTTTTTATATACACAATTCTGGCCATGGTCATCCAATCGGATGACTTGGATTATTATCTTATCAGGAAATAAAAATAAAGTTTTTGACTGAATCAAGCTCATTGAAAAATGGTACTTTGAAAAATATAATTTGACATTTTAGTATAGCTGCTAATTTTTCGTATTTCTGGAGTGGCAGGACTGGCAGATCTGCACGCACAACCCGCATCTATATCCAGGATGTTTCCATTCCTCCTGCTGGTGGTCGGACTGCCAGACCTAATGGTTGTAGATGCCCTGATGAACCACACGTCTCCGCCTCCTTTTATCAAGGTACCACACTCTTTTTTGTTTCTGAAACTATATATACACTGTTATTCATGATAAAATTGTGAAAAAGGTTTTAAAATTACAAAATATACACTGTCATGACTAGTAACTGCTACCTTATAATATGATCGGATTCTTGATCTATTTAACGAAATTCTTCATGAGACCTTTTGTAAAGCCATTCATGAAATCGATAGCGTCTAAAAGACTATTATTCACACATTTACAACAATTTGATTTGTTAAAAATTTCAAATCTGTGAATATTCGAAGGGGATGTTGATTAAAAAATTTAAAGGACACCTCTTTGTTAAGATTAAGCTCCATCTAATGACCCTCTCTGAAAACCCACCACATTGCCAAATAAAGCCCCCTTGGAATATTCTGAAGATTTTATGATTTCTCTATGGATCTCATTATTTTGGACCCTGCCTTGAACAAACCAAGGTTATTTCTTTAAACAAAGGTCTCCGATGGAGGTTTGGAATTTTCTGAAGCTGGTATTGTGGCTTTGTCCTCGAAACTAGTCTGCTAGTTTGCGAAAGTCAATAGATTGGGCTGGATACGTTTGTTCTCCTGGTGCTCTACTGGCACGTCCCGTGTCCGTTAGATAAAATGAGGTTATTAAACAACAATACCCAATTCAAGCACGCCGGTTTCACTGATGTTCAATTTGCACTTAGAGCTGTAGAAAAAAACACCTACCCATGCTGGCGGAGTCCGGAGCCTGAATGGCTCCCTTATCCTTGAGTTATTGACTGCTTTCCCGCTTCCCTCGGCTGATGGATCTCTCGGATCAGGTCTGAGCCACTAAGTTGTGGCCCATCCTATAACGCTAATGAACCTGCCCCTCGTCGGTGACAGCAGGTTACTTGCTAGGCCATCGCTTAGGGATCCCTCAAGGTGAGGAGGAGTGCGTGTCCGTAATATTGCGGGCCCTTCTCTTCTGCTCAGAACGAGAAGGAGAATCCATGAGTAGGCAGCTTCCTTGGGGAATTCTGGCAGTAGCTTCTGGACTAGAATGCTATGAGCGAGTACATGGAGAGGATCCTGGAGGAAACAGTTGTGCTGCGCAGGATCACCACGCCGTTACTACACTTATACACACGCACTGCGCGTTTCATGCCGGAGCAATCCTGCTTAGCCTCCGTTCCCATCTCATAGTATCTCCGGCGCGGTGCGCCCGTTGTCGTCGCGCCCTTCATCAGCGTGCTATTATAATTTCTCCATCGTTGCTCCTTTGGGATGCATGCGGCGGATATCGCTCTGCGGTTGGCCATACATCATCCTCAGCACCCGGCGTCGAGCCGTCCTATCTACATCGCCTGCGGGTCTAGTGACCAGTCGATGTTCCATAATCGGACTGCAGACCTTGAGCGATGAGCCTCGAGGACGATGTCCTCAACACATCCATAGCGGCGAAGCACGCAATATACGTTTAATTCGTAGACCGCGAAATGCATGGTTTCGCTTTGCGGACACTACGGCGTTGGCGGAACTGCTTTGAATATAATTCATTACACATTAGCATATCATCTTTAATCGACTATTGTTATATGTTGTCATAATTAACAACTGTGCGATTTGTGCACCTTGATAATTGACTGAATATCAGAAAAAATGATTAGGTGATTTTTTATTTGTCTCTCTTTTTTTTTTTCCCAAGCTGCGCACACTTTGAGATAAATATGATGATAAACTCCAATTTATTCTAACCTCTTTAAATTATATTCAATATAAATGAGAATAGGAAGAAGTTATTCAAACTTCATGACGTAATGGCGGAGAACCAGAAGGATAAGGAGCATAATGATAAAACTCTCAACCAAAATCAAACAACCGTCGCAGAGAAATTGCCGGAAAACATTTCAACAATAAAAACTTAATTTACTAATAATAGGAATAATGTAAACTTATCTTCACACGACAGGCAATGATATTAATTTTATTTCAACACGCCGGAACTGTGTGCTGAAATCATAAAATAGAATTGCGGCGAAATTGATGTACTTGAGACCAACCACTATTTTCCTATAGGAAAACACCTTGAAGAGGGTGTTCCCGATGGTGAGGCCCTCTCAGAAAGAGGTTCCTACTTTTGGATGCTTTTCCGCCCGACCAGAACTTGGCCAGCAACTTCATTAGCTTGGAGACCGCGCCTTTTTTAGCATTTCCTCCATCTCCTTGCTGCAAGATGTCAGCACAATACTCAAATGTAGTATTTCGGTCCAAGGATGCCCTCTCTGTCCTGGAGAGAAAACCATCGCCTTCTTCTGAAGGTTCTGGGAATAAACGGCAAATTCAGCTCCTGGTATATCTGGCCAGAAAACACCACATGGGACAGAGAAGCCAGGCCACCTCAACCACCAAGGAGGTACACTATGCCGCCACAGCATCAGGTCGGCACCAGATGCATTTGGTTGATGCCGTTTTGTCGGATTGAGAGTAGGACTTACATTCAGTCCAATACATAAAATATTTTATAGAAATTCTGGGAAGGGGAACTATTTTACAGGTCATGAGGATATCCAACCAGGTGCTGCTTGAGGTCGCAGAGGTCGAAATTGCAGAGCGCCAGGACAGAGAGGGCATCCTTTGACCGAAATACTACATTTGAGTATTGTACTGACATCATTGCAGTAAGTAAATGGAGTAAATGCCAAAAAAAAGGGCGCGGTCTTCAATCTAATGAAGTTTTCCGGTCGGGCGGAAAAGCATCCAAAAGTAGGAACGTCTTTCTGAGAGGACCTCACCATCGGGAACACCCTCTTCAAGGTGTTCCCCTATAGAAAAATAGTGGTTGGGAACCTCTCAATCGCTATAAGAGATGAAGTGATTGTCACGGCACTATGGTCTTACTGCAGGTGGTCACCCTGACCCATGAGTAGTGGCAAGTGTTGGCTACACCAGGAACACCGTCAACTGGAAGGCCTTCTTTTTTTTTTCTAGATGAATGATCAAAACTCTACCAGCTCTCTGAAAATCTGGTGATTGTATCAAAAGCCGAATCAATAACTGCATAAATCACCTACGGGGTCAGGTGTAGCATATGCTGGGGTCAGGTAAATCGGCGATCCACATGCACCTAGGAATAAATGGGAGAAAGTTCGGCTCATCATCATAACACTCGGAAGGGTCCATGACCTCTAACAACTCATTAGGCCTCTCTTGCGTCTTCGCGGCCGTGGTCGTTGTTCACTGGCAGCATATCCTATGGCCTGGCAAGATTGCCGTCATCGACCTCACCGTTCGGGGATTCTTCATGACGTGAGACAACGTCCACGTCTCTAATGCTCCTGAAGAGCGATGCCACAAGCCCAAGACCATTATAACTTTGGGGCGTGAAAAGGGTACGTGAATCCTCGGTGACCTGAAAATCTCCGAGAAGTCGACGAAGGACTCAGCCAAAGCGCTCGCGGAGCTCCTGGACCAAGCCAACCTCGTCGGTGTGGCCATCTTCTTCGATGCTGCACTGGCACACACTAGGTTCGCCTTCATCGTAAAACGGTTCGACACACGTCGTCTGGACAGAACCCTACTTCCATCACGCCTCTGCGGTCACGTCACCCAATACCAAACTATAGAATACGCCTATTCTAACCACCTAGCAATAAGTTGAGCCTAGAATACAAAATGCGTTGCTACTCAAAATAACTTCTGTGAATATTTAAATTATTTCTGATAAATCATTTTACTCTGATCATAACAAATTTCATACACTTGCCAAAAGATTTTGAGAACCATATATCACTAATATTCTAAGATGACATAATTTCACCTTCCTATAGCTCAAATTTCTGTCCTTTGACACTAGGTATAAAATCGAAAATACCATTCCTCTATGCGTTGATTTCCGGCGCATACAATGGCAATTGGATTCACATCCTTTACTTCTGAGAGAAACCGTAATGGATTCATTAGACAATGTATTTAGCACCATTCATATACCAACGTATACTATCAAGTCCTTATCGCGGAAGAGTCAACCAATCCCACTTTCGTGATTCAGTAAGGACAGTTTATTTTTAAACGGTTACCGTTTGGATTAAAATCAGCGCCTCAGATGTGAAACAGTCAATTGATTCACAGATATAACCTCCCTTTCATATCTCACCATTAGGACGCTATCATTATTATTTTCTGAATACCCATTACATCACTTTACCCACTCTCAATCACTTTTAAAATTGTGATTAAAATACCCTATCACACAACTGAAACTTATGTTCTTAATAATTAAAAAACACCAAAATTATCAGTGCTATACATGATGCTACCTACGCGCCATTAACTTGTAAACCTTATACAATCATTTTAAAATGACGATAACATTTCTAAAAGATTTATATATATATATATAACCCGAATACGCAACACTTCACTACTTCTTAAATCACCTACTAAGGAACACCAAATGGAAGTTGAGCCCGGATTGTCACCAAGCCTTCAAAAAGTTCAGAAAACAACTCACCTCACAACCCGTGTTGTACTCATTTTAAGAGGGAGTCCCCTGCCAAATCCTTTGCGACGCCTCCACACAAGGTATCGCAGGTGTATTCAAACAAGTACATCCTAACGGTAACACTATCCTATACAATACTACAATCGCCCGTCTCCCTTCTATGAGTGTAGCTAAACCATATTTAAATTGGAATGTCCAACCATTATAGAGAGCTTCAATAAGTTCTGATTCTACCTCCTAGGTACACAATTTGTCATATACTCGAACCATCACGTCCTACAGCTTAAGACCATTGAACCTCCCAATGTACGCACCTTTCCCTGGAGCCTTTGAATCATATTTTGAAACTACTATATCAGATACCTAAAGCGTTCCCGCAGTGCGAGGCGAACCTGCTCTTCCGGAACCCATTCTGCGGATTTCTCACCACTGCCCACCTAAAAGATAGTCAAGCCATATTAAAGAAGGACTCTAGGTATTTCCTCAATGACAAAGGCCTCGCAACCATCACGTGACGTGGTTTCACTAAAATTATTGTCTCACCATCACTCCGTAACACTGTATTTAAATGAGCCCATCGTGAATTGATATCCCTTGGCATCTCGCAGATGACCAGCCTAATTGAAGCTTGATACAATTTAATAGGCATAACAAACGGCATAAGGTCGCATGAAAAGTCCTATCTGATATGTTAGTTAGTCAAACCCCTCAATGACGGAATCATTCTACGAAGAATTAGAAAAACTCCCACCAGCCGTCAAACCATTCGAACTAGAGTTCCGAGATACTGTGTATGGACTCGCTTAATATGGAAATGCCAGGTTTTTCTACATGTTTTAGTGGACCATGCCATGTGTTAAGCGTGGCCTTTTCCATTCCTTCGTTCACTAGACTAAACACCTATACCCATGCGATAAAAAGGGTGATGCGGTCTGGTTTTCCGAAACGATCAAAACGGATAAATGTTCTACCTTCAGGTCTCCAATATTTGATAGAATTTATTTAAGCCATAACATCGCTCAAATCCTTAAGATCACTCCGTAACACTGTATTTGAATGAACCCATCGTGAATTGATTAACCTGGCATCTCGCAGATGACCAGCCCAATTGAGGCTTGATACAATTAAAAAGACATAACAAACGGCATAAGGTCGCATAAAAAGTCCTGTCTGATATGTCAGTTAGTCAAACCCCTCACTAACGGATTCATTCTACGAAGAATTAGTAAAACTCCCACCAGCCGTCAAACCATACGAACTAGTGTCCCAAGATACTGTGTCTGGACTAGCTTGATATGGAAATGCCTAGCTTTTCTACATGTTTTAGCGGACCGTGCCACGCGTTAGGCGTGGCCTTTTCCATTCCTTCGTTCACTAGACTAAACACCTATACCCATGCGATAAAAAGGGTGATACATTTTGGATTTCCGACACGATCATAACGGATATATGTTCTACCTTCTAGTCTCCATTATTTGGTAGAATTTATATAATCCAAAACATCGCCCGGCTCCTTAAGATCAGCAACAACTCACAGGTCAATGGTTTAAGAGAACGCCCGAATACCACTATTACTGGCAAACCCAAACTGCTGTACCTCAAACAACACCTAAGACAGTCTGTACCAAAATAATACCTAAGTTCTTACAAGCTTATCAAAATACCCGACATTCAGTGATCAGGTTTCCAATTCCATACCTCCTGTTAGGTATCCTACCACCAGAACTATCTAAACATAGCCAACCGCTTTAATGTCGAAACCTTCAGTTCTCAAACTCATTCATCCACACACGGTCATAAGTATATAATCCCCTTGATTTGAAAAGAAAGGTCAAAAACACCCTGGTAGGTCATTGAGGTACAGCCCCGAAACACACTGACAAGGCTAATAGTCCCAAATGCGTTATGCGTAGAATTTTGGGTAGTCATAAAATTGTATTTGGCCAAATTTCGAAAATTAAAAGTATAATTTCAATAGATTTTTTCTAGATAAAAGGGGCACTATAACCTTTATTTGCGTGCTCAGGATTAATCGGTAGTGCCTCTTTAAAAAAATTGGCATTAATGAATATCTGAATTAAATATATATACAAAGTGTGATCAATAATTTCCAGGAATGAGACTTGATCACATAAAATATTCAAAATAATGAAATAATTTTATAAGGACCTTATAGATAAAACATTTATCAACACGTAGAAATAAAAATTGATCACATAGACGCACGCGCTCACGTTTTATCGAATTTATAAGCTCGAGTTTATCAGAACATTTTCGTATTTCAGTATGGACTGTATTGAAAAACAGCGAATATGCATAGGGTTTTGCTTTAAATTAGGGAAAACAGCTTCCGAATCATTTAAAATCTTGAAGCAGGCTTTTAAAGAAGATTCCCTATCACAATCGAGGACATTTGAATGGTTTGCACGATTAAAAGCTGGTCAAATAAGCAAGAAAAAGCAAGGATGTTCAAATCGAAGCTTAAGTGTCTTCTTTTCACTTTATTTGATGTAAAGGGATTGGTACACTATGAATTCGTGCCCGTGTGTAAGACAATTAATCAACATTACTATCTTGATGTATTGCGACGTTTAAGAGAGCCTATGCGTCAGAAAAGACCCGAAAATGGCATCAGAAAAATTGGCATTGCATCATGACAACGCACGGCCACAGACGGCTGTCACTGTACCACTCTATTTGGCTAAACACGGAATTGCTTTACTACCCCAGCCACCCTATTCTCCTGACTTGTTCCCAACGACTTTTTTATTTACCCTAAAATTAAAAGAGTCTTAAAAGGACCTTGATTTGACTCAATACCTGAAATAAAGGAGAATTCGAAGAATATATTTTGAAAAGCCTGAAAGATGTGAATTTTCAGAGGTGTTTTGATATCTGAAAAAAAAAAGTGGAATAAGTGTATAGATAAGTACTGTCATTATTTTGAAATTTTGAATAAAACTTTATTATACTTTTGTATTTCTTTAAATATTTAGCATTCCTGGAATTTATTGATCACACTATATATATATATGTCATTATTTGCCTAATGCTCAAGAGATATGATTTATTTTCAATATTATTTGAATGATAAATTGTAAATACAAATTTATCCATCTATAAATCTGTACAAAATAAACGTGAGAGCCGCGCGCGCTCACAAGTGCGGAACAAATTATTTTTCGAAGCTTACATGCACAACGGCTGCGCCCTTCCATTCGACCACGACAGAAACGACAAGTAGGAGTCGACAGAAAGAAGAACCTCAAGAGAATGAGCAAGGCAAAAAGACAAGCAGGCCAGAAAGAGGCCGAGTTAGCTCAAGAGAAGAAGTCGGTGATAGATGCACTAACAGCGATGATGAGAAGACTAGGGCAGGATGCGTCCACCGCCGCAGCCAGATTTGACGGATCAAGTTCCGCGGAGTTGTTCTAAAGTGAGCTGGAGAAGTCCCCGGAATTCCAAAGCAGCAGCAGTGGCTAAAAAGCCGCATGGTAGTGTCAGCGCTAGAGTGAGAGCCCCGGAGGACACTCCAATCCATGGACTACCTCCACGAACCTTATTGGAGGGTCAAACAGGTCCTTGAGGTTCTGTACCCCCCACCCGAGACACCGACCCACCAAGAGTTCTAATAACTACGTCGCGGGCCTCAAGGCTTACAAGCATACTATATACAGAAGGTACGCATGGGTACGCAGCTCGACATCGACCGCAAGGAAATGGTGAATGCTCTCACTCAAGGAATGCCCTCCTACAGTCACAATCTCCTACTGATTGCAACACCCAGCAGCTCGTCGGAATGGGTAACTCTGGCCAAAAGAATCTATGGGATCGGCGGACACCCGAATCGCCCCGGCATTTTCTCTCCCACAGAACGCCCATCTCCGCGCCAATCAGGTAGACAAACAAACAATCCGTTAAGGCGCTCATCCGAAGATGTGCCTCATACCCAAAAGCGACCAGGAGGGTCCCCCCCCTAACCCGCCTACACCATGCAAGCACTGCCAAGGGCTCCACTGGAACAATCAGTGACCACAACGGTCTACCTTGCCTGGACAGCGTGACGATCATCCTCGACTATCGACACCGCCGCAGTATTTTCGTGATCCAAAGACAGCGCTTCCGAGTAACAAGAAGCCCAACTCACACGCCATTAACGGCGTAAGTACCCTAACTCTCAAGTTGCTACTAGCCTACCATTTATGTTCATTTCTAATAGATACTGGCGCCAACATTAATATTATTTGTTTGAAAAAATTCAAAACATTAGGAACTAAAATGTTATCTTTAAAAAATGATGATACTACTCGTATTAGGACTTTGTCTCATAATATCCAGCCTGTGGGATTTGCACTTATTTTGGTTACTGCAGGATCCATTAAGGAACACTTGTTAATTTATATGATAGATAATGATCTACCATTTGGCATTTTATCTTTAAATTCATTGGGGATATTTCGATTAACTATTGATTTTTTAAAAAGAATAAATCAGGATAATATCATGTTAGCACAGTCACAATATTGTTTTAAAGATTATTTTACGCCATCATTAAAAAAACTTTAGAATTCAACCCGACCCTAATAACCATACCATGCCCGACACTACTCAATCTTTTCCTCATGACAACCTTAATAGTGCCATAAATATAGAAATTTATATAGTTGCACATCCTCATCTAATAAATGAATGAAAAAATATTATTAGAGAAAATATTGCTTTGTTTCCTTTCGATAAGTTTTCAGTACCTGCTTTGAATATCGACCCGTCTCAAATTATACCTAACAGCGATAAGATTATAACACTAAGACTATATAGAATACCATATAGCAATTACCCTGAAATAAAATATCAAATAGAGAAAATGTTAGAAAATGAAATAATAGAACCATCGAATAGCCCATATGCCGCTCCCGTAACCCTTGTTGGAAAAAGGGATGGCTCGAAACGTTTTTGTGTAGATTTTAGAAAACTTAACGAATTAATGTCTGTAGATAATTATTATACCACTAATAGAAACACTACTTATCTAATTCCAAGTACTTTTCCACAAAAGATATAACCTCCGCCTTCTGGCAAATTCCGATCCATCCTGAATCTAGACCCCTACTTTCATTTTGCTCCTGGAGCAATATCATTTTAATAGACTACCATTTGGTCTTATATTAAGTCCCCAAATATTCGAAAGACAGTTAGATTAATTGATACAGAAACACAAATTAACATTTGCTAATCATTATTTTGATGACTTCATTATCCATTCTAACAGTTTAGAGGAACACTTAAGACTTTTACAGGAATTGTTTCATTTTGGTAAATTAGAAAATATAGAATTAAATCTTAATAAATGCCAGTTTTTTAGGACATCTATTGACTAACTGGGATATAAGATTAGTTCAGGTATCTCCACTCCACATGTTAGGAATATAGATGTAATTAATGCCATAAAATCCCCTACTACCGTAAAAATCTTGCAATCATTCCTAGGCGCCATTAATGCTTACAAGAAAATCATTACAGATTATGCGCGCATTAGAAATCCTCTGAATCAAGGGGAATGGACGTCAGACTGTCAAAAGGTGTTTGACAAACTCAAAACAACTACCTTCATCAGGTCCCATTCTCCATCTTTATAAATTAGATTTGCCTGCCAAGTGTACTCTGATGCATATTCGCAAGGGATAGGAGGAGTACTGAAACAGCTCCATCCAGATGTAAACTCATATCCAGTACAATATTATAGCCGCACTCTGCGCAAATACGAATGCAATTATACCATCACCGAATTAGAGTGTCTTGCCATAATTGATCGTTTCAAGGTCTATATGGCGGGAAATTGTTTTAATATATTCACCGATCATTGCGCATTACAGTGGCTGAAAATATCAAAAATCCGACAGGAAGACTATTTCGATGGAGTTTGAGATTATCAGTCTACGACTATCAGGTGAAGTAAATCAAAGGCACCAACAACTAGAGGCTGGCCTGTTAACTCGAAATCCGTTTTGTGGCCTTCTTGACGCCACGCAATTAAATATGTACTAAAGTGAGCTTCGGAATAATTCCAAGTATGTTCACCAAACCTCAGGCCTGACTACCGTCATCAGACGTGGTGTGAGCTAAATAGTTGTTCCGCCATCCTTACGACCCACCATACTTAAAGAAGCCCACCAGAAATTCAACCTTCCAGGAATTTCTCAATTGACTTAGGATCATCTCCGCCCAATACTTTTGGAGCGGATAGACATTCGTGCCTTCGTTAAGAATTGTAGAATATGTCAAATGAGCAAAACCCCAAAAGGACCGAAGTATGGAGAGTTGGGTGAATTGCCAGAATCCCCACTGCCATTCGAGTTGGTCACTATGGACACTATAGCCGGGTTTGCTAGATATAGGAGTGCAAATAATTACCTGCATGTAGTAATAGACCACGCGACTCGATTCGCATGGTCATTTCCATCTCCTTCCATCAGTACGACCACATATAGTCAATTAATAAAAAGGGTGCTACAAAGTGGTTGTCCGAGGCGTCTCCTTACAGATAGAGCCCCTGCCTTTACCTCACTGAGGTTTAGGAGATTTCTAATCTCACATAACAACATTCAACCAATGCTCACTACCAGCAACCATCCATAAGCAAACGGTTTATCCGAACGTTTGAACGCAACCCTGACCGAAAAACTTAGGATCCTCCATCTTCAACATCCCAGAGCTAGTTGGACTATGCTCCAATCCAAAGTAGTTAAGGCATATAACGATATCCCTCATTCCGTCACGGGATTTCATCCATCATACCTTATGAACGGATCCCTGCCGAAATAACTGTCACAACATCTTGATCCTTATCCACCAGTCACAGAATCTAGACGCCTAGCGTTACAGAAAACGAAAGAACGTCATAAGCTAGATAAGATCAGATTTGATTTAAAAAAATCACAGTTGCCCCGACTTTGAGGTAGGCGATCTAGTCCTTACCAAAATTTACCAACACCCCAATACGGGCAAATTAGTGCCTTACTTCAGTGGACTATATGAGATAATTGAGATGATATCCCCCTATACAGTTATAATCAATAGACCTAATCAATCTCAAAACTTAGACACGGAGATTATCCACGTAAACAAATTGAAAAATCTTCCGAAGACACTATGTACATCTTCACACCTCATTCAACGAACAACAATAGCGTGCCAAAATCACATTTTATTTACCATCATTTCCCACATGAAATATTTCATGGTGATTATAAGAATTATGCCTCTACATTAAGTAACCCATTTAATCACATGAACCCCGATATTTTCTTAGATAATGACGAACCAACATTAACAGCTAGATACATTTATACTCCTGACACCATCCCAAAGATTAATATCCAATTAGAAACTTCCCCGACAACGAAGATAATGCTCCCATCCTCACCAACACGTAATCATACTCCGCAAATTAGTCATCAAGTAAGTGCTTTCCTTATTAACTGTGGCAATGCGAAATTGGAAAATAGGTCAGATATAAGCAAAGATACGTTAGTACCATTGCCCATAGTTAAATATTTTAATAGGATTAAACAATTTCCAATTATTTTCTATCCCTCCTTACAATGGAGTGTATTAATCCAAACGTCTCCATGACGATTATTCATTTGCTGATTTATTTATTGGCGTTGTCCCGATTAAGACAAATTCAATCAATTTTGATGGTCCCTTGGAACACCTTCAAGGATTTCATTAATCACTCAGAAAAGGATGGTGACCACGACATTAAGATTGATGACCCCCCAAAAGATTCTGTCGTCAGGGAATTCCTATATAAAATGGCGGAAATCTATTTTGAATTAGAATAACACCACCTGCGTGGCACATTGACCACCCCGAACTGATAGTTTTTCCCAAATTCATTTCCTTTTAAGGTGTCAGCATATATATATATATATGTGTGTGTGTGTGTAATACACAATTTTCTTTACATTTTAGCACCATAGTATTAGCATTCAATTTATAAAATTGCCTCCCAGTCTTATCTAAATAATTTTAATATCATTTTAAATTAATTTATCCCACACAGGTTCCATCTGTCATAATTTGCCTGATGCCCAAGAGATATAATTTATTTTAACCATAATTAGAATGTTAAATTGTAAATACAAATTCATCCATCTATTTTTCTGTACAAAATAAACGTGTGGGCCAGCGCGCGCGGGCGAAAGCTACCCCGCGTGCGCGCGCTCACCAGTGTGGAACAATTTTTTTTTCGAAGCATACATGCAAGACGGCTGAGCCCTTCTATTCGACCACGAAAGATACGACATATATATATATATATATATTTAATTAAAAAGGCATATATTGGATCAAAATATCATTTATTATACCAATAATACTGTGGCGGAACACTGGCACGCACAGTATCAGCAGACAGAACCCTCCCTCAATAAACTCAATGAATCTACTTTCTCTCTGAAACAACATAACCTGTAAGTGCAATTGTTTTACATTCATTCTTCAAAGAAGTCATTCCTTGTAAACTCTGATGCCAATATTTCCATAATTAGTTTAGTTCCATTTATTCTCTCCACGCCTATTAACGATGATTTTATTATCCATACTATTTCTCTAGATATTTGTAACCCATTAAATTAGTTACCTTACCAATCGAATTTAATAATAGACATTTTAATGAAATAATTTCTATTTTAAAGTCATTCCTTAAAAAATAAAATTAGAATTTTTACCTATTCAGACTTTACGATTTTTAAGAATAACAATATATTTTCATAACCAATTCATCCATCAAAATAGTGCTCCAGTACCTGAATATTTGTACTACTCTGTATATGACCTCCCCCTACTTGTAAGCACCGCTCACGAGTAATAACTGCTGGCTTTAAACGACCCTTGCTTACAACCAACCCTTAGTAACCCTCATCAATCTTCCCCTGAATGCCCCTCTCATTCTTACAACTTTGTTAACCTTCTACCAGCCCATGCCCCTCTTGAGAATTAATGAGTTATCAATTAACGAATTACTATATTGCTATTTCAAAATTCAAATCTTCACCCTTGATTTACGATAATATATTTTGTATTTGCTCTCTAGCATATCCACCGACCCACACCATATAGCCACTTGTGTCTTCGTTAAAGAATGCAGATTGACTAACTGCTAGATGTTTATCAACTCCTTTTTGTTTGCACTTGAACAATCCGCATCGAGCGGCACAGTTCGCTCCTTCTCCTCGCGCCACACGTTCGCCACACGGGCCCTGTCTTCAAATCTATGTTTGTCCCTTGTCCATACCAGCACGGTATAACCAAGTCCGATATTTCCCACGGAGGTATGTTAAATATCGTCGCTGATTTTGTCCGGTCCGTCATCACTTCGCGCAAACATGGGTTTTACGTTCAATCCGTCGCGAAATCATCTCCTCGCACAAGCTCCCACGACGGATCAAACACCTCGTGTACAAGAAGCTTGTAAATTGTAAAGGACAACACAGTCCTCGTCTCAATTTTTGACACTGTGCGCGCAGTCATTCCTTCAATTAGTTAAAACTACTAGATTATCCCAGTATCGAAATAATTAAGGTGGAAAGGCTCAAAGCAAGTTTCCCCTCGCTCTGTTCGCCTATATTCTACCTTTGTATCTCGAACTATTTTATCTTCTCAAATTAACTAGAACTCCATGCGAGTTCCTCACCTACACACGGGACTTTTACCCTCTGACTTGCTATATAAACGAGTAACTGCATAGATAAGGTAGAATGGCCCAAAGCAAGTTTCCCCTCGCTCTGTTCGCCAAAATTCTAACATTGCATGTAGTCCTATATTTACTTTGTTCTGAGCTCCCGTAATTTCCAGCCTCAACCTCATTTTATCGTACTCTACACCTATAGCATAGAAGCCCATGCCAAGTTTCCCCTTTCTATGTCCGCCTGAAAAATATCTCAAAGTGTAGAGTTCCCCAGTCTTAATGGCCTTCAGGATTTCATCGTGTATGTGATTCCCCTTCTCGTTGTTCACACCTCTCAATATCAATTCCCTTATAATAAATTAGATATTATTGTATATAGCCTTTAATGACTTTTATATTTTAAACAATCCCTTAAATTTTAAACTCTTCTTAGATTTTGAAATGCTTGTAAATAATATTTACCTGTGTACTATACAATATTTTATTCACATAAAACTATGTCACCATAACCCTAATTAATTTCAACTGTAAAATTATTTTCTTTATTTCTGGCTTCTCCAGCTTTAAGTATACTCAAACCATGTTCAGCTTTCTTCAACGGGGACCATATGTCATAATATATACTCTTCCAGGAATAATAAAGCCAACCTAGAGCCCAAAGAGAGAGACGGGATGTAAAGTCCGGTCTCTTTAGACATCAGCGACATTCCAAGGAGCCAACACTGGGGTCTAGGCAGTTAAAACCTCGACACTTTTAGGACAGTTGGGTATTGTGTGCGACACAAACGGCCGCCCGGCTGTGGCCGGTCCCGTTCCTCTCCCTCTCTCTTCTGGTTATCTGGATTTCTCTCCCAAATTGTGGTGTGATTATTTCTCTTTCCACCTTATTATTATGCCACATATATATGTGGTAATTTAAGAATTATAAACACCTGTGTAAATACTCACCACCACTTCTTACACCCCCTAATCTAATATGGACTTTTAATCCCAATGTACCCAATCCTCCTTTAATCAATTTAACTTTGTATGTATCGTTTTTGAGTGTTCAATTAAATAAAGAGGTACATCTAGAGGGAACGTAGATACCAAAAGGGCTTATCCCGCAGCCATGAGGTCAACCGTCGCGCCAATAAAATGATGTAACAGGGCTTACCCGCAGCCAAATAAGGTAGGTTCATTAGATGCCAGATAGCGGACAGCAGCAGCAGGTAGATCGTTAGTGGATGGCCCGCCGGCCGCAACTTGGACTCTTCGTCCCCTCTCTCTGATGCCTCGGATTCCCCTGTGATTCGTTTCTGTGTGCCTTACCACTCACCACCATCACGACTGCGCAATTATCATCATTCCTCACGACTCAATTAAACAGACCAGACTACCGAGTTACAACAGCAAAAGAAGAAAGTCGACAGTATTCAGATAGAGTCGACAGGATTCGACATATATCTATTTTAAATTATACACACAAGGTAAAAAAGGGACTAATGTATTTTGATTACAAATAAAAACAATGTCTATATCTATATGTTAATTTAACATTTAAAAGTTCAACCTTTGATCATTTTATTTTTATGCTAAAATATGAATAAGTTTCAAGGGAATAAAACTTAATTAAAACGAAAAATGCGTGAAAAAAAGCAATTTTCGATATTAAGAAAGCAGGACCAAAAAAAAAAAATGTTAATCATTCAAAATTTCAAATTATTATAGTCATTTATTAATATATACACTTCAAATTATATATTATATCAATAATGTAGTATTATTGTAGCATTTAATTTATTTATCACTGAATTATTTATTTGTTCTTAATAATCTGTGTTGCTCTTCATTATGATTCAGAAATATCTAGAAGTTGCCTCTTTACTTTGTCAATTAATTTGTGTATAAAATATATGTGACAATATTAAAAATAATGTGGGGAAAGAGAAATAATCACACCACGATTTAGTAGAGGAATTCGGAAGGCAACCCGAGAGAGATGGAGATGGCGGGCCCGGCTGTCCGCCGGGCGGCCGTTTGTGTCGAATACAATGCTCCAACCGTCTTAATTAGTCCTGAGGTTCCAAGAAAAGGGCCTCTTGGAATGTGGCTGATATCTCAAGTGACCGGGCCCCATATCCTGTCCCAATAGTCCCGAGAATTCCGGGCCTCTTGGAATGTCGCTAGTGGCTCAAATGGCCGTACTTTAGCTGCCTTCTCTCTCTGGTTGACTGTAGGTTCACTTTATTATTCCTGGAAGGGTAATATTATGACACATATATATATATATGTATATATATATATATATATGTGTCATAATAAAAAAAATATATATATTTGAGATTTTATCTGAAAACTGATAAATAAAATAACTTATCGATAAATTTTACTTGTCTAATTAATTAACCTCCTGCGCAATATAATGTAGTCATGCTAGTTTTTTTATTTATCAATCACACATCTTGTGTTATTTAAGAAATCCAAATTTAAAAAGGCATGCGCATTGATGAAAGTGGAAGATAACAGTAAGGTAATTAATTAATGAAAGACCTAATGAGGGGATCCAGGCCATGGGGAGCTGCTGAATTAACTAACGCACGAGCCAGCCATTAGTTTGTAATCTAGGCCGGCCTCGTTGACCCGGCAAACTACTGTTTTTCTGGTATAAATAAAGCTTTAAGACAAAGTATATATAAACATTTTCATTTTTGAATATATTATTAATTTGTTGAGATAAAAAAATGATAATATAGAATCCAATACTTTTCTCTCTTGAAGAAAGAATCAAAGTTTACAGCGACGAGTGTCTTTTATTTGTGCTTGTAATCGGCAAGCTTTCGGACTATGACGTTCTTCAACAGGCATGGTTGTCTGTTGAAGGACGTCATAGTCCGAAAGCTTGCCGATTACACAGAACAAATAAAATAAACTAGTCGCCGTAAACTTTGATTCCTTCTTCAAGAAGATGTTTGGCGATTTCTTCTCTTGTAGATTTTCTCTCTCTTTTTAAACTTTGGACAATTTCTATAGGATCTCAATTCTCTTATATGTATTCAGGTAATCGAGCTATTTCCGTGAAAATCTGAAGATTTTTAAGGAAAAAAAGAGTGTTTGTAGAATGCAAGCAATTTATTGCTATTAATGTGCTAAAATAGTGTGTAATATATTTTTTTTCTGTTAGCTCCGAAAATATATTTTTTTTTTTTTTAGGTTTAGAAGAAGTCAAATTGTAGGTGAAGGTATAGAGAATTATGTAATGGAATTGAAGAAAAAATGTGAATCTTGTGAATTTGGTGAATTACTGACTTATTTGCGGAATGCGAGATGATACATTGAGAGAAAGACTACTAAAAGAGAGAGAGATTTGGATTTAGGTGTAGAGCACTGGATATATTTAGAATTTATGAAGCTGCAAAAGAGCAAGTTAAAAATATGAGTAATAGTAAATGTTCAAATGTTGATTCTATAAATAACAATTATGAAAAAACACCTATTAAAAAAAGTATAGAAACAGCAAAAATGCAAAATGCATATCAAGTTGGTAAAAATAAAAATGCAAGCAAATATTTTTGTGAGAGATGTGGACTTGGTCATAAAAATTTCAATATCCAGCATTTGGTAAAATTTGCAACAATTGAAAAAAAAAAAAAACAATCATTTCTCAAGATATTGCTTTTACAAAAAAGTTAGAGAAGTACAGGAAGAAAATTTGGAAATTTATACCATAGATATTGTAATATACCTTATAATAATATTGTAATATACTCTGTTTAATTAATTTATTTTTGATTGTTTGGATTTAGCAGCACTGTAATTATTGTTGTTGTTATGAATCTATTTAAAAAGTGTACGTTTGACATTAAAAATATATATAATAAAAATTAGTTTATTAATTTAATAAAGCATATTTATTAATTTAATCGAAGGAACATTACAAAAATGGCGCAGCCGGCAGGATCGATCATCCTGCATTTTAAGAATAAAAAGGTAATTGGCTATAGCTTTAACCCTGATGCTAACGTTCTATCTATCCCTGAAAAATTTCAAATGCCCATTTATCACGAGCTCGTGTTTAAATGTGGAAAGAATCTAACTTCTTACTATTTAGAAAAGGATTCTAATAGATTTGTTAAAGTTCCATCAAAAATAATTGAAATATACAAAAATCGATCATTTGAAGATTTACAAATTTGCGTAATGGATGAGGAGGAATTAGATGCAAAATCTCTATTAACAGAAGACACTTTTAGCAAATTGATAACTACTGTAGCAGAACAACAAAAACTAGTTAATTCTTTAGTTCAAAATTTAAGTTTAAACCAGCATGAATATGCACCAAGACATGTCGAAATGAAAGCACCTGATTTCTCCGGTAATAACTTAGATCCAGCCACTTGGATAACCCTATATGAAAATGTCTGTGCAAATAATGGTTGGGTAAAAGATCAATCCAAAATATATGGTATGAGAAACTACCTAGGGGGAACTGCACAATTGTGGTTCGATAGCAGACTTGCTGATGAATGCAACTTTAGCTGGGAAACATGGAAAGAAGATTTTGTATCCTCATTTGGGGATAACCCCATAGACAAATATGATAGGGCGTTCAAGTGGAGATATCGAGGCGGCTCTCTGATCGATTACTTCCACCAAAAACAAAGGAAAATGCGATTAGGGATGCCCGGCTTAAGTGAAAAGCTATTGATAATTGGAGTGATTCATGGGCTACCCCCAGATATGCAGAATCAGTTGTCCACTGTGAAAATCGAAAACAAAGAGACTCTTCTTCAGCTGCTGAAAAATATCCGTCCCAGTTTGGAGAAAAAACCTTTTGAACCCAAGCCCTACCAGACAACTGGCAACACAGTGGTCAAGAAGCCAGCCTATTTTGCCAAACTTGATCAAATTGAGGAGGCATCACAGACAATGAACAATCAAAATAATTATGTGTCTTCTCTTCAAAAAAACTAAATTTAGAGGGTTGTTCGATCCCGATGACAAAATCGATCCTATTTTTGTCTTGCAAAAGTCCCGATTCTATGTTGCCCGTTATTATAAATGGTGTAAAACTTGTTGCTTTCTTGGATCCAGGTTCTTCTATCAATCTAATGAGAAGAGACCTTTTGGCCAAATTGGAAAAGTTATCCATCAGAGACCACGATAACAACGATTGACGAAAGCCATGTCCGAGCTACTGAGAATATTGAGGTGGAACTTCAGGTTGACGATCAACAGAGAATGATGACGGCGACAATATTGAGGGAGATGCCATTCGAACTGTTAATAGGAAAGCCCACCATGAGGGATCTCCGAATTCAATGGAACTTTGGGACTGATGAGATTAAGTGCTTGTATTTGCGGTCAAAAGAAGTTATTTTTACCAGTGATGACCTGATCACTATATTCCCCAAGATTTGCAATGTCTCCAAAAAGGAATTACCATTGCACGAGATCGACTTTCTATTGAAGCCCAATAATAACATCGTGGCGTGTAAACCTTACCCTATGTCAGATCACAAGAGAGCATGGACTGCTGGAAAAATCAAGGAGATGCTAGATGGGGATATTATTACTCCTTCTGAGTACGCATCACCTTGTATTCTAGTTCCTAAAACGGACTCGTCCTACCGACTCTGTATTGACTATCGACAGTTGAATAAAGAAACTTTTTTGGACCCTTTTCCTTTTCCTAGAATCGACTCAATCATTAATAAATTTGGGGGTTGTCGATACTTTACAAAAATTGATTTGAAGGATGGGTTTTGGCAAGTCGGTCTAACTAAAGCCACGAGAAAGTTCTCTGCTTTTGTAACACCTGATGGACTTTATGAGTTTAAGAGACTACCGTTCGGGTGGAAAAATTCACCTCCTAGATTTCAAAGGGTTATGAGCGAGATGTTGGCTGATTTATTGGAACTCAGAGTGGTTGTTTACATTGACGACATTTGTTGTGGCGCCCCAACCCTTGAAGAATGTGCTTCCCTCACCTACAAAGTTCTCAATAGACTGAATCAATATAATATGACAGTGAACTTGGGCAAGTGCCAAATTTGTGTATCTGAGGTGGAACTTTTAGGTAGAATTATCAACGGTAACTCGAAGCAAATGAAGGAGGAAGTAATCGAAAAGGCTAAACTCATGAAACGCCCATATAATCTTAAGTCACTACAATGTTTTACTGGATTTACAGGTCATTTTCGGGCCTATATACCAAACTATGCCACGATAGTTCGACCGTTGGACAACCTGAAGAAAAAATATTCTAGTTTTATGTGGTCTGATAAATGTGAAGAGGCCTATTTAAAACTTATTGATATCATCACTTCAAAACCAATACTGGCAATCCCAGATGAGTCATTGCCTTATGAAATGTCAACAGATGCTTCATATTATGGAACAGGGGCTATTCTATACCAGAGAGACGTGAATAAAAGGAAATCACTTCAACTCAGAGTGATTAGTTATTATTCATATACATTTTCCAAGGCTGAACAAAATTATTCCATCACCGAAAAAGAATGCCTTGCTGTGTTGAAGGCTGTCAAACACTTCAGATGGTATTTGGAAGGCAAGTCTTTTGCTGTCCACACGGATCATCGCGCATTGACACAGCTACTTTCCTGTGGCCATCTCCGGGATCGACTTGCGAGGTGGCAGCTGTTTCTGAGCTCATTCGAAATGAGAGTGAACCACCGTTCTGGCAGGGAGCTCAGCGATGCAGACGCGCTGTCTAGATTGGCTGTAGAAACACCAAATTCCAGCGATTAAACCGTACTGTTTGTTAAACATCAGAGTATTCCTTTAAAATTAGAAGATCACGGGAAATATTTTGTCCCTCACGAACATCGAACTTCAATTTTATCTATGTACCATGATGATCCCTTATCAGCAGGACATTCGGGGTTTTGGAGGACATATTATAAAATGAAGCAACGCTTTGTTTGGCCTGGTATGAAGAATGACATAAGGATATATGTATCTTCTTGTCCTATCTGTCAAAGGGTCAAGTTCAAGTATAAGAGCCGTCCTTCAAAGATGAGTTTGCCCCATCAATCAAGGGTACCTTTCCATACTGTACATGTAGGTTTCGCCGAGGCTCCTTCTAACATCAAGGATAAGAATTCAACATTTTTACTAATTATTGACGAGGCTACTAGGGTAGTTCAAGCAAAGGCAATGAAACAACATGGCCGTGCTCTAATAAAATATTTCAACGAACATGAGGATCTGAAATCAGTGAGAACTATAGTCTCCGATCAAGGGAGATCATTTGTGTATGGAGAATTCCCTAGGTGGGCAACCTCCAAAGAGATCCGATTAATAACTACTTCTCCTTATCACCCTGCAGGAAATGGTTTAGTGGAACGAGCTATACGAGATATAAAGACCTTTCTCTCGTGCTATCCTCACTTCAAGGGTGGATGGAAAAATGCCTTAGAAGCGGCAGTACGCTACCATAATAGATCCTACAACTCCTACCTGGGTTGATCCCCTTTATTCAAACTTACAAAAACTTCCCCTGTTTTACCTGCCGATAAAGAGCTTAATCTTCACTGTCCCCTTTATGAAACAGAAAAAAGTCAAATTGAGCAAAACCTCTACCGACAAAGAACAAAGTTTTATTTTAACAGTCGTAAGAAGGCCCTGCCACCAGAGATGAATATCGACGATTATATTTTGGTAAGACATCAGAAGGTTGGAAAGGAATGGAAGCTATCTGGTCCGCATCGAGTGACAAGGGTAACCAAAATGGATGGCCACCCCAAATATGTTGAATATGAGTCTGATGATAAAACTCCAAGAACGGCTCACATCTCCAATATCCAACCTTATCTGCATCGCCATCCCAGGAGGGATGAAGTCGCTTGAAGTCGGGGGAGTTGTAATATACCTTATAATAATATTATAATATACTCTGTTTAATTAATTTATTTTTGATTGTTTGGATTTAGCAGCACTGTAATTATTGTTGTTGTTATGAATCTATTTAAAAAGTGTACGTTTGACATTAAAAAAATATATAATAAAAATTAGTTTATTAATTTAATAAAGCATATTTATTAATTTAATCGAAGGAACATTACAGATATAATTACAGCTTACAACAAAAATGATTCGATGATTAAAATTAAAATTATAAATTTTGATATAGAGAGAGAGAGAGAGCAAGATTTACACAAGATCTCAATGTAATATAATGCCTATTGGAGTTTTTGAATATTCAAATATAAATAAAAGACTGGAAAAAAAAACGAATTTGATATTGACAGCCTATACTGGTCATTCAATAAAAGTATATGAAAAAATTGAATTATCAGTTGTATAAGGTCTCGAATGTTTTGTTTTGGAATTTGTAATGGTATATGGAGAAAGTATCCTACTGGGATTTAATGCAGCTCTGGAAATGAATATGATTAAATTAGTTGAGTCTATAAATCAATCAAATTATAATATAAAATTATTACTTGAAAAATATAAAGATGTTTTTGAAGGAATGGCTAAACTGCCATGTTTGCATAATTTAGCATAGATGCAAATGCTATTCCTAAAGTTCAAACAATTAGAAAAGTGCCATTTGCATTACATGAAATGTTTGAGAAAGAACTTCAAAGAATGAAAATAATGGGAATATTTCAATAAGTAGAAGGACCTACAGAATGGGTAATTCTTTCAATTTGGCGAAGAAACCAAATGGTCAACTTCGAATTTGTTTGAATCCAACTGAACTCAATAAAGTTATAAACAGAGAACATTTTCAGCTTCCAACATTAGATGAAATACTTCCAAAGTTTAAAATTGCAAAATATATTTCGTAAAACGAAAATTGAAATTATACCGCGAATGTTTCTTATATAAAAATCGAAATTTATTTTAAAAGAGAAATAGCGACATTTCTAACTTTGAGGATGAGGTATGGAAAGGTGAAACATGAAGAGTAATGGCGAACGGAAAAATAAAAAGTGTCCAGGGGCGGGAATCGAACCCACACCCTTCTGCTTACCGGGCAGGTGCCTTGTCCACTCGGCTACCCTGGTTTTTCGGTTTTGGATGCTAGAAATGGATTATAGCAAATTAAGTTACATCCGGATAACACAGATTTGACCACTTTCATAACTCCATTTGGGAGATATAAATTTTTAACATTGCCTTTTGGTTTATCTTCTGCCCCAGAAGTATTTCAGAAGATCATTAAGGAATATATTGAAGATATTGAGGGTACAAAAATGTATTTTGATGATTTCTTGGTATTTGGAGCCAGTTTAGAAGAACATAATAATAATTTGGAAAAGTTCTCGAAAGAGCAAGAGATATTAACTTAAAATTCAACAAAGAAAAAATTCAATTTTTAAAAACTGAAATAAAATATTTTGGTCATATATTGACCTCTAATGGATATAAAACAAGATGGAGAAAAAGTTAGGGCCATCAAGGGATTGCCAGTACCGAAGAATAAACAGGTTTTAGAAAGATTTTTGGGTATGATCACTTATCTTGGAAGGTTCATTCCTAAATCTATCAACTTTAACTGCAGTTTTGAGAAATTTACTCAAAAAATATGTCCCTTGTAATTGGACTGATTATCATAATAAGGTTTTCATAGAATTGAAAGAAGTGATTTCTCAAAGTCCTACTTTAAATTATCATGATGTTAAAAAACCTGTTACAATATCTGTAGATGCTTCTAAAGATGGCTTGGGAGCTGTACTACTTCAAGAATACAAACCAATAGCTTTCGCATGTATCAAACGGGAAGCAATTATGCGCAAATAGAAAAAGAGGCCTTGGCAATTGTATTTGGGTGCGAAAAATTCTATCAATTCATAATTTGAAAAAAGACCATAGTTGAAACAGACCATAAGCCACTTGAAACAATCTTTAAAAAGCCATTATATCAAACTACACCAAGAATACAAAGATTTATGCTTAGACTTCAAAAGTTTGACATTGAAATAAAATATAAGCCAGGTGAGAAACTAGTGATTGCAGATTGCCTTTCTAGAGCAATTTTGCAGGAGGAAGAGAAAATTGATCAGGAGTTAGAGGCACAAATATGTCTTGTTCAGGAGACTTTGTCAGCCTCACCAAAAAGACTAAAAGAAATGAAAGAAGCAACAGAGCAGGATAAAACTTTCATAGAGCTGAAAAATTCATAAATAATGGATAGCCAAACAAAAATGATATTCCATATGAATGTGTTCCATACTGGAATTATAGAGAAAAACTATATATTCTGAATGAATTAGTCATGAAAGGTTGCACAGTTGTGGTACCTTCAAGCTTGAAGAAAACCATTTTGCAAATAATACATGAAGGTCATCTAGGTATGGATAAATGCAAAATAAAAGCCAGACAATCAATATTTTGTCCAGGAATAAAGAGGCAAATCGAGGATATGATTTTAAGATGCGAAATATGTATTAGAAAAAGAAGAGCACAAGAAAAGGAGCCTCGCATTCCTCATACAGTTGAAGATCTTCTTTGGATAAAAGTGGGAGTTGATTTATTTGAACTCTATGGGGAGAAATATCTTATCATAGTGGATACTCAGGGAATAGTATATTGTAAATAGCCGGATGGTCTAGTTTTCTGCTAATACTTTCGCATTTTCTTTATATGTTTTATTCTATTATAACTCTCTGTTGTTTTGATATTAAAATGATGGGTTTTTGGTTCTGATTAGGAGAAAGAGTGGCCTGTTTCTTTTATATTATGGTATACTAATGATCTTTTGGCTTGGTGTTTATTTCATATTCTAATATTCTTATGTTCAAATGTCTGCCAGTACCACCAACATATCTTATATTCTTCACATACTATAGAATAGATGTCATTCTTAATATTATTTGGTTAGTAATACTATTGTTATGGGTTTCTTTTTAATTAACTTATATTGGGGGCGTTGCTGAAACCGTTTTTATATGGGTGAATAGGGAATACCGAATATTCATTTGTAAATTGGGATGCTTCTATTCTCAGAAAGGTTAAAGAAATGTCTTAAAATAAACGATTTTAGATATTGGGAAGTCTTTATATTTTCAAAATATTCTGCGCCTCTTCTGTTTTGAAGGCTTGAAATGAGCATTGGCTATGGATACGCTTAGTTAAGGTCTTTAGGGTATTTATTTTATGTCTGAGAAGGCAGGAGGAAAATAGGATATAGTTGGGGTTGAAGGACGGTCTGTAATACATGGTTGTGCGGATGGTTTTTCAATGGTGTCCAAAACTATGGTAAGAAACACAAAAATATTTGACTCCATTTTATAATAATTTTTTAATATTATTAAAAGTGTTTTCCACACAAATATATATATATATATACATATATATATATATATATATATATATATATATATATATATATATATAAAATTACACAAAATATTACTTTAAAAAAAATATTTAAAAATTTTCTTTCTTAAAAAATTTAAATTGTTTGATAAAAAGATTACATGGTTCTGTCTTTGCTCTTTTTCCTACCCCAATATCTCCAATTCTTCCTTTTTTTTCTATGTTCTGCTTAAATGACGCGTAACGGCCGAGGTAATAAGCGTGAACTTGTTATAACCCTATATTGTTACATAAATAATTAAAACCTTTTTGATACCCAAATAATAATATTTAATAATTTGTTTTAATCATCATTAATTACTGATAAAGTCATTGATACTATGGGCAAAGCGGGGATGCAGAGAAGATCTAAAACATCGAACCCAAATTCAAAGCCCTGGTTTGATCGAGAATGTTATCTAACAAAAAAGAATACTAAATCCCATCTTAAAATCTACATTAAATAAAAAAATAAAAAAGAAACAGACCGTGTTAACTATATTTCAAAAAAGAAATTCTATGCTCCATTAATTAGAGATAAAAAGAAAAAATACTACCAATCATTGCATGTAAATTTATCAAGCAATACTCATGACTAAAAACCTTTGGAAAACAATAAGCATTTATAAAAAAAGAAGTTTCATTCAAGGAGAAATATCGCTTAAAGAATGGCGCCAATTTTACGACAAACTACTCTCATCTGAAACATCAACAGAATATATCCTTCCTATGTTAAACACGCTTTCAGTGGATACAGGCTTATTGGCGGAAATTACAATGAAGGATATAATAGAAGAAATCTCGCGTTTAAAGAACTGTAAGGTTCAAATCAATAAGCTTGAGGGATAAGTCTCTTTCAAATACATTTATTTCAAGCTTTCGGGCACAACCGCCCTTCAAAAGGAAAAATTATATTAGCTACTAAAGTTTTCGGATCTAATCTATATATACATTTGTGAGACGCCCGTGTCTCAAGTGTAATGCGAGGCTTGCCGCGGGAGGGGATGAGATCCTTTAAAAAGATGGCCGTTTAGCCCATTGAAACATCGGAAATAAAAGATTATTTATTGAATCGCAGAGTTCATGATACCGAGGGGGGGTTGGTGGCTGCAGGGAATATTACATTGTAAATTTCAGGTAGTCTTCCTGTCGAAGGGCGGTTGTGCCCGAAAGCTTGAAATAAATGTATTTGAAAGAGACTTATCCCTCAAGCTTATTGATTTGAACATTATATTATGGGATTACCTATTAAAATAACTGTAAGGCAGCTGGAATCGACGAGGTACCGAACGAAGCAATTAAACTCCTTCCCCACAGTTACTTACTGTTACTAAAGGATCTATACAACAGAATACTAAGATCAGCTGTATTCCCATCCTCCTTCTCGAGGTCTATTATCCATCCGATTTTTAAAAATGGCGATTCTGACAATCCATCCAACTACCGCGGAATCTCACTGCTGAGCAATTTCGCGAAACTATTTATAGCAATACGTAGGTCCCTCCTAGTCAAATGGATTGAAACTAATGATATTATCCCAGAGAATCAAGCGGGCTTTAGATCTGCTCACTCATGTCAAGATTATATTTTCATATTGACATCTGTAATCCAACTTGCCCTAAGGAAGAAAAGAGGCAAATGTTACTCCTTCTTCGTAGACTTAAAAAAAGCTTTTGACACGGTTCCTCACGCATTGCTATGGACAAAACTAGTCAAAATAGGATTGAATCACCGATTTGTCAACTTAATTAAATGTTAGTATGAAGACATGATCGCTGCGGTTCGTTGGAACAATTTTATCACTGAATTCATTGAAATGGTGACCCACTATCCCCATGCCTATTCCCACTCTTTATTAATGATTTGATTAAAATATTTGATGACTCGGGGTTGTCAGGAATATACTTACCCAATTTCGGAAACATACACCTCCTCCTATATGCCGACGATATTGTTTTGACCGGTTATCTAAAATAAACCTTCAATTGAAAATCAATATACTGAAAACCTATCTAGAAACTAACTTACTAACTCTGAACGTAAACAAGTCAAGAATAATGGTTTTCCGTAATGGAGGAAAGGTGGCGCGTTCAGAAAGAAGGTATTGGAGTCAAAGTCCTTTAAGTGTTACATCAAAATATACGTACCTGGGCTACCCGCTAAACCCTTTGATTTCTTTCACTCAAGTTGCCTTAAATTATAGAAGCAGGACCATGGCCGCGATGGGTGCTGTGGGGAATATTATTTTGAAGTCCAAGCTCAAATCCTTCCATGCAAGTATGAGATTGTTGGATTCTATGATCTTGACAGTCCTACTCTATGCGGCTCCAATCTGGGCACATGATCAAGCCTTAATCTTAGATAGAATCCAGGATACCTTTCTCAGACGTTTTCTGTGCCTTCCAAGCTATACTCCGGGCTATATTTTGAGGGCCGAAACAGGAAGACACTCTCTTGATATCACAGTGAAAAAATTAACTTAAAATTCTGGACTAGAATTTTGAAAATGGACGGCAGCAGGCTACCTTCAATATGTTTGGCACATTTGTAGGACATTTCAATTTCTTCAAAACAGAATATCGGACTGGTAAAAAGTATAACAGAGCTACTCAATAACACCGGCTTCTCATGGCTTGTTGGATGTATAGACTTCAATATTCTACAAAGATACATCCCCCTAATTATTAGAACGGCAACCGATCAGTCCTTGCAGCTGGATTATGTAAGAAAAAGAAAATCAGTACTCTACTCTCACTATAAATACTTTCATTCATCACCTACAATGGAATGCTATCTGAATGACAATATCCCCCTAACCATTGTACAAGTAAGAAGCCTTTTTGGAGTACAGAGAATTGATCATGTTTCACTATTGAAAACTAAGACCATAAAATGCACCTTATGCAACGGTGAATTTAGTCTCGATTTTCCACACTACATGTTCTACTGTACGGCAATGGAAGAAGAAAGAGAAATTCTTCGTCAAGAGACCGGATATAATAGCAATTCGCCTTATGTTTTAATGGCAAAAGTCGCAAAATCCAGACCCTTTGCATTCGCTTTTTATAAATACTGGAAATCAGCTCAATCAAAATATTTAGCACAGACACCGGATTGGTCGAGGTCAATACCCAATATTTGTATATAACTACGATGCTAATTTGTTATTTATTTTGTCCTACAGAGAGAATCCTGTATGGCACGTGTGCCCAATAAAGGCTATTGTTGTTGTTGTTGTTGTAATCATCATTAATTTACAACTTTCTTTCATATAAATTATATTTAAATCTACTATATATATATCTCTCATAATAAAAACGTATATTCTAGATACGTTACCTTTCATGCAGTCGTGGATAATAAAAATGAATAATAACCTTTTATGTTTTAAATTATATTTAGTTTAAATATTTCTCAAAACAAACAATTTACATACAAAGACAATCAAGAATGTTTTTTCATAGCAAATTAGGTTATATTCTTTTTTGTTTGAAATGTTTGTAATGTTTTAATATTGTATGGTCTATTTATAATTCAAAATTGCTTCAATATTTGTGTTATTGGGTGTATATTTTCCTGAGTTAATTGTGTATCCTAAAAATGTTATTTCATTTTGTAAAAATTTACATTTATTGAGATTGAGGTTTATATACTCTTGTTCAAATATGTTTAATATGTCTTCTAAATGTTTAATGTGTTCTTCATAAGTTTTGGAGTGTATAATAATATCATCAAAATAATTTAAAGCATACTGTATGTTATGTTTAGTTAAAATTGATTTCATAATTCTTTCAAATTGTGAGGGTGCATTTTTTAGACCATATGGAAGTCTATTCCATTCCTAACATCCTAATTGTGTTACAAATGATGTTTTATATTTATCTTTTTCATCTATGGTTATATGCCAATATGCATTTTTAACATCTAGAATAGTATATATTTTTGACTGTGATAACCTATTTATAATTTGTTCTATAAGTGGAATTGGGGTATGTTCTGAAACTGTTTTTGATTAAGTTTCCTATAATCTATACAGAGTCTTGTGGGGTGATTTGGGGCATCAGATTTCTTATTCACTAATAATGCAGGAGAACTATAGGGGCTAGATGAAGGCCTAATAATACCATATTTTAATAATTCAGTTATTTGTCTTTGTATTTCAGCATCATTCTAAAAAGATGTCCTATATGGATTTTGTGCTATGGGAATATTATCTAAAAGAGATATGCAAATTGAGTTAGTTCTTATGCATCCTATATCAAACTTGTGTTTAGAAAAAACATTCTTATATTTATGCAAAATTTGAATTGAGAAATTTGGGTTAATATCTAATTTACTAAGGTCTAGAAATGAGTTATAATTGACAGTAGGGCATGGAATTTGCATATTATGATATGAGTTATAATCAATAATGGGATTTGAAGTAGAACTTATAAGTTTAATATTTGTATTCGGTATATCAAAAGAATTGAAATTACACAATGGGTTGATATTTAGAAGAGATCAATTTTTAACATAGTATGGGTCTGGAATACATAGGGTAGTAGCATATGACTTTTGGTTATCAGTTTTTGGATTAAAGGAATACAAGAATTTATAATTTTGAAAAAGGTTTTTTGAGAAAAAAAAAAATCTATTTGTAATCTAAATTTATAAATGTTTGTAAACCTAAAATAAGATATTCCATTGGAGTATCACAAAAAAAAAAAAAAAAAAAACATTTCTTGATACTTTGTAATTTTACCTAAGCTAAGCCTAACCAATATTTTGTATAATGGGTAACTAAATTCTTCTACCTGACCTATTTTGTCTTTTGGGGAATTGTCTAATATTTTATAATGAATATAATTTAAGTATTTTAAAGGGATAATGGAAATGGATGATGCAGTATCAAGTACACAGGGTAAGGATATTTGATTTATAAGAACAGAAAATAATAATAATGTTCTACCTGGGTTTTTGGGTTTTGGGGTAGTATTCTTCTTCAGTGGGCAGTCCCTGTGAAAATGAATCTGGTTGGGTATCTGGTTTATAGTACATATCTTGCAGGGGTATGGGGGTAGGTTTACGGTTTTGTGGGTTTCTTGCTGGTGGTAAGTTGCTGCTGATGTCCTTGGGAATAGTTGTGATTTATGTGCTTGGGAGGAGTTGGGGAAATTTTACTGGAGTAAATTGCCTATTTCTTGTACTGGTAGAGGGTTTTTGGGGTTCTTCTAGACTTTTTTCTATTTTAGAGGCCATTAATAGCCATTCTGAGGGTTGTACGGAGTCTATGGTAGCTAGATAGGGTTTGAATATTTTCTTTATTCCCTCATTTAATAATTCTATTATGGAGGTAAGGTTTAATTCTATACTGTTGATAAGCTGCATTTTTCGGTGATAATATTGGGTGACTGTTTCATTTTCTTCTTGTATGATTTTCATCATTTCAACCAATGGTGTAAGTTTGGTTTTCTAGAATCTGGTTATAAGGTTTTCTTTGAGTTTATTCCAGTCCTCAATATGGCAAAGGATTTCGAAGTAATATGTTAAAGCCTCATCCTGTAAGTAATCCGATAAATGAAGTACCTTCCAACTATTATCAAACCCATAAAAATCACCTTTTCTTTCAAAATTTATAATTCCAAGTTTTAATATTTAAATTATTATTGTATTTTACAAAAGACGGCATCGCTTGATATGCAAATTCAACATCTTTTTCTCTTTTTGCTTTTGCCCTTATTTCACAAGTTGCAAATAAATTGATATAAAATTTAATAAAAATTAGGTAAATCCTGTCGACTTATATTGTGCTGGTATTTATTTATTTTTTGTGTTTGTTTTTGAAAAGAGGCGCAGTCGTAAAAAGTAAAGATAATTATTTACCTTTCAAGTAGATTTTATTTTGAATTACTTGAAGTAAAATTACGCATAAAATTATTTATCACAGCAATATAGAATTTATGGAATGATTTCTATAATCGTGATTTCAAAAAATAGGTAGGTTTAAATATACATATTTACAACAATAATGATTAAAGTCGGTATATTCTAAATCTATGGTCAAAAATATATATAACAGTCAATGAATGAAAATGAAATATATGTTATTAAAAAAATAAAATATTTGCATTATATATATATGAAACATTCATTCACATTTATTATTCCAATTATATTATAAATGCCATTTTTTGTAGTGTGATAATCCTAATGAAAAATCGACCTTAAAGCGAAATCCACCCCGGGCTTCGAGTGATTTAGTTTTGCCCTTTGAGTTTAGTGTATCATGTGGAAAATTATACTTCAAATTTTATTTGAGAAATTTGCTTTCTAAAATGAATAATTAATGAAAAAGAGAAGTAATCAGTATATATATAATGTACACTCAATATATATACAATGTAAAACGACACTTGAAGTTACACCGCATGAGTTTCTTTTTAACGAAAAATCAAATTTTTGGATGAGGTATAAAAGGATGAATCATGAAAAGTAATGAACGGAAAAATAAAATTTTACGGTCACACAGGCCGCGGTGAATTATATTGTATATATTACAATGTATGTATACATTTGTATATATAATGGGATGGGAGAATGGGTAACTGCCTTATCAAAATGAAAATATTTCAAATAGAATGCAACAAGTAGATATTTAAAAAATATCGCAAATTGATTTTTGTAACAAGTTTTGTTCGAAAAGTTGGCTTCTCTAGGAATATTGTTATGGCGAAGTTCTGCGAACTCTTGTAGAGAGAGTCGTTGACCGAGTTGGAAACTTTTTCTTTTTTTTCCTTTCTAGCATTCTCGAAAATTCGAAATTATACCAACTATGCCGTTACTATGCTAATATTCTCCAATAATTTCATTGTGAATATTATATATAACAAGTTTTGTTATATTTTTATTTTTGTTTGTGTCCAGAGTCCAATTATACGCAGAGAGAAAAGACAAATGGAAGAAGAGCTGGCACGTATGTTTCATATGTTTATATTAACAAACGAGATTTTACAATCCGTGACTTTATTGGCTACCTGAATATGTACATAACATATATTCATTATAAAGGAAAACACCTTCTATCAAATAATCCCCAGAATAAATATTATAGATCATAATATTTATAAAACATCACCTGAAATTTTTCCATTAAAAATTATTTTTAAACTTAAAAATGGTATTTCAATTATTTAGGAGGTTTGAAAAAAATGAATAATAGCTGAAGTGTGTTTACATTTAAAAAAAAAAAAAAAGGCTAACAGGTGATTTAAAACAAAATTCATACCATTTATCAAATATTTGTTTAAAACATGAGTTATAAATTTGTTTGATACAAGCATCATCAGGTAAAAATATAACGACTTGTATGTGGCTCTTTTCAGATACAACTCATTTAAGATTTTACCTGTCTTTTCACACCTCAGTTTAGTCGTTGATATCTATGCTACCAGAAATTTGTACTTTTAACAAATTTAATTATCTTTTATTTCCTAATTATAAATCTGCTTTATTAAAGGTATATCTTACTTTTCAGCGGTTGTTTATAATGTGCACTTCATGTATAACGACGAAATTCTTTACTACATTCAAAACCTAATCCTTTATTTTTGTATATTGATTTCTAGGATATATAAAGGTCCATTTTCCAAGCGGTGGCAAAAGGAGGATCTCTGTGTATTTGCTAAATCTACTTTGTGCAGCAGGAGATTGGCTGGGGACAGATTCAGGGATATCTTCAGTGTTCTTCACAATCTCCCACACCATCTTAGATGGGGCCATCGCCGTGCTCCAATCAGGGGGTACCTCCCTATTCGATAATCAGCACTATTTATAAACACTTTATTAATAATTCAATAGGCGATTTTCATTTTTTGTTTACTATTCAAAAAGTTGCGATATTTACGTCTATCACAGAGGAAACAAACAAAACAAACAATTTATATATTTAACGAATTAAGACATTAGGACGCGAATGTTTCTATTCACAAATAAATCAAATTCCTACTGTCCTTACTGGGATGAAAAAAATATTTGGAGGGCTGGATTTATTTGTGAGAAGAAACAATCGCGTCTTAATGCCCTATTCGTTATATATAGATGGCGCGTTATTGCTTTGTATTAATTTATATATTTACGTTTATCAAGCGACATAATTTATAAATTTGTATAAACAAAGTTGTCGATGTAAGAGACATAAATCATTTAGATCTGCGAACAATTATTGTCTCCCTTCTTGCAAAGTTCGGACAGTCGTAGATAAGGTAGAGAGAGCGGTTTGTTCAGTTTCTCCACAGAAAATACTGGAGTTTCCGATTGATCAACTGTATGTAGAAAGTGTTAGAATTTTGTGTGATGCGACAATTTGATTGACGATAAAATTTGGTTGGAACTACCAGGTCTATTAGTATGAAACGCGAAAATTTTCAGTGAATTCAAAAGTTCACCAATTCCATACAACAAAAGATTTTTTATTCAAAGTAACTGCCCTGATTAGCTATACACTCGGACCACTTTTCAGGCAATTTTCGAATTCCTTGTCTGAAAATTTATATTCCTTTTGAGTCGAACCAGTCAACAAGTCATTTTCGGAGTATGTCTGAGTTCGAAAATTCCTGGTTTTTTAGGGAGTGTCCTAAAGATGTGAAAAGGTGGTAGTTCGACGGCGCTAAGTCTGGTGAGTACGGCGGGTGGGGTTAGAGTTCCCAGCCCAAGTCTTTTATGGTGTTTTTGACCACCGTAGCGTTGTGAGCTGGAGCGTTGTCATGCTGCAGTATCAGGTTGTTGTGCTTTTCACGCCATTCCGGTCTTTTTTCATTCAACGCCTCTCTCAAACTGTGCATTTGTTGTTCGTAGCGACTAGTATTGATCATTTTGCCAGGTTTCAGGAGCTCGAAATATACTACGCCGGTCTGGTCCCACCATATGCAAAGCATTGCTTTTTTCCGAAACGATTGGGCCTAGGCGTCTGTTTTGGAAATTGGCAGGGCAGGTCCCACGACTTTTGGCGCGTAGGATTGCTGAAGTGGGTCCATTTCTCATCAGAAGTTACGATTCGGTGCAAAAATGACTTCTTTTCATGCCTGGCGAGCAGCCCTTGGCAGGTTACCAGACGCGGTTATGGCTGCCTTTCGCTCAACTCGTGGGGGACCCATCTGGAAAGCTTTTGGGTCATTCCGAGGCTGTTTAAACGTAGTCAAACAGCACCTTGAGACACCTGGAGCTGTTTTGCGAGTTTCTCCTGCATTTGGATACTGTCCTCATCCAACAAAGCTTGCAGTTCAGCGTCCTCGAACTTTTGGGGCGGTTTTCTATGTGGTTCATTATCAAGTTCAAAATCGCCACTTTGGAATTTTTTAAACCACCTGTAACACTGCGATTTGCTCAGAGCGTGGTCGCCGTAAACTTCCTCGAGCATTCGATGGGCTTCAGTGGCACTTTTCTTCCAGTTGAAGGCGAACAACAAAACTTCCCGCAAATGGGCACTTTTTGGCTCGGAAATCGCCATTTTCCACGGGCTCCAGAAATTTTTCACGATTTGAATTTTTCTAAAACTGCACGCATGCTGATGCCACGTGAGTCAAAGAACAAAACGCCTACAACAGCGCCACCGTCGGCTCAAATAAAGTTGCACAGCGGCCTCTGGCGCCCATTTTTGCGTTTCATACTAATAGACCTGGTATATGAAATTTCTGCATGTAAAAATAGGGCAAATTATATACAGTATATCTAATTTTAAAAATACGAAAAATATATTCACATATTTATAAAAATTTTACTAACTAACTAAAAAAAATATATATCAATCTCTCTCGTTTAATATTTTTTACATCGGGCAATCTATATTTCTCGAAATGACATCACAAATTTATCAAGGAAAAAATATTAAATGTCGAAACTAGGCGTCATCTAATTGACGGGAAAGGATCATTATGCTTTTTTAGATCAATTTCTTCCGGCAAATGTTCCATATACGAGGTGTTTTCAAAAGGTATCGCGACTTTTGTGTTTTTTCAAAAATTATTTATTTATTCATGAATACCTATTTTGTCCCCTGCAAAGTAATCCCCATGAGATATTATAAACTTATGCCAACGGTTTTTCCAATCTTCGAAGTACTTCAAAAAATCATTTAAAAAAATATTTTTCAGCTCCTCCTTCGATGCCGTCTTTATCTCGTCAAGCGTAGCGTAACGTCGTCCTTTCATGGGCTTCTTCAGTTTAGGGAACAAGAAAAAGTCACAGGGGGCCAGATCTGGGGAATACGGTGGCTGCGGCATCATTAGTGTGTTGTTTTTGGCCAAAAAGTCGCGCACAAGCAACGATGTGTGAGCAGGGGCGTCATCGTGGTGCAAAAGCCAATTTTTGTTCTTCCACAAATCCGGGCGTTTCTGGCGGATTGCTTCGTGCAAATTGCGCATAACTTGCAGGTAATATTCCTTATTGACCGTTCTACCCTGTGGCAAGAACCCATGATGCACCACGCCCCTGCAATCGAAGAAAACTGTCAGCAAAACTTTCACATTCGACCGAACTTGGCGCGCTTTTTTCGGTCTTGGTTCGTGCGGCAGCTTCCATTGAGATGATTGAGCTTTGGTTTCCACGTCATAACCATAAACCCACGCTTCGTCACCAGTTATGACCCTCTGGAGCAAATTTGGGTCGTCGCGGACAGAGTCCAACATCTCATTAGCAATGTTAATGCGATGCTGTTTATGGTCGCAATTGAGCAATTTTGGTACGAATTTCGCGGCGACCCGTCTCATGCCCAAATCATTGATAAAAATCGAATGGCACGAGCCAATCGATATGTTTAGGTCCTCAGCAACTTCTCTAACGGTGATTCGACGATTGGCCAATATCATTTTCTCCACTTCATTAATTTTTTCGTCTGTTGTTGAAGTGCTCGGGCGTCCGGCACGCTCTTCGTCGTTCACATCTTCTCGGCCTTCTGAGAACATTTTGTACCACCGATAAACGTTGCTTCGGTCCAAGGTAGCTTCTCCGTATGCCACAGTCAACATTCGGAATGCATCCGCGCACCTAATTTCGTTTTTCACACAAAATTTGATACAGGTTCTTTGATCCATTTTTTAAAATAGTTTACCTATTAAAAAAACAATGGATCAAAGAACCTGTATCGAAGACGATCCAAAACACCTGCAAGCAAAGCAGCTGTCAACAATTAAGTGAACATTCAAAATGGCCGAGCTTGTCGGCATAAGTGAGAGACATGAGTACCAACATAAAGCCACAAAAAGATCGAAATTCGAATATACGTAACCCGCGAAAATTCAAAAGTCGCGATACTTTTTGAACACACCTCGTATATATATATATATATACATATAAACATTATTTGTGAATTTAAAATAGAATAATTTATAAAATATATTTGTGAAAACAAAGGCTGTTATATTTCCGCTTTTAAAAAGGAACGTGCCTGATCTTCCTAATGTTGGGACACACAGAGTCCTATCCTACCATGAAACAAAGCTCTAAAATAGTTCCGCTTGAGAGAAAACGAGGTGGATCAATAATTCACACATGGCTGTGAATCCAGCAGAGGTAAATTATATACTGCAAGCAGTTAATACAATATTCATCAACCGTTTTCATTTCGTAAATGGATACCAGCTCTTCCATAACAAACACGGATTAATTCTTGTTAATTATAAATTTAGGAGATGATAAATAATTCAAAATTAGCATTGATTGACCTGGATTCCCTGGAATCTATTGCCCTTTAAAATATGCATGTCATTGTAATCTGGGTCATATGGATATGATTGTTGTAGAAATTTCCTGTTAGCGCGCGCTATCAAAATATGATCGTTTTGCTTTATAGCCTCATAAGAGGCAATAGTAGCTAGTTATTTATTAAAAATTAAAATTGCAAATAGAATAATTCTTGAATAAAAAATATAATATTTTCAAAGAATTTATTTTTCTTCAAAAAGAGGGGCAAGCTTTCACGCTGCCGCGCTTCATCAGGCCACTGGCTCAGCTGAGGCTCTGCACTTTTATTCTGCTGGTCACTTCCATGCTAACAGCCCAACCTCTCACGCGCATTCCTACTTGAAGTGTAGTTCAGTGGTTACTGAAGTCCTTAAAAATTGTTGCGACTATATATAGAGAGTTAAATATTTAGTAAATCTAGTTAGTTACTGATTATGTACATTCATTTTAGGAATCGTAGAATCTGCTTTTTTTCGAAGGATATCATTATCGATAGATTAAAAAAAAAAAAACATGTACACCCAATAAATAAGTTTCAAAAATACTTTAAATTATTTATTTAAAATATAATATTGTAATAGAGTGTGAAATTTTTATAAATATTATATTTTATTGAAAGGATATTTGTTCAATTAAATACTCTTTCCGTTTTTTTTTTATCTGGGAAATCGCGTAGATCTTGCGCGATTTACTCAAATAAAAATTATATATTTTAATGTGAAGCGGATGTAATTTTTACGATTTCTTCTTTCATCCCCTTATATATTCATGTGCAGAAAAGATAGGGCCCTAAATCTTCTTATAAAATAATTTTAAAAGCGCTATGGTTACTTATTTTAACAATTAAATAATAATTTATAATTAATAATAATATTTTTTTTTTTTAGATCGTAATAACCAAATCGTCAAAATGATATTTTTATCATATATAGCTGTCTCACACAACGTAAATTATTATAAATATTTCATAATAAATATAGGTTTAAGTACAGGATAGTTAAACTCTACACGAATCTCTGACCAATCGGAGAAGAGTAAAGTTAACGGTCTCTTGGGGTGTAAGGCACTTCGACGTCCACCACCACTAAACGGCCCGTCACCCCTACTCAACGTAAGCTATAACGTACTAATCGTCTGACCCGATCCTAAACTGTTTTTTCTTAAGGCTTCCGTAATGATGGTGACGGAGAGGAAAGAGATGATCAGCCTATGGATGAACGTAAGCATTGTTTTGTTGAATAGACATTCAGTTGTAGACATGTATGAGATACACGCTTGTATCGAATATATCTCTGTTTGTTCAATTTCTTAAATCTGTTTGTCAGAATATATAATATCACTGTTAATACAAATGTATTGATTTGCAAATTACCTTTGTAAAATTTCCTTTGCGATGCAAATTCCCATATAATATTATGCATATTTCCTTTGTAGCAAGGCCTAATCTGAATGACTTCACTTTTGCTAGAAAAACTAACCGAAGATCCATTTTACTGATGTTACTGATATTTTCGGGAATTGAGAAAAATCCTAGCTATAGGACAGTTAATCAAATGTCAACGAAATCCTATAAAGAAAAATATGTACCTGACATGATAAAAATCTTAACAACTGACTATCTTCGCTGAAAACTGGGCTGGGAGAACTAAATCGACGATTCCAGCACATTGATATATCCCTTGACAAACGGCTAAATCAGTGAGTACTCATTTGATAAGGATAAATGATTCGGAAATGTGTGTTAGATTTTTGCGAGTTGAAGCAAAAAAAAGCAAAATTAAAATTAAAAAAAAAAAAAAAAAATCTTCGGAATTTAGGGAAAGGAGGAAAAGGCTCCAACGGATACTCTTGTGCTTTATTAATGAATATATTTCTGAGAAATTGCAAATACAGGAAAACATTAAAACCCAGCAATGTCGTAAATTGTCTAAAAAGACAAACTCGCCGATTTTTGTTGAAGTGCTGGAATATTACGAGCATATCATTCTCTTCAAAAACATGTTTAAACTAAAAAACACCAAGATTTATTCAAACATATATTATCCAGTTAAGGGTAGAAAAGGACAAAAATTACTTATCACAAAGAGGAAGGAACTAATACGAAAAGGTATTGCTACGAAACTATCTAAATATGCATATAATTGGTGGGATTAATTATTACGTTAAAAATGGCAAAATATTAAGCTAAAGGGGCGATAATGCTTTATAGCTAACGGCAAATTCCCAATCCTCTTGAATAAAAGAATTTATAAGCAAATTACTGTAAATAGACAAGTTTGTTCTACGTTCAAAGACACGACAAAATATTGTGTTGGAATGTTAAAGGTCTAGAATGGATGCAGTTGCTTTTTGACCTACTCATGCATCTATAAAAGTTAAGCACTTTCGCACTCACAGAAACTTGGAAGGATCACTATCTGAAAAATAAACTAACATGATATCATCTCATAGGGACCACAAGAGGGGAAGACCCTCGGGAGAAATTATGTTTGGGATACGAAAACTATTTAAGATAAAATTGAAAAAGCCAAAATGGATATGCATTGTACTTGCCACCAAAGTAACATAATTTTTAACTGTAATAACTTGCTAGACCAAATAGAAGAGAATATAATTTAAGGATATCAATTTCTGCTGGTTGGTGACTCGAATACACGAACGGGAGTTTTACAAGGGAAACCGATGTCACACCTTACTTATTAATTCCTTTTATAAATGGCTTATTTAGATTTAACTGGAATATACCTTCCAAATTATGGAAATGTTCATCTTTTGCTATATACAGACGACATTGTCCTCATTGGTGAATCTAAAAATGACCATTATATTAAAATCAATATGCTAAAAACATATTTTAAAACAAATTTACTGAGCTCGAATGAAAATAAACAAAATGTATAGTTCAGAAACGGCGGTCGATTAACACAAAATGACAAATGGTTTAAGGGTAGTTGCAGAGGATACTCGCTTACAACTGCAAACTCACTAAGCAAAATCGTGGCATATTAAAAGGCCAAAGCAATGGCATCAATTGATGCCGTTTAGGAGGCCGTGACTAAATCCATGATTAACTCTCTAAATGCAGTAATGAAATTACTTGTCTCGACGGTCTTGCTTCACATGCTATATGCCGCACCCTTTTTGGGCACCGAATAAAAATAGTTGACCAAGTTGATGATATTTTTCTAAGACGCTAACTGATTTTGCCAAAATATACTCAAGATTATATGTTGAGAATGGAGTGTGGACGATTTTGAGGTTTTGGGTGAGAATTATGAAAATGGAAGAGAGCAGTTTGCCTCGCGCATGCTTCGCATACCATCAAAGATCAGGTTACAAATTTTTCGAAAACCTTTCAACTATTTAATATTGAAGGGTTTCTCGTTCTTGAAGTGTGGTACAGACTATACTAAGATACAGATCGAAATCCCTGGTATAATTCGAATAGCAACTGATCAAAACATAAAAAAGACAAAGCGCCAATCTTAAATATTTCTCATTACTTCACTCGTCACTTTAAACACTTAAAAAAATTCAACAACAGAAGAACTACATATACTCACAAATACTTCTCTAGTAATTAAAAGACTTATTGCGCATTTGAGACCCTTATGGATGTTGTTTCCAAGAAATCGCTCAAAGCGCTGGAATATTGTCCTTTAACTTGTGATCTATATAAAAGTGGAATACACACACACAAGTTAAAATCACGCATATAATATATCGGTTCCTTTTTTTTTCTCAACCTGACAGTCAACAAATATGTAACTGGATGAATACAATTATATTTTATCAAAGTTTCCTCTTTGGTTTATATGAATTCTACAAGACCGCGAGTCAGCGCATTCGGAATAGAATAATGGAATCGCCGAATGTCGTGATTTATTTTGGTGAGGAAGGCGAAGAATAGAATGCGGCTGATTCCACACTCGAATTTTTAGTGATACTATAACCTTGACATATGCACGGTCGAATCTGTAGCCGCTAGACATGCGTCGGACCTCGAAGATGTTGTTGGGTTCTGTGCTGCCTGGATTATAGAGGCCTTATCTGTGCTTCCTTCGCCTGCAGGGAAGCCGGTGTTCTTAATAAAGTTGTGTATGTGTGTTAATTCAATTGTACAGGGTGAATAACTTTTAAAATAACGATTTGAAACGCTGTATAACATGAAGCGTGCGCGTGTAGGCTGTAATTTTATATATTATTTCTTAAATATATATTCAGAAATGGCGCGTTTGAAAATGTTAAAAATAAAATAACATACCAAAATATCCCACATTTGGATAATTTTAAGACTTTCCTTAACTGCTTATTTTTTCATCCTCAGATATATATATATATTTATATATATATATATATGTTTGAAAATGTTAAAAATAAAATAACATACCAAAATATCCCACATTTGGATAATTTTAAGACTTTCCTTAACTGCCTTAATATATATATATATATCTGAGGATGAAAAAATAAGCAGTTAAGGAAAGTCTTAAAATTATCCAAATGTGGGATATTTTGGTATGTTATTTTATTTTTAACATTTTCAAACGCGCCATTTCTATATATATATATTTATATATATATATGTAGTAAACCCGTTGTGGAATGTGCTGGGCAGTCGTAGTCGTGGATGTGTGATGGTATTCCCGCACTGGGACAGCAAAGAGACAGAGGCAGGTCTAGATGGTAACTCCAAGAAGGTAGAGGTAGACCACGCGACGAAGTCAGTCGGACCACGGGCGTCACGGATGCCCTACATCGCGGATAGGGGTGAGTGAAAGATCCGACGGTATAACGGCGTCGCTCTGAAACAACTAACCAACTCTTTCTGCCGACCGCCTGCTATATATAGCCGCAGCCAATCGTCTGCTCTGACCTTGAATCTGGTTGGCTGCGGTAAGCCTCGGCATGTTCCGACACGCCTCTGCAAGTCTCGACATGTTCCGACACGTTTCTGCAAGTTTCTGCATGTTTCGTCTGGTCTACCTCCCTCTTTGCTTTATTGTGATATCCATTTTTACAAGGTCGATACATAATTTTATATAGAGATGGGGTTACAACAAATATTAGAAGGTTGTGAACTGTCAAACTCAAAAATATACTACAGAATGTGTCCCCGGTGATGAAGGTTTGGTTGGGGGAATGACATGTAATGAATGATGACCTAAACAAACCTATTATATAAAAAAAGAAATAATTTGCATACAAATTAGTTAAAATTATTAAGAAGTTACAAGTTAAACAGAGAAAGATGTTGTAATTGTGGTGTATCAATGAAATATAAATCAAGGTTATAAAAAATTAAAAGGCACAAAATGAATGATAAAAGATTAAGGGAAAGTATATAATACAAAATGATAAATATGGTAAAATGATTCGTACAAGTAAAAATATCTTATTGCATAAAATATGAGCGGAGAAAAAGTTAGTTTATTGGTTGAACATATAATGTGACGCTAAGGTTGAAAAAGGGAAAACGGGTATCTGAGCATGTTTCTGCAAAGTTGTATCCCAAGCATTCTGCAATGCAATGCGAACTTGTTTAAGTGAGGCATTGTTTTCATTAACAGAAGGCCCACGATATTCCGTCTGCATCATTAGCTCAGACAGTTAAAGAAGTGGGAAGATTGATGGGGTAAAAGGGAGAGGTAGAGGTAAGAGGGATTCCTGTTGTCCATAATGATTATGCCCGTTTGAATGATGACAAAAAAAAGTGAAAGTTTGAAAAAATGGTGAATTGAAATGATGAGTCGGGCGATGAGAAAAAAAAAATAAAAAGATCGCGCTGGATATCCTGAACTCACTATTGGGAATGGTATAACGAGGAAGGATTGTCCCAGTCGGATTAATCAATAAAAAAAAATAAAAATGTTTGGCGAACTGGAATCCCTTGGAAGGTTGGAGGTCTGAAGGATGCGGAAAAGGAGAGGTGGGTGCAAGAGCTTTATTGCTGTCAAATTTGATTGTGTCCGGCTTGTATGATGAAAAAAAAAGTTGAAAGATGAAAAAAAACGATGAGCTGGACGATGAGAGAGAAAAAAAAAATAAAAATCTAACTAGGTCTCCTGAGCTCATTGTTGGGAAATGTACAGCAAGGAAGGGTCTTCTAGTTAGGTTAATCAATAAAAAAACAGAAAATGGCTGACGAACAATAAACTCTTGATGGCTGTAAAAGGTTGGGAGGAAAGGTTCATGGGATAGAGTTAAGAGGTTGTAAGGGAAGCGTCAAAAACAACATTTTGAAAATCTATTAAGAAAAATAAAATGATAAATGTTTTATCTGTTTAAGAAATATTATAAATGTTGTTAGGTGTAGGTTTTTTATAATGGTGCCTAAACAGTTGAAGTTGTAAAATGTTAGGTCTAAACATGATGAAAAAAAAAAGAGAAAATAAAAATATTAAAGGGTTGATTGGTAATTGATGGCATTAATTTTGATGATTAATAAACAAAATGATATTATTGATTAAAAGTGAATTGTCTTATCCACATCTGTAAGTAAAAAAAAAACAAAGTCCAATACCACAAAACTAGGTAAACTGTAAGTCTATTTACAATAAATGAAAGAAAAGTCAAAATAAAACAAAAATATTCTTTCCTGAAAAAAAGGAACATTTTTACACACAGTGTTTAGTTGTAGGTGCAAGATTAATGATGTCCTTCTAGTTTGGCCTACGGAGAGGCAATGTGGCCCTAAGTCCTATAATTGAATGTTTGACAGACACTAGTGTTAAAGATTGGATTGTTGTCATGGCGTTGGGAATTAAAATTGATGTGAACAATCTAGAAAAGTGTGAGATAAAAATGTATTTAATACGTAAATAACAACTTAACACAGGTAGGAATGAAATGTAATGGGGTATGGAAATTTTATGGTATGATATTAAGTTTTCGCATTTTACATTTATATTTGTTTTGGTAATTGTAGGAAATAGGGGAGGCAAATTTTGAGATGGGATAATTTAAAATTGATATTTATAAAAATACAAATCTAGGACTATTTTAAAACTTTTAAAATTGAGAAATATCAATTTGTATAGTAATAGGTCAAGTAAAATAAAGAGCGTAATAAATGTAATTATTAATACTATGGCCATAAATAAGGTATTAAAAAAAAACACACACAAATAAGTTTAGAAAATATGATTCGAGTAATTAAAATATAATATGATTTTTTCATGTAAAATTGAAAGTTGCATATTTGGATAATGCCATTTTAGGTGAATTTAAGAAAGGTATGTAAGATTAGTAAATTGGCAAAAATGCGTGATTGAATATTTTTAATAATAAAGTTGAAAATGATGAATTAAAGTTTATAATTTGATTAAAATAAAGTAAAAATGATAAATGAGAGTGTGAAAGTTTTAAAAATTAAATAAAAATGCTATAAAAAGGGTTATATTTGATTTTAAAATGCTTGAAGTGAAAATATAAAATTTATGGGGAAAATGGCAGAAACAAAGTATAAAGTACCTTGAAATGGCTGATGCTGGCTGGAGTTGATCTCTGGAGATGGCTGTATGGAAGAAGGCTGATTGTAGCGTGGGATCCGTCGAAAAGGGAGATGATGGCTTCCTCCGCACGAGGCATGGCTAGCCCCCGAATGGCGTCTGTTAGGCGGCTTTCTAGGTCTTCGTAGTGGGGCTGCATGTTGGTGAGGGCATCCGCGAAGTACTAGATTCCGACGTCCGTCATCCTCTGTAGGTTGCTGTCCTCAGTTATCCTGTCGACTTTAACGGTTTCTGTAGTAAACCCGTTGTGGAATGTGCTGGGCAGTCGTAGTCGTGGATGTGTGATGGTATTCCCGCACTGGGACAGCAAAGAGACAGAGGCAGGTCTAGATGGTAACTCCAAGAAGGTAGAGGTAGACCACGCGACGAAGTCAGTCGGACCACGGGCGTCACGGATGCCCTACATCGCGGATAGGGGTGAGTGAAAGATCCGACGGTATAACGGCGTCGCTCTGAAACAACTAACCAACTCTTTCTGCCGACCGCCTGCTATATATAGCCGCAGCCAATCGTCTGCTCTGACCTTGAATCTGGTTGGCTGCGGTAAGCCTCGGCATGTTCCGACACGCCTCTGCAAGTCTCGACATGTTCCGACACGTTTCTGCAAGTTTCTGCATGTTTCGTCTGGTCTACCTCCCTCTTTGCTTTATTGTGATATCCATTTTTACAAGGTCGATACATAATTTTATATAGAGATGGGGTTACAACAAATATTAGAAGGTTGTGAACTGTCTCACTCAAAAATATACTACATATATATATATATATATATAGCCTTCTTCATTGACCTAAGGAAGGCCTTTGATACTGTGCCGCACCATCTACTTTGGAAAAAGTAGGCATTAAATGGTCTGAGCTGTCGATTTATTTAACTAATAAAGAACTATTATACTCAAATGACTGCAACAGTCAGATGGCGGGGTTCCTCCACGGAGGCTATCAAAATACAAGCGGGAGTATTGCAGGGGGAGCCGTTGTCACCTTATTTATTCATTCTCTTCCTAAACGATCTGGTACCCCTGTTCGATTAATCAGAATTGCCAGGCATAAATCTTGAGAATTATGGAACTATACACCTTTTACTGTATGCAGACGACATAGTGATCTTAGGAGAATCGAAAATAAATTTGCAATTGAAGATTAACTTACTTAAAAAGTACTTAGAAGAGAACTGCCTAACGTTGAACCAAAATAAATCTAAAATAATGGTGTTTAGAAACGGTGGAAGGACAGCTCGTTCCGAGACATGGTTTTGGGGTCAGCAACCACTGACAATAGTAGCTAAGTATACATATCTGGGTTACCCTCTGACTACAAAAATATCGACCCAATATGCTTCCCAATACTTTAGAAACAAAGCACTGAATGCAATTAATGCACTTTGGAGAATCCTTACAAAGGCGCGAATAAAGTCCTTTACCTCAGTGATGAAACTTCTTGACACTATTGTTCTTCCAACGTTACTATATACGGCACCAATGTGGGCAATTAACCTGCTGAAGACAGTCAATAATACCCAAGATGCATTTCTTCGTCGTCTCTTAGACTAGCAGATTACCACATGCTTGCTTAAACTATCTCTGGAAAGTCACCGCGAAAAAGGAAATAGAAAACAGTTTTACTCAAAATTTAATAAAATTTTTGGACTCTAAGGGATATTCCTTTCTTAAGGGCTGCGAAGACTACTTAGCCATACAAGATAGAACTTTCAGGCATAATTAGAACCACCACAGACCAACTAATTCAAAACGATCATATGAAAATCATTGATTCAACCCACTTTGCTCGCTACAACTTTTTGACAGAGGAGTACCTACGATTAAATATCTCGCTTTCCAACAAAAGACTAGTTGCAAAACATAGAGTTTTATGGCAATTTCTCAGGGAAGAAAGAAAAGACCTCTGGAAAGAAAATGGCCGGAACTGTTTACTCTGTAAGGATCTCATGGATGATAATTTGGTTCACTATTTCTTCCAATGCCCTCTCTTAACAGAAAAACGTACTGAAATTTTCCCAAGCCCTAACTCTGGTCAATTTAGATACCATCACATATGTCAACTTCTCTCTTCAGCTCTGGATGATGAATTACTGATTGTTAGATACTTTAAGTTCTGCACAGAAGCTGGGCGCATGAGAAATAATGCAGGGCAAAGGATACTGGAGGATGACCTATCTGTAAATAGGTAACTGAATGTGAGACAAACTTTATTTCGTTGTAAATTGTTTCCTCTTCCCTCTCCTCTTGTTGACGTGCAAATACGGCGAATCCTGTATGGGGCGGAATGCCCTAAATAAAGGCTTTTGTTGTTGTTGTTATATATATAATTAAAATATGTAACGGAACATATTTAATGTGTTCAAATTCGCAAAAGTTAATATAATAAAATCGGTGATTTGAAAATCGCAGAAACTTTTAAAGCATTTGACAACTAGGGATTCATAAATGTGTTGATATGTCAGCAAACTAAATATTCATCCTAAATAAATATTGCAGCACGAATAATTAACTCACAATATATTGCCTGTAGAGACAGAAGGAGTAGTTTTAAAATTAGAAAATGATGAAATAAAAAGAGTGATTCGTTCATAAAAACTAAAATATTATCATACATATCGATGTTAAAGCAGATAGGCATACAAACTAGTGTTTTTGTGATTTATATATAATAGTAATTATCTCAACTGTAAATGATCCAATACAGTATTAGAGCTCTGAGAAGCGGTCTGGTGGATTAAATTGGCGAAACCGCTGGGAGGGTTCACCACTGATGAGCCAAGCCCTCCCAATATATTTTTTCATCGCAGTAAGGACAGTAGAAGTTCGTTTTATGTATAAAAGAAACATTCGCGCTTTTAAATCCTTTTATTATATAAATATTGTTACCCAGACGCTATTGGTGTACTTTGTTTATTCATAATGCCAAAAAGATACATATGTGAGTTCGAAGAGATTGCAGATAAAGTTATCTATTTATTGGAACTGAACAGAAGGAATACAACAGTGGGACTTGCCTTAACCTCCCCGTCAGAAGAATCCTTGATACACTCGACCGTGCGCCCACGCTGCGCACGAGCTCAGCATTCAGGATAAGAGATGGTGTAAATGGAGATTATAATTCGATTTACAGTATTAGAAGAAGGCTAAGAATATATGCACATCGATGGTGCAATTCACAATGAAATAGCAATATCAAGCATTGAGTTATCAATGGATTCCAATGCAACTAAATTGTTTGAATTCTGAAACAATAGGCGAGTATTCAATTTCTTAAATGCATTTCAAAAAAGCAAGATTAGGGCTGATATGAAGGGAGAATCGGCAAACTTCAAGCAAAGAAAAATAAAAATTCGCCCTTTTAATAAAGGAACGCCAGGTTTATCCTGTGTAGTATCTCCAAGCCAAAATCACCACCCAAAGACAATTCGCGGTCAACCATCGCGGTCCGAAAACGACATAGGGTAAATTTTAGCTACCAACCAAATACTGGAGCAGTGTCCGCGAAAATAAGCCGCTGGAATCTTATGAGCACTTTTTTTCGGGGGTTAACTCCGGGGGATCGTATCAAAGCCCTGGAACACAAACCGGAAAAAGGCTGCGTTGTGTTGCTAGGAAAGGCAATACGAACAAATCTTTGCCGACCTGGAGCGCTTTGAAATGACAATATATATCCTCAAGACGTCTGACGATTAAAGAAACCCTCCTCAAAGCCTTTCCATATTCATAAAAGATATAAATATCACTAACAGCGGGCTGTTATATGTCATCTAGAATGAACTCATTCTAACCTTGAGATCTTAATTCCAGGTGGTCTCCACACCCCTGCAGTGAATTCATACGACGGGTAACATCTGCATAGACCTAAAGAACAGTTCTTAATTCTTATGAATGTTGGAAAAACTCACGGACCTTATTAAGAAGATCAACGTAGAGGTTTTACCCTAGCCTATTTAGAGTACGAGTTTCATTGCCCCAATTGGAACTAACAACAGGCTTCACGACTTGCGCAATAACGACAACAATTACGTCCCGAAAGAGAGATGATATGTTCAAGCCAGGTTCGAACGGTATATCAACTCGGACTTCCCCTTCCTGTTGGACTTGCGGCGCACTCTTCGATCACGTAGTTGACAAAATTCTATGAAAGCGCAAGTTAGTATTAGCTATGAGAGACTTGGACTTAGCCATATAGAAGAGCGTCTTTCCGTTCTTCGTGTTCACCTGAAGACATCGGTCAATTCTTGTGTTGAATCATCCTAAAGGGCATCTTCAAGGGAAGCGATTCACTACTTCGCTACGGAATAGGCGAAGGAGAAATCGCTGTTGTCATTTGCAGCCTGCCAAAAGAGAAAGCGGCCGGGTGGGATGACCTACTCTGCAAGCCTTTCCAGGGCTTCGATAATTTCTTCGCAATTTTATTCCGTCGAATATTCGAAACGCCTCATCTTTTCGGATCACTATCCCCATTCATATCCTTGCCAACAACGGACTACCGAGTACTCATCAAAGTCTTTTACAGGCGGCCTTACATCCGGAATGTCATTGCTACACTGGTTCGGGTAGACTCCGGGTAACTCCTTATAGACCTATCTCTATAGGATTGGTCAAGTATTGTGGAAACGTATAGAGAGGGGAGAAAATTCTGAAAAAATTGATTTTGTATGTTTTTCTTTTTCTCCTTGACCTTTCTCCTTGTATATAGCCAATTTGATATGATGTTAGAAATTTATTAACGCAAATATCCCTGAATTTGGTATATCGCGTTATAAGATGTTAATAAGATTTGATATATATATATATGATGATGAAGTGTTGACTCTTGTAGAATCTTGTCGACTAAAAATGTGATGAGGTATCCAGTCGACGTAAACTATGGTGTGAGTCCCTGTCAACTCTCGCTATACTGTGTTGACCGAGAGGAATAGTCAGGATGGGAAGTTTTCCAGTACCTCTCTGCACCTTGGAAGACCTTTTACAGTTCTCACAAAGTCGTGGTCGAGGCAGAGTGGAAAGCTTGGGGATGTCCACACAAAAAAACGAAGACACAGTTGCACTAAGAAAGTTCCGTGAACAGATAAAGGTTGAGCTAGGAGCGAAAGATGGAGAGATAGAAGAGTTCTTACTGACTACATGGTGAATGAGGTGGACCTTGGAGACAACCGACGACGCGCTGATGGTGAACTGACTATCAAGTGACTGTATATTTGGCTAGGCTTTTTATATCTCCCCCGACAAAATAAGTATTGCATTACAGCACGTGCGAGAGGGCGCGGATCGTCTGGCGAAACTGGACACTGGCGCCGTCCTGGCAGCTTCCAATCTATCTTTAGAAGTTGCTTTGTGGCTTCCATTTTTAGACCTTGTTGTGGGAATTCTAAATCTATCTCTTGCTTAAGCTCAACTCTTAATCTATTACAGAGTTTATTTATTTATCCTCAGTTTGTACAAAGTACAATACATATGATGATATATTGATACATGTCAATCATGCGTATAATCATTTATAGATGTGTTTCTATTATACAACATGAAAATCTTGTTATAAGTTATATACAATATGGGGTTGTTGGTTTAAATTACCATAGATCGGCCCCGGGAGTGAAAGGATTTATCCGGGTTTAAGCGGGTAAAGCCTCTCTAACACAGGTAAGTAATTAAAATTTCTTTTAATTAATTTAAACTGTGAGGGTAAAAAGGGCTATAACAAGATGATTTGTTTGGATATATAAAAGTTAAATAAAAATGACATTTTTGTTTGATTTTTAAAAAAAGATGATTAAAATAAAATGATGACATAAAAACTCACATTCTAAGAGAATATTGGCGGGCGTTGGAAAGGGTTAGTAGTTGAAGGATATGCAATTGTAAGCATTACACATGCAACCAAATAATCAGATCCAGGTGCAAAGCGAGGGTATAGACTTGAACGTCTTCCTTGGCAATGTTTCACTTGCGATAAGGGTTACAGTGCTTTGTCACAATTTTAGGATTATTGGGTTAAATGTTGTTGAAGAAAAGTTGCTTATTAATATGATTGAAATGAGTGAAATAGAGCCATGCTATAAGTAGAATTTTAGTAGCGACAGTAGGTGATCTGACTTGACTTGAAATCAAAGGTTGATTGTAGTCCGCTAGAGCTGAAAAAAATTGAAAGTTGAAAAAAGTGAACGCTTTGTGCATGCGTTGGTGATTGCTCTGCGGATGATTGAAATTAACTCTTGAAGCGTGTTCAGACCAGAAGTTGGGATTTTTAAATCTGGGGAACTGTGTTCAAAGAGTTTGTTGAAATACAAAATAAAAAAAAAACTGTCAAGCAGTACTGCCGTTTTTCTACGATGGTTTGAAGCAATGGCTGAAATAGATAATGATGAAAAAGTATAGGGAAATGGTTAAAGAACATGATTGTTGTAAGCGATTGTTGCATGCCTGATAGTTGATGATAAAAATTATCATATAATAAAGCTATTTAAACAAATATAGTGAATAAAAAGATAAAAATATGATTGCGGGTAAAAAAAAAGTGAAAGTGGACAAAACCAAACATGTAATATATAAAAGATATAAAAAATAATAAAATAAAATAATTTTTGAAACAATTAAAAATGTTTTGCAATATTCAAATAATATCATGAAAAATAAAAGTAAATTTAGTTAAATTTTTCAAAAATAATGTTGGATTAAAAATTTGATTCAATTTTAGAAAGGTAAAAAAAATAAATAATTAAAATGTAAAGATTTTATACAAAAATTTGAATGTAATTAAAGGTTATTATTGATTTGTAGTGGAAAATTGAACAAAATAAGGGTCTTCTGAAGAAAGGTTACAACTGTGGTGTGTAACTAGATCATATCCCATTGGTAAACATCGGTGTTTCTATGACTCTCTGAAGCTGGGAATAAGTGAAATGACATTTTCATTTGTCCAAAATGATAATATGTAGAGAATGATTTCTCTTTTGCGTCATAAAGTCTATATAAGACTTAACCAATTTGTTTTAATTGGTGATATCAATAAACATGTAAAATGTTTAATGTATGTTGTGTGTTGTGTTTAAGGCGTTGGTGAGATGTGTAAGAAAATCTAAATGGTTAGTGTGAAACATGTGTTTAAAAAAATGGCGATCATGATCATGGCGGTCAAATTGATAGCTTTGTAAAGGGAGGGTGGACGGGGCGTCGTAACTGAAATAGATTCGGGGATCCTATTACTGGGGGGGATGGGGGTCACTCCTCTTGTTTTTCACTGAAATTGTTGGAGTCTATTTCTGGGATGGTCAAACATGTGGGATGGTTTGATATTTTTGTCGTTTACTTGAAACTATTTTTCTCTCTCTTCTTTTGTTGAAGTTGGCAATTTTTTTGCCTATTTGAAAATATAGTTTTCTCGATCTTCGTAAGTGGTTGTGTTTTCGAAGTTGTTTAGACTTAGTAAAAATGTTATTCGGTGATGTCAGGTTTAGATGTGTGGTGAAAGTGCGACTTTCGACGAGGACACGCTTTGGGGTGAAATGTGTAACAGGCATGAAGGCGTCTTTGGCCTGAAAAGTGAAAAAGTTTTGTGTTGTGGCACTGTGACACGAAGTGAAAAAGTGAATAAAAAGGTGTCTCGTGAAGTCGTTGTTTGGTACAAAATCTAACCAGTTTCACCATGAATTACAAATTTACTAAAGTCATGGGAGGTGGTTGTATGAAACACATCGAGAATTTCTGACTGTTAGTGGATATGGCACGTTTAATGCGAATTTTATTTTAGTGTTCATTGGAGCGACGTTATGGAGCTTGTTTGAATTTTTTTGTTAAGTCGCGCACTAATAATTGTTGCCAATTGGATAAAGTGATGTGTGAGTGTTGAAACGTTTGTTGCATGTAAAAGGAAAGGACGAGGGAGTGTATTTATCCTCGAATATTAACGATTGTAATAGGTTTGGCGGGCAGTGACCTAATTTAGCTACTGGCGTGGAAGTGGACGGGATCTTTATTTTTAACTTGTTTTGGGGAATGACAGTTATTTTTCTAGTTGTGATTTTGGAGATATTGTATCTTCCGATTTTTGCAATTAAAAAAAAAAAAAGCGTTTCACCGATGTTAATTTATATTTAAAAATTGATTATATTTTTTAAATTGTTGATTATGGCAGCGTGAAAATGATCCTTTTAAAAGTGCAATGGCGTGATTGTGACAAATAATTTTGAAGTAAACGAAAAAATTGCGCTACAAATTTTAAAATAAAACTACAACCTTATTGAAAAGAAACTTATTGCGAAAGGTTGTAGTTTTATTTTAAAACAAATAATTTTAATTGGGGCGTTTACTTAAAATGGTGAATATGACAATTATTTTTGAAAATGTATTTGATTTAGAAATTGGTATATTTTGGTTTGAAAATAAGATATTATGAAAACAACAAAAAAAAAAATGGTTTGGAATTATGATGAATTAGAAATTTTGTAAAAACAAAAATAAGTTTTGAATTATGATATGATGAGATTTGAGAAGGTTGTTAAGTGGCGTCCGCAAGCAGCCGTAGTCCGGGATGAATTCTTCATAAGCGTTCACAGCGCTTAAGAAGGATCGCAATGTTTTGCGATTGGGTGGTGGTGGAATGGCGTGGATGGTTTCGATGTTTCTTGTTAGTGGTGTGGTGGTACCATCAGTGATTGTGCATGTGTATTTGTGGTGTTTCTGTCGCCTTTTTGTGCGAGTGTCGCGCTTGTTGCGATGTTTACGCGTGTGACGGTTGTGTGACGACGTGTGGTCACGTGTGTACTTTGTGTGAGAGTTGTCCTGTTGGATGGACACTGTTTGGGCATTTTTGTTGTGAGTGGGGGCCGTTGTGGCCTTGTGCATTGAGGGCATATAATAAGGACAATTGGCCTTAGTGAAAAAATTGTGTTGTGCGTGCGCGGGACTAGATAGGCATGTTGGCAATTGGTTTTTGACCAATGGATGCGCGCATTGGGTGCCATGTGCGGAAGACTTGTGTGTGTTGTGAGCCCTTTGTGATTCCGCTTGTCATTCCCAATAGGCGCATTCTCTGGGGATGTGAGCAAAATGGTAGGTGGTAGGAGGCAAAGGGGCGGCGAGTTGGAACATAGTGCCTTGGTTGAAGTCTATTGTTAATTTTAATTTTCGGAGGGTATTTATTCCGAGAATTCCAAATGGTAGAGGTGCTTCCACCACATGGAAATTCTCTCTTTTTTTTTTGGTTAATTTACCTTTTGTCAAGGGAAGGGTTATTTGGCCTATGGTCGGTACCAGACCGTTTATGGCCTGTAGGTCTATGGAATGTTTTTTAAGTTGTAATTGAGGGAGGTAACATTTTAACCTTTTATAGAGGTTATAGGGCACTATGTTCAAGCTTGCGCCTGTGTCAATTAGAAAAGGGGGTAAAAGTTCATGCGTGATGAACAGGTGGCGAAAGGCTGGGGCGTCTCGGGCGGCTTGTCTGGCTTGGCCTGGTGCGGGGGGTTGGGCGTGTTGTGGATGTGGGGCTGTATGCACTGCCCGCGCGCTCGCGTGTTGAGCTGGTTTATATCCTCATTCACTGTGCCAATGATGGGCGCCGCAGAATTTACAGTTCGACGGCGGAGCAGGTGCAGTCCACGCACCTGTTCTTCTGGGTGTGCTGCTGTATGGGCCCGACATGGTGGGCGGTTGTTCCTCGCGGTGACGTGCAGTTGGTGCGCTGGGTCCGTGAATCCGCTGCACCAGTTGGAACCACTCTCCCAGGCTCTCAGTAGGTACCACGCGGACCAGGCGTTGGTCGGAGAGCGGCAACCTCTCCGTCAGCGTTTCGAGGATTACCTCCTGTGGGAGTCCCAACTGCATTCCCAGTGCGATTTTCTCCCGGTAATACTTATCCAGTCCTGCCTGTCCAGCAAGCTTCATGGCAAAGTATTTGGCGAAGGATGCCTCGTTGGATTCTGGGTAGAGATCCATGAGGGTTTGCCTCACCTGGAAGTAGCTTTGGCTGGCCAACCGGAGTTTCCCGAAGAGTTCCAGGGGTTGGCAGCAACTTTCAGTTGCACGATAAGGAAATGCCTTTTTCTTAATTTATGCACCTTATCCCAGTACAATGTTACATTTGTGCTATTTTTCACATTGTGTAGCGTCCTGACGCAATTCTGGCCTTAACTACCCGTTTCATGATTTTTCAGGATGCCTTAATGACCAAAATTTTTTGGTCGTTGAGGTACAGCTTGCACCACGCTGATGAGGGTCAACAGCCCGAAACGCGTCCGTGGTTAGCTTTTCTTGATTAATCAAGAATAAGTATTTGGCCAATTCTGGAATAATTAAAAATCAACGAGAATAGTTGATATTTATTCCGATAGATGGCGCCAGCCATCAGCAACTTTCAGTTGCACGATAAGGAGATGCCTTTTTCTTAATTTATGCACCTTATCCCAGTACAATGTTACATTTGTGCTATTTTTTCACATTGTGTAGCGTCCTGACGCAATTCTGGCCTTAACTACCCGTTTCATGATTTTTCAGGATGCCTTAATGACCAAAATTTTTTGGTCGTTGAGGTACAGCTTGCACCACGCTGATGAGGGTCAACAGCCCGAAACGCGTCCGTGGTTAGCTTTTCTTGATTAATCAAGAATGGGTATTTGGCCAATTCTGGAATAATTAAAAATCAACGAGAACGATGACATCCTAAAAATAATAGTCAAAACTAGTAAGACAAAACATATTCCTCAAATATTAAATGAAATATATTCTGTATTTAAATCACTGTATATAATAACCAATTCAAATGTTTTGTGTCAACACACTTTCCTTGTTCTAAAACGTGTCTAGTGATCAAAAAGAGATCGAAGATGTGGTTCGTAATGTGTAAATACCATAGGTGTTAAAATAAGATTTGGGGCGTGCAGCGACCGAAGAGCCACCGCCACTCTGCAACTTCGGAGGTGGAGACGGCTTAGATTCTTGCACGTGGGTAAACCCTCAGAACGTATCGGGCCGCCTACGCTGGAGGGTGGGGCAGGGCCGTACAGCCTACTGGCTGGGCGGGCCTCGCACGGATCACACCCAGGGTGACGAGACAGGTGATACCTTTCTGAAAACTTACTTTTACATAGTTCATCTTACTAAGCAATAACGCGCCATCTATATATAATGAAAGACGACATTAAGACAAGGATGTTTCTTTTAACAAATAAATATAATTTCTACTGTCCTTACTGCGATGAAAAAATATTGGAAGGGCTTGGCTCATCAGTGGTGAACCCTCTCACCGGTTTCCGCCAATTCAATATACTAGACCGCTTCTTTAGACCTCTAAATCTGTATTGGATCATTCTGCTTTTATATGCTACACTGAAAGGTGAAATCTTAGAGCGGTCTGGTGGATTAAATTAGCGAAACCTCTGGGAGGATTCACCACTGATGAGATAAGCCCTCCCAATATTTTTGATTGCAGTAAGGAGAGTAGAAGTTTGATTTATTTATGAAAAAAGAATCGCGTCTTAATGTCTTCTTTCCTTATACAAGGTATGTCCCATAAGTTCCCGGACTGGGTCCATAAAAAAAAAGGTAAGATATTTTTTAAATTTTTTTATTAAAACTTTTCAAAGTAATCCCCCCTTGCTTCAACGCACCAGCCCCATCGTTTCTCCCAATTGTCGAAACAGTTTTTATAAGCCTCTTTTGGAATGCTCTTCAATGCTAACAGCGATTTTTCTATTATGTCATTCCTGGTGTCAAAATGTCTTCCTTTTAGAACTGCTTTAAGTTTGGGGAACAGGAAAAAGTCATTTGGTGCGATGTCTGGGAAATAGGGTGGTTGAAGTAGGATTTGTGTCCCGTTTTTCGCCAAAAAGCTAGTCATCAAGTGCGCGGTGTGAGGGCGAGCATTGTCATGGTGTAGGATCCAGCCACCATTAGTCCATTTTTCTGGCCTTTTTTTTCGAATCGCTTCTCTCAGACGGCGAAGAATGCCCAAATACATTTCCTTAATAACTGTTTGGCCTGCAGGAAGATACTCGTGATGAACAATGCCCTTGTTATCCGAAAAAGCGACCAGCAACACCTTGTTTCTGGATTTTTTGGGTCTAGGCTCACCCTAACCTCTCCACTCGGCAGATTGAGGTTTGGTTTCAGGGTCATAGCCATGTCTCGTCGCCTGTGATTATCTTGTCTTTCCATTCTGGATCCGTTCTTGTCATTTCCATCATGTCCTCACAGGTTGCAAGCCGACACAGTTTTCGCTCATTGGTGAAGAATCTTGGGATGAATTTTGCAGGAGTCTTTTTGAGCTTCAAATCTTCGGTTACGATCCTTCCAATCGTTGTTTTAGAGATGCCTGTGTCTTGCTCTAGCTCCAGCAAAGTGGTTCGAGGATTTTCTTTTATCAAATCGGTGATTTTTTGCACATTTTCATCAGTCCTTTGAAATTTTGGGCGTCCTTGACGAGGATCATCTTCAATGGAAATTCTGCCAGCTTTAAATCTAGAATGCCATTCAAAAACAGTTGTTTTCTTTGGGCGTCATTGGGGGATGCTTTATTAAGAATTTCAGAAGTTTCGGTTGCTGATATTTGAAGTTTCACACAAAATTCTATGCAAATCCTCTGCTTCAATTTTTGTTCCATCGTAAAATCGCCGCAGCGCTAGGTGTGACCTTTAAATAAATAAGAATAACTTTGGCGCGCGCGTAAGTACCGCCTCGATATTGGTACCACCGTGTAGCCGATATTTTTTCTATAATAAACAGTCAAATTCATTTACATTTTTCATTTATTTATTTTTTTATGGACCCAGTCCGGGAACTTATGGGACATACCTTGTATATAGATGGCATGTTGTTCCTCTGTATTAATTTATGCCTTACTGACCTTGTCCATAATGTTTGCGGAAGATCATTGCTCGATGCAAATATTTAAATGTAATTCTACTTGTCCTAAAAGCTTATGTCCATAGTTTGCTTAAATATTATTTCTAATATTTTACCTTACAGTGTAGCATATAAAAGCAGAATGATCAAATACAGTATTAGAGGTCTAAAGAAGCGGTCTGGTAGATTAAATTGGCAAAACCGCTGGGAGGGTTTATCACTGATGAGCCAAGCCCTCCCAATATTTTTTTCATCTCAGTAAAGACAGTAGAAGTTTATTTATTCATGAAAAGAAACAGTCGCGTCTTAATGTCTTCTTTCGTTAAAGTTCATCTTATATATGTAGTAAAGGAAGAAGAAAAAATATTGATTTTTAAATAAACCTGACATAAAATAAAATAATCAGGTAGATTGTTAGGCCAGTGCAGATACACAAATAGGCGATCGTGGCAGCATAAGATGAATCCCAGTCGCGAACGATCTGAAATTAAACGCTAACTAATTAAATAAACACCAAGTTGAAATTTTATGGACAAGAGCTAGTTTCTTATTCATTTATAAATAGTGTATAGCTTCTTGTAATATAGGTTGAAATGAAGATTCTTCACTCACAGATATTTAACCCCTCCGTGCTGACTGACTTAGGTGGATATATTTTCTTCGAGACGTCAGCTCAGGATCCTCAACCCACAGCCCCTCCTCCGGGTCCTCGATCATCCCCCGCGCCCCTTATTCCAGCGAGCTCCCGTGAGAGTGCCTTGTTGCTGAGCCGCAACATCACCAGAACAGGAGCCCAGGGCTTGTGTCTCAGCTTCTATTACCTGCTGGAAGGACTGAGCGCCGAGCGGATGCGGGTGGTGCTAAAGGACGGGGAGAGCGGAGACAACGTCACGCTATGGGAGAGCCGGGAGACTGTCACGGGAGTGTGGACCAAAGGGGAACTGGCCTATACCCACAGCGCCATGCACGTGGTCAGTTTAAAAACTTTTTATATACTATATTTACACTAAGGCTTTCATGAGCCGCCCATTTGATCATCTATCACTTCCATGAATGAACGCTTTCTCGTTTTTATAAAATTGAGAATCACTTGTTTTAGAGCTAACTCAACCTCTAGTGAACCTTCGGGAACGACTAGAAGTAAAATACCGGAAATATTTAGTTTTTCAGGTCACTTATATGAAATTCTTACACTTGTGGTTCAATATCAAATTCTCTATATTCGGAACTCACAGACATTAAGACAAGGATGTTTCTTTTAACAAATAAATATAATTTCTACTGTCCTTACTGCGATGAAAAATATTGGAAGGGCTTGGCTCATCAGTGGTGAACCCTCTCACCGGTTTCCGCCAATTCAATATACTAGACCGCTTCTTTAGACCTCTAAATCTGTATTGGATCATTCTGCTTTTATATGCTACACTATATGTTTACTACTCTACCTTTAATATTTATTTTTATTAATGAATGTCCTAGCACTCAGAAATAAAAAGAGTAAAAAAATGACAAATGTAAAGAGAAATATGTTGATTTAAAACTAATTGATATCATAACCAATATACAGGGTGATCCAAAAGTCCCGCACAACTTTAAAAATTAATAACTCCACGAATATTTGCGCTAGAGCAATGCGGTAAACACCATTGTGTTCAGGATGCAATGGGAATTTTTATGGCAAATAATGAAAAATTCGAAATTGAATTTTATTCGCTAGATGGCGCTCTACCAGAATCATAGATTCAGCGGCTAAATTGTTTGATAAATTGAAAAATATAACTGATCGACACGTATTTTTTCTTTTTGAATACCAGGAAAGAACCCTAATAATATCAAATGATAAATTAATAAAACACCATTTTGCCAAAAGTTAGTGAATTAGTTGACGATTTTTAAATTCAATCTGAGATATGTAAAATAGGTATATGCAAATTAAAACATGTAGAAAAAAAAAATATTTCAGATGGAGTTTTGTGAAATAGATCGAATGTTTGAAAAACACTACTGATATCAATACACGATTTTTTGAATTATTAATATAGTGCCAAAAATTATGATGGCACTACTAATAGGATTTCTTGCTATAAAGAATGTGTAGTTTCTTGACTGATTGGCGACACTGGACTATTTAACTTCATATTTGTCATGATCCAACAAATGAAATATAGAGGGGAGTGACAAAATATATTCGTCGTACTTTATTCCAAATATCCTATGGGCTTGTCAAATGTTATCATTGCTTATTATATTGTACACAATTTTGAAAATGTATCCCCTCAAATAAAAAACATTTTTAAACCGATTTTTTGCGTTGAAAAACGTGGTAGTAAAATCATTTTGTAATATTATTTTTGCGCAAAATTTCTAGAGTTAGGGGTGTACAGCGAATATTCCTTATGCTATTTCTTCTAATGAGCGAAAAGCGATAGACTAAACATAAGGGGTAAAATTGTGTGTAAAATGACAAACAAAAAAATTACTGTTTACAGAAAAAAAAAAGAGTCAAGATGTGAGGACAGATTTTATTATTTCCATAACCCAACACAAAGAACTGCAAAATATTGGTAGATAGTATAATACATGGCAGCTTATATAACACATGAGGTAACTGCCTTCTCTCTTGTATTAGGTCACAATCCTTGCTCAATGTGGCGCCCTTCATTCTCAAACAACGCCTGAAGACGATAGATGACAGAATATGGTCAGCATTAAATAATATTTTTGTTGAAATTTATAAAACGTGCCATCTGATAGAAGCCTTCAACATGGCCAATGTGGTAGGCCGATATCGATAAACACGCAACTTAATATACCCCCATAACCGAAATTATAAGGCGTCAAGTCTGGTAATATTAGAGGCCAATAATATATAAAGTGACGACTTATCCCACGATCTTCACCGAACGTATCCTTCAGCATTGATTTTTTAAAAGAAAAAAGGCCCAATAATAAAAGAAGAAGTGAACTCACACAAAACTGTAACTTTGGGTTGATGAAAAGTGAGCATCATCTGCCCACAGAACATTCGACAGCCAGTTTTCAACAATATAAATTTGCCGGAAAACCCATTCAGCGAATTCTTGACGCTTCTCGGAATCTCTGACTTTCAACTCGTGAAAACTTTGAATTTTGATTGGGTATTTTTTAGGAAAAAGTCTAAATGTGGGTTCTCTCCAAACTGTTCCATACGAAATCCCCGTTTTTTGATAAACTTGTCGAGCACTTACTTCTCCATACGTGGATAGCGTTTTAATAGCTTCAACATTATGCAAAACCGTAACAGCCGTCTTTCACTCCGAGGTTTTGCTTCCAGAGATCCAGTTTCCTCAAAACTTTTAATCATTCGCGTAGCAACTCATGGGTCCTTTACCGATTCGAATATCTTTAAAGGAACGAAACGCTCGTAAAGCTTCAGTGGCAGATTCTGAATAGCAATAAAAAAAATCACCAAGAGTGCTTTATTCTGTAGTAACGGCCTTCCAGGGGGGGGGGGGGGGGGGGGAGGAAGGGAAGTCCGACCACACCTCCTTGCGGTCCCCCCTGAACCCTTGGAATATTTGACCAAATTCTGGTTTGTTTCCAAGGTGACTAAAGTGGCAACGGCACCCATTTTCCAATGAAGAGCAAAACCGATATCTTCAGTAATGTGACCGCGTCAGGAGCTGCAGCCCGATGAGAAATCTACTACGAGGACACAAATTAAATCTATTACAGCTCAAAATAAATGGCACCCAGAGGAAAACTGAAGAGCTGACTTGTCTTCTCCGTGAAAACAATGTACATATTGCTTGTCTTCAGGAGACAAAATTGAATCAGAATCTGAGGTTCAATATCAAAGGTTATACAACACTACGAAATGTAGACCGGGAAAATTTGGAAGAGGATTTGCCGTTTTGATTAAAACTCTAGAAATCAAATTTAATGAAATCGCCTATAATCAGAGTAAGCCCACACAAAGCACGACAGAAGCTCAGACAATAGAAATGTATCTCTCAGATAAAACAATACCACACCTAAATGTTTATCACCTCGATAATACTAGCATCAATATTGGCCTGATAGAGACATTAAGTGAAGCGTCTTCGGATATCACAATCATACTCGGTGATTTTAACGCCAAAAGTCCAACTTGGGGTCACCTGTCCAGGAACAGAATCCGCAATTGGCATCACAGCGATAAATTACAACATCGCACCCACAACACAATGGAAAATCCTGAAAGGTGAAATCAGTGACCATAGACTTATTTTAACGACCCTGAAATTCAAAATTGAGAATGTGTCCAACAGAATAAAAGAACACTGGAAAAAAATTCACAGAAAAGCTTGAAGAACTGTGTAACGATTAATTAAATCACAAAACGATTGACAAAAACCTGGAAAAATTTTTTCGAACATATCCAAAGCTGAAAAAGCATCGATACCTAGAGGTAGACGTAAAGACCTGTGAAAACCTTACTGGAAGGACCACAACATCGAGGCAATTATTGCAGAGAGAGACAATATCAATGAACTTCTCAAAACAAATAAAACAGAAGAAAACAGAATGAAACTCATTGAATCTAGTCACAAAATAGAAAAAGAAACTTGGATATGCAAACAAGAAAATTGGGCAGAATTCTGAGAAAAAATGGATCCAAGAAAGGACAGTCAACACTGGAATATATTTAGAGTGTTAGAAAACAATCAAAACCAACACCAATCCTCCAAAACTCTAACCGATATGAATAGAACAGCAAGAAAAAACGAACAAACAGATGGCTGACATAATTGCTGAATATCTTTCAAGCACTTCCAGACTCAGCTATACGAATAAAGACAGGACTCTAAAAATAAAATAAACAATTAGTAAAACAAGCAAGAAATTATCATCAAAAAGATATTTTCCCGAGAGACTTCACACTGAATGAGATAAACTCATCAATAGAAAGGTTAAATCCAAGAGGTCACCAGGAGATGATCTAAACTTTGGTCAAATGATTAAACACTTTGGAGACAAAGTTAAAAATCAACTCCTACAAATACTGAACATTTCATGGCAAACTGGTAAACTACCAAAGAATTGGAAGATATCAATTAGAGCGCCAATATAGAAACCAAACAAAGATGCCAAAAAATGCAAGAACAATCGGCCAATTGCTCTTACCAGCATACTTTGTGAAATAACAGAACGAATTATCTACTCTAGGCTCATAGTCTGGCTCACTAACAATGATGAAATAAACTTCTGCCAAACTGTCTATAGATCCAGACACTGTACACCTGATCAACTGTTCTACTTCTGCCAATCAATAATATATTCTTTCCAGGAAAACCCGCCAAAGAAGACAACGGCCATATTCCTGGATATGACCTCAGCCTTTGATCGAGTGTAGAGGGAGAAATTATTTGAAAGGCTGCACAATATCAGGGTAAAAGGAAGAATCTAAATCTGGATTGCAGACTTCTTAAGGGGAAGAAGGATAAAGGTTCGGGTCAATGGAGCATTTTCCAAGGACCGAAGAACATGGGCTGGTGTACCTCAGGGATTTGTGCTCAGTCCTCTACTCTTCTCGCTATATATTAACTGTTTTGTATGTGAATAGATGAAGATTATTTGTATTCTTTAAAGCCTCATTATGTAAAAATATATGTGTATATAAATTGGACATTTGTTGTTGGCCAAACGTGAAAAATAAGAGCTAAATAAAAGCCATGGTCAAGTTTGAGCTGTTGTACGTCTAATTACGACACAACAAAAGTGGCGACCAGGATACGAGATCTACAGAGCCAGTAAAAATCTGAGAAAAACGGCGTCTACGCATGGTCTTTGAAACTATCTGGATCAAGAAAACAAAGAGTAGAAAAGATCAGCATGACAAGTTCAAAGTTAAGAGTACCTTTTAAATGCTATAGTCCAGTGGAGGATACCTTCGATCTTTTTGTACACAAATTTGAGGCTTCTTTTATGGCGAATGATCTGAAGGAGGAAAGTAGAGTGCCGATTTTTACCTTGCTACTTGTTAGAAATGTGAAATTTATAGAGTCGCTGTTTCATCCCAAGTTGACCTTCGGCACATGTACACTGCGGCGGCGCCACCTATACCATGTGTGACGTCACTACTTAACCCTTCTCTCCCTTCCTGCCTGCTGCTAGCTGTTTACAACTGTCTTTTGATTTTCTCTAAACTTGTATAACCAATTAATCAATTAGCACTCTGCTTTAACGAGTCATTCGTTAATATTTCCAATAGGTTATGGGTCCTGACTACGCCCCAAATTTGAAGAAGCAAACCTAAAGTGAAACTGCTAAGCCTAACTCGTGCTAAATATGACGCACCTTGAGAATCAAGTCCGCCAGTTCAAAGGCGAAAACTTCTCCCTTTGGAAATTTCAGTTCCGACTACTATCAGATCAAAATCAACTTTTGGATATCGTGGACGGCAAAGAAATCAAACCAGAGTTAAGTGACGCTACCTCTGCTATACAGGATGCATGGCACGCCAAAGATATCAAAGCCCGAATGCTTATATCACAGGCACTTGAATTAAGATTTCTAGAACCTTTGATGTCCTGTAAAACTGCCGCGCAAATGTGGACAAGGCTCATGTCCATCCACGAACAGAGATCAGAGATCTCAATTGGCATGTTGTGGCAACAATTTTTTGACGCCCGAATGTCGTCATCAGAGGATGTCAGCAGCTATATCGCCAAGATTGAAAATCTTAGTGCAAGAATTCAGGATGCAGGAGGAACGATTACAGATGGCCAGAAAGTGGCAAAGATAATAAACTCTCTTCCTTCGAGCATGCGGTATTTCATCCCAGCATGGGAGTCTCAAGCGCCGATTACGCAGACTCTAGAGAACTTATCAGCACGACTTCTGATTGAAGAATGTAGAAACCAGCAGGCCGATTGCTCGCAAGGTACAGCATTCTACCAACAGACTAAACCAAGAATCAAAGAAGATAACATAAAGAAGACTGATTCAGGAAAGATATCAGAACTAAAGAAAAAGACTGAATGCCATTATTGTCACAAGATTGGTCATTGCTCACGGGAATGTCGGAAACGGATTGCCGACCAGCAGAAGAAAAACGAGAAGCGGAAGAACCAAGCAGGAGATTGTGATCATAAAGGTTTCAACGCTGATACCATCCTAAAGTGGAATGATTGCGACATATGGTGGGCAGATAGCGGAGCTAGCTGCAGCATGACCTTCCGACGTGAATGGTTCAAGTCCTTCACCCCGATCCACAACGATCATAGAATATACCTTGGAGACAACACTTCCGTCCTTGCAGAAGGTACAGGTGACATTGAAATCCTTGCCATGGTGAATGGAGAATGGATTACAACAACAATCAGGAATGTGCTCTACTCTTCGAAGCTCAAGAAAAATTTGTTCAGCCTGGGAGTGTGCACTGAAAAGGGATACCGAGTAGACATCGACAAGGATGAGCTGCGCATCTACTCAAGAAAAGATCTGAAAGCAGTTGGACAACGCCAAGATGGGCTCTACAAGATGATGTTCCGAGTTACTTCATCTTCACAAGGATTTTCTGCAAAGATCAACAACCTCCAACTGTGGCACGAAAGACTAGCACACATCTCACTCACCACTATTCGAGAAATGGCCAAGAAAGGATTGATCAACGGTTTGAAACCCGAGGACATAAAAGAAGACGATTTCTTCTGTCAAGGCTGCCAAGAAGGAAAAGCTCACAGAAAGCCTAGTCATTTGTCTTAAACAAAAGAATACAATCCTGGTGAGTTCATTCTAAGTGATATCTGCGGCCCTATGCCAACACAATCAATAGGAGGATCACTTTATTTCATTTTATTCAAATATTATTTCAGTGGCTTTCGCCATATAGATTTCATTAGACACAAATCCGATATTTTACACAAATTTGAAAACTTTGCTAGATTCAGTTATAATCAAACAGGCAATAAAATTAAAGTGATCAGAACCGATAATGCACTAGAATATACCAGTAAAGATTTCACAAATACTTGCAGAAAGTTCGGAATAGTGCATGAATTGTCAGCTCCATATGTTCACGAACAGATAGGGCGCGTAGAACGAGACAATAGAACTATTGTCGAAGCAGCTCGATCGATGCTGTGGGCACGAAATCTTCCCGAAGAACTTTGGGCAGAAGCTTGCAATACTGCAACCTTCTTTCTAAACCGAACATCAACTAAACAAGCTCCCAATACCACACCCTATGAACTCTTTTTCGGAAGAAAAGTTAGTTTATATAATCTAAAGATTTTCGGCTGTGAAGCATGGTTGCATTCACCTAAAGAACGTAGAAGGAAATGGGATAAGAAATCACAAAAGATGATTTTCTTAGGGTACGATAAAACATGCACTAACTTTCGACTCTGGAACCCTTCTACTAGAAAGATTTCTATCTCTAAAGATGTTACTTTTAACGAGACAAAACTCCAACATTACGAACTAGAGGGAGAAAACCTCATCCCAATTGACATTGACTTTAACCCGCCGGCACCACCGACCGAGGATGAATCACCTACAAAGCTACAATTTCCCACGCCGTCGGCATTCCACCCGATGATAACTCGATCTAAAAAGAAAGCAGATTATTGTAATTACCATTTTGTCGATGAGCCTTCAACCTATAAAGATGCTATGGAAAGTCCAAATGCCGAAAAATGGTTGGATGCAATGAAAGAAGAAATAAAAGCGTTAGAATCTAATAACACATGGTCACTCGAAACCCTACCAGACGGATATAAGCCAATAGGAAGTAAATGGGTTTATAAGCTAAAATCCCATCCCAACTCTACGGCACCTAAATTTAAGGCTAGACTTGTAGCTAAGGGTTACACACAAAGGAAGAACGTAGACTATTTCGACACCTTCAGTCCTGTTGTCAGATATGATTCACTTCGAGTGTTACTAGCAAACGCGGCATCAGAAAGAATGTTCTTAAAACAATTTGACGTAAAGACTGCATTTTTATATGGTGACCTAGACAAAGTCATATACTTAGAACAACCAGAATATTTCTCTCAAGGACACAATTTTGTTTGTAAACTACAAAAGTGTCTATATGGACTGAAACAATCGTCCAGAAATTGGAATAGGAAGTTTAAATCCTTCTTAGAGAAACACAATTTTTTTCAATCTAATGCAGATCAATGTGTTTTCACCGGAACTATTAACGACACTCAAATGATCCTTGCTCTTTACGTCGATGATGGACTTCTCATGTCTCGGAACAAGGACGATATCGATTCTATAGTCCAGGAACTATCTCACGAGTTCAATATAACGTCTAGAGATGCAGATTATTTCGTAGGACTTCAGATTGAACAATCAGAGGATAGATCGAAGATCTATATCCACCAATCTTCATACATAAACAAGATTTTAGATAAATTCAACATGATTGATTGCAAACCCGCAGCAGTACCCATGGACCCGAGTACAGTCCTAACTAAAGCTGATTGCCCAGATTTAGATAAAAATGGAAATTCACCAAAATTTCCTTACAGAGAAGCCGTAGGCTCACTAATGTTTGCCTCTTCTGTTTCTAGACCGGACATAGCTTTTGCAACATCACAGTTAAGTAAATACCTTGACAACCCAGGACAGACACACTGGACAGCAATTAAAAATGTATTTCGCTACTTGAAAGCAACACTACAATTAGGAATATTGTACGCTAGCCATCAAGAGTTAACAGGTTACTCAGATAGCGATTATGCTAGGGACATTGATTCAAGGAAAAGTACTACAGGTTACATCTTCATATTAAACCAAGGTGCTGTTTCATGGTCAAGCCAAAAGCAATCGACAGTTGCCCTTTCGACAACAGAAAGTGAATATATTGCTGCCTGTGCTGCTACTAAAGAAATGGTCTGGCTACGCAGACTTCTTAAGGATATCGGGTTTAAGATGGACAGACCCACAGTACTCAACATAGATAATCAAGCAGCCATAAAGCTAGTGCAGAATCCCGAGTTCCATAAGAGAACGAAGCACATTGATGTACGATATCACTACATTCGTACTAAACAGGAAGATGGTGAGCTGATCACAAGATATGTCAGCACTCTTCAGCAGACGGCTGACCTCCTGACGAAACCTTTGGGACCGAAACACTTCAGGCGGCTCCTAGAAAACTTGAACGTTATAAATTTCAAGAGGGAGTGTTAGAAATGTGAAATTTATAGAGTCGCTGTTTCATCCCAAGTTGACCTTCGGCACATGTACACTGCGGCGGCGCCACCTATACCATGTGTGACGTCACTACTTAACCCTTCTCTCCCTTCCTGCCTGCTGCTAGCTGTTTACAACTGTCATTCTATCCCTCTTTTGATTTTCTCTAAACTTGTATATCCAATAATCTGCTTTAACGAGTCATTCGTTAATATTTCCAATACTACTAGATTCTGAAACTTTGAAACTGGGAAACGACTTTTTCTTCCCGGCCTAATGAAAGATCAACCCTATGATACTATCATTCAAATAATTAAGCTGCATTTGGATCTAAAGAAGAAAGTGATACCACAGCGATGCAGATTTTTGAAGAAAATTCAACAGGAAGGAGAATCAATTTCGGAATATCTTAGAGAATTGAAACATTTAGCAATAAATTGTAATTTCGGCGATATACTGGGAACCAAGTTGCGAGACCGTTTTGTGGCTGGAATCAAGTCAGAAAGCCTGCAAAAGAAGCTACTACAAGAGGACGACGATGTCACCCTGGATAAAGTTTTTGCAGTGGCGATCTCGTTCGAACTGGCGGAGATATATACAAGAGAATTACAAGATAAATTAGTGGCCAAGATATCCCCTGTGAATGGAAAGGATAAAAAGGGTGAGTACAATAATAGTACGGCGCAGCATAGGCCTTTCAGGCAAAGTGGCAAAGGCAAAATAGTGTGTTATAGATGGTGAAAGACATTCACACGTGGCATCTGTTTTACCTCATAGAACAAAGACTTGTTTTAAAATGTAATAAACTGGGTCATTTAAGTAGGGTCTGCAAAGCTAGTAAAAGAATGTGGGGATGTAAATTTGTACAAGAGAACTCTATATATTCTGTACCGGGCGAAACTGAATAAATAAATAAATAAATAAATAAAATAAATTTAACAGTAGATGATTATTCTTTGTGCTTTACAATAGATACAGGAAGTCCAGTTACGTTAATACCTAAAGATATTTATAAGAATTATTGGCAAGGTAAAAAAACTATTTCCAACAAATTTAAGATTAAATTCCTTTTTTTGGTAAATCAATAGAGATTATAGGTCAAAGAAATATTTTTGTAAAAGAAGCCAAACAATATTTACGATTAATAGTTGTAAATGAAAAAATCCAGGTAATTTTATTAGGAAGAGAATGGCTTAAACAGTTGAAACTTGATTATTCTATATTGTTTAGCATTAAAATTTTAAATATTGAATCTAATAGAAATAGTTTGATGGATAGGTATGCAGATTTGTTTAACAAAGATTTGGGCTGTCTGAAAGATGTTAGAATAAATTTTAATTTAAAAAGGATGTGACTCCTGTGTTTTGTGAGGCCAGAAGTTTACCTTTCTCTTTAAATACGAAGTATAGAATGAAATTGTTCCTTAGTGAATTCTGGTATTTTAGAACCTATAGTTCATGCAAATTGGGCCTCTCCAATAATACCGGTATTAAAAAAGGATGTTAGTGTAATGATATGTGGTGATTTTATATGTACAGCTAATAAAGCAATAGAATTAGATAGGTATCCCCTTCCATCGATCAATGAAGTCTCTTCAAATTATCTACAAGCACCGTACTTTTGACTCTAGACCTATCACAGGCTTATTTACAAGTAATGTTAGCGGAAGAAGCCAAAGCTGTTGTTAATATAAACACAACAAAGGGGTTGTTTTCTTATAAATGACTTGCATGAAATGCACATGAGGATTGTTAAAATGGAGATGATTGCCAGACGGTATTTTCTGGTGGCCAGGCATAGACAGTAACATCGAGGAGTTAACTAGAGAATGTAGAGTATGCCAAGAATCGGCAAGCTTGCCCCCGGCTACCACCTTGGAATGGATTTGCCCGAAAAACCGTGGCATCGACTTCATCTTGATCTAGCGGGTCCGTTCATGGGAAGAATGGTTTTGGTTCTCGTGGACGCATTCTCAAAATGGTTAGAAAATTTTATCCTCAAAGATATTACGAGCAAAACGATTATAAGTCATCTTGGAGAAATTTTCGCCAGATTTGTATTGCCCGAATTTTTGGTTACAGATAACGGAAGATAGTTTGTCTCCGGTGAATTCGAGCAATTTACCAAAGTGAATGGTATACAGCACACTAAGACCAAACCGTATAATCCTAGTACAAATGGTTTAGCTGAGAGATATGTAAGAGAGTTTAAAAACTTTTTGAGAAATAATTATGGGAAGAATATTTAGAGACGAATCTATAAAGATTCCTATTTGCTCATAGAGCATTCCCCCAAATTGTAATAAAGGAATTTCCCCGCAGAACTGCTAATGAAGAGAGGTTTAAGATCAATATTCTCGAATTTGATACCAAGATAGGAAATCCGCGAGAGGTATTTCATGAGGCCGTAAGAAGACAGAAGCAGTTCACTACAGGTTGCGAGGTTTATTTCCGCAAATATTCAAATGGCCCTAAATTGAAAAAAGGTAATATTTTGAAATTATTGAGCTGTCATCACTATATTATAAGTTGCGAGGGCCTCGTGTATAAGAGGCATATAAATTTATTGCGACCTGTGAGAAATAAACAAGTGGAGACAAAAAATTGGATACCTTCTCGGACGTCAGGAGAGAAGCCTGTAGGTGGAAGTCAGAAAGAAAGTGAAGAGGAGGTTCCAGAGGTTACATCAGGAAACAAGGAGGAGACTGCTTCTTTGCACGTGCCCTCTTGCACTCCTAGACCGAGGACTGCTGCTGTGCAAGTGCCCTTCTGCAGTCCTAAACCAGAGACTGCCGCTGTGCAAGTGCCCGTCCCCAGTCCTAGACCTCAGAGAGCTAGGAAACCCCTAGACCGACTGGAGTATTATTAAGGGGGGATATATGTTGTGTATGTAAATAGATGAAGATTATTTGCATTCTTTTTTTATTTATTTATTTATTACAAAACACACGCTATATCCTATGTGGATATTTGCATGTAAATGTTTAAACCATTTTATGTACATAGTTTTTAAATATATATATACAAATTGTTTATAGTTTTAGAGAGAGAGTGAAAGTTATTCAAATTTACATTTTAGAACAATAAATTATACAAGAAACAAAGATTATTTACATACATATCATCAAAAGTCCAATATATATTTATAATTACAACCACTAAACCAGTGGCACAAATATACTAATTAAAACTAGAAATTTCAATTCTTAATGTAATTCAAGTCCACGGCGTTTGAGATAGAGTCTACAGAACTTGTTAAATTTTCTATATTCTTCTTTACTGGAAACCATTTGGCTTAAACTAGAACTGTTCATTTGACATTGTACTCTCAAATCAGCAACAAGTGGGCACCGGATTAAAATATGCACAGGGTTGTGATCTTCTTGGTCACATAAGCAGATTGAAGAATCAATTCTGCCAATTCTATATAAATATGTGTTAAAGTCTCCATGCCCAGTAAAGAATTGTATATTATAAAAATTTGGCTGGATAAATTTGGGTAATCTTGAGTTTTCAAAAAATTCTCTGAAATTATCATTTGAGTCTTCATAGTATTTTTGAATTTTTTCATTTATAAAGTTAGATATTATCATTCTTTTGGCTGGATCATTTCTATTATAATCTATTTCAACTTTAAGTATGTTTGACATAATGAAATCCGTAATTTTAGGTATTCTTGCGAGAACATGTGTACAATTCGAAGATGTTGTATTATAAGCATGTATACAGTGTTTAAGAATTTTATACTGTAGTGAATCTATTTTGTTTTTTGATCTCGTGTTTATGTATGGGTACCAGATTGTTGAACCATAAGTTATTGTGCTTCTAAATAAGGTCTTATATAATGTTAATAATCGCCTACTATCCAATCCCCACGATTTCTTTGTTAAACCAAGAAGATATCCACTAGCTCTAGTTGTTTTTGCAATAACACTGTCGATGTGAGGCATAAAATCTAATTTGTTCTTGTTTCGGTGATTCTTGAAAGTTAATCCTAGTATTTTTAGGTTTTCAACTGGTTTGACAAGACTATCATGCAGGGTAATTACATACTTTTTGCAGTTGAATAAATATAAAATCTTTGTTTTCTGTCTTGATATTTTAAGTTTGTTGTTTTCACACCACATATTTATTTTCCCTATTGAATTTTCAATTGTAATCTTAAGATTTTTTAATTCTGTATTCCAACATATTACCGTTAGATCATCTGCATATCCTATAATTTCGCTATTAGATTCCTGAAAGTTGGTTAATAGATCATTCATTATGATGTTCCAAATTGTCGGAGATAAGGGTCCTCCTTGCGGACATCCTTTACTTAGTTTTTTGGTGAATTCATTCGTAGAGTACCTAAATCTTATCTTCCGGTTAGTGAAGTAGGATTTCATGAGTTTTATTATTGATGCTGGTATATTATCCTCATCGAGTCTTTTTATCACCATTGGCCACCAGGTATTGTCAAAAGCTCCACTAATATCTATTGCAATTATAGCCGTATACTCCTTGGCTTTGTGTTCTAATGCAGTGTGAATTATTTCAGTTAATGCAGTTATGGTAGATCGAGATTTTGTAAAGCCATGTTGACGATTACTGAATAATTTCATTTCCTCGTAGAATTTGATGATTTTGTTGTTTATTATTCTTTCAAAAATTTTTGAAAGGTTTGAATTTAGACATAGAGGTCGATAGCTGACACAATCTTTATAATCGGATTTACCCGGCTTTGGAATGATCAGCGCCTCTGCTCTTTTCCATTCATCAGGAAAGTAACTCATATCCAGACACTTCTGGTAGATTTTAGTTAATAGTGGTGCCGCGAATTGTTTTGCGTGTATTATCATATTATTAGAAATGTTATCTATTCCTGGAGATTTTTTCGGATGCAATTTTTCAATAATAGCATTTACTTCATTGATTGTGATTATTGGTTCTGTTGTGTTCGAAAGTCTTAATGCATATTTCCTTATATTTGTATGTGTATTCTTATCTTCACCTGGGTTGTCATCAGGAAATAGAGTGGCTATTAATTCCTCAGTTTTCTGCTGTTGTTCTTGATATGTGTTTGTTTCTAATATTTGTAGTTGTTTATTCGAGTTACCTCTTAATTTTTTGTATATTTTGTATAAATTCCCATAAGGATTGGTAGAATTATTTTCTTCTAGAAAGGTCCTCCACGATATTCTTTTGGCCTTTTTAATCTCTCGTAAATATTTATTTCTTGTTCTTTTAAATAACTCTATTAAATATTCTGAAGGATTCCGAGTTCGGTAATAAAGATTTCTTACATAGTGAAAGTAGGTTTTTAAAATCTCCAGTTCTGTATTCCACCAGTTAGCTGCACCACATTTTGGAGCTACATTATATTTTAGTTTCAGTGTGGAATAGGCAGATTCAATTAGAATTTCCGAAAGTTCTTTTATTATTTGATCAACCTTTTCTGGTGTGGATATATTAACCGATAAGCTTTCAATCTTTTTCTTGTCAGCGTCAATCACATTCTGTGTAAATCTTGGCCAATCTGCTTTTTTCTCATTGAATTTCCAAGTTGTATATAGCGTTGTGGTTGAAAATTGTTCAGTCATACATACATCAAATATTATCGCAACGTGATCAGATATTTGGGATATTTGTTGTGTACACCATTTCATTATAGTTGTAAGAGCTTTTTTATTTGTCAATGTTAAATCAATTACACTGGCATTCCTGCAGGTTGGTGTTTTATCATTGTGTATAATTAGATCAGTAACATCGATAATGGGAAATAATCTATGGCCGTTATAATTTGTCTTTAAATCATACCATAGCGGAGATCTCGCATTGAAGTCTCCACATAGAATCAGAGGTGTATTCCTGAAATTGGCAACTAATTCTTTTAAAAATGATTCGTGGTCTTTGTTCATAGAGTTAGGATGTATATATATGTTAGAAATTATTAAATTTTTTGTTTTAGTGTAAACCATAATGGTTGTTGCGAAAGAATTAGTAAATTGTGTAATTAGTTTCGTTTGAAGACTACTATTATTAACAATTATAGCTGTATTTACACTTAGAGTGTTCTCTATTTGATATTTCTTAGCTGACCATGGAATAATTACTTCTCCATCAATTGTATAGGGTTCTTGTACTAAAATTATATCTGCTGTTTTAATTTCATTGGAAGAATAAAGTTCGTTTATACATATAATACTTTTCCTTGCATTTTGTTGTACTATTTTAATCTTATTAATTTGCATATCATAAAGTTAAATAAAAAATCAGGAAAAGTGATTTTATGCAAATTAATTGTTTTGAATTTCTATCTCTGGACTTTGGTAATCAGTTCGTTGTATTATTAAATCAATTTGCTTACTGTAGATAGGGCATTCTCTTGAATTAGGTTTATGTTCTAAATTTCTATTTTTAAAATACGGATGTTTCGAGCAGTTGCAACAATTCATATTACTTGAGCATTGGTGTTGGCCCTCCAGACCGCATTTGGTGCATTTTTTAGTATTTGGGCAGTTGTTTTTGCGATGGTTAGGGTTGAACTCAAAGCAGTTCTGGCATTGATTTACCAGTACTTTATCCCGTACTTCACAGCGTTGAATATCCGTGTATATTTTGTTGTTTTTATTGATAGTTTGGTACACTCGCGGAGAAACTCTCAACACGATGTCATGTTCTTGTCTGTTGGATTTAATAGGAAAAAGTACTTTGATTTCGTTTTCACAGTCATTCAGTTCTGAATTCATCTCGCATAAAATAGTTGGTAAATTTACTATGTCAGTAATTTTATTGACCGATTTGATAACTACTGTTGGGTCTCGCATCTTAGGTTTGTATATTTTACTCAAAGAATTGATTTCATCCGATTTCTTAAAACTCTCAATCAACTGATCAATGTCTTTTTCATCAGGTAATTTTATGATCGTGCCTTTCTTTGTATTGATAATTTTAGTAATTTTTGCTTTATTCCCTTCCTGGCGTAGCTGTTTTACATAATCGCTTACTTTTTGGTGAATGGAAGAAATATTTTGCATATCGTTAGCTGTAATTATTAAAGTTTGTTCTTTGGTTGCATGTCCTTCCTTCTGAATAGATTTATCTATTCTGCTTTTGACTATTTCTGCATATGTTTCTTTATCCTTGTTAGATTTAGCTATTTTCGTCAAGTCTCCCTTGATATAATTAAAGTTAGTCTCTAAGCATTCCTGTATTTTGTTTACATTTTGGTCTAATTTTATAATTTCAGATACACTATCCTTTACCTGCTTTATTGTTCCTTTCAAGTATCCTATGTCATCTTTACTTAGATTTTTCTTATTGCTTTCGTATTTATCTGAAAAATATCTAAATATTTCATCCAATCGGTTATTGATTAACGCATCCATGGCATGTTCACATAGGTAATTTTTAACTTTGGTAAAGTATAAACAGTTTTTCAAGTTATCAATAATTTAAATATCCAAATGATAATAAACTTTAAAAAAGTATAATAAAACTCAATATTTACCGAATTGGAAGAGCGATGCGGCGCACGTCCAGTCTCATTATGTAAGAATATATGTGTATATAAATTGGACATTAATTGTTGGCTAAACGAAATGAATAAGAGATAAAATAATAGTCATGGTGAAGTTTGAGTTGTTGTACATCTAATTACGACACAACCTTAACGACATCCATCTTTACCTCACTGAAGACACAAAGGTTGCCTGTTATGCAGATGATATAGCCATATGGCACACAAGTAGCAGTATAAAATATCAGAAGAAATACTGTACACATCAATGAGAGGACTGGAGAAGTGGGTAATGAAACTCAAACCATAAACCCAATGAAAACAAATTTATGCGTCTTCTCCACTGACAGGGAAAAAGGCATAAATATAACCCCAAAATAAGCATAGACAACCAAATAATTGATAAATTGAATCTCCAAAATACCTAGGTGTGATACTTGATGAGGAATTGCGATTTACAGCACACATAATTAGCACCTCAAATAGAGCTGCCAGAAGCCTTAACATTCTGAGAAGGCTATGTGGAACAAATTGGGGAGCAAAACCCAGAATTCTCAGAACAACATATATCACTTTAATAAGGCCGATAATGGAATATGCAACACTCGTCTGGGCTCCCTCAAGTTCATAACTAAAAAGAAGACTAGACAGTGTCCAAGCAAAAGCGGCCAAAATAATCACTGGTGCTGTTTCATTCACCAACAAAGAGAAAATTCAGAGAGAATGTGGTCTAGACCTACTCGAAAGCAGAAGACAATTAAAAACAATAAAATTCACCAATAGCTAAAAAGTAAAGAAACCGAACACATATTTCATAGAATCTATTTAAACTGGACACAAAAATAAAGACTCAAAAGATCTTCAACATTTCATTACGACAACAATATTAGAAAGGGCATAAATATGAAACATAATGACTTTCAAATTCAATAAGAACCAATATTTCCTACCACGTTGCCATCAAATGTAATTATCAATCTTAACCTGAATGAACCCTGCAATAAAAAGAGAACAAAAACATACTTAAAAAGAAAGGACTTGACACAATTGGTTTATGCAATCAGAGAAATTATTTAACAGCATATACAGATCGATCATCAGACCCAACCATAAGTAATGGAGGGGCCGGAATTAACATAATACTGCAAAATAGAAAACACATCAAAATCAAAGAATGAGAAAGATTGATATCGTCATACTTCACTTGTTAACTGACAGCTATCTGGAAATCTCTTGATTTATGCCTTAACCAACCATCCCTGCATCAAGCAGAAGGAATTTTAATATACAGCGACTCCATATCCGCTCTAGAAGCAATTCAGAAGGGCCGAAAATTGCCTGAAAGGTGGTCCGAGTGTATTGCTGATCAGGGCAATTACTTTGAATAAAAAAAATTTTGTTGTATGGAATTAGTGAACTTTTGAATTCACTGAAAATTTCCGCGTTTCACTAATAGACCTGGTATATATATATATCGTATATTTTAAACTGTATAATAATGACACTTTTAGTATATGTCACATATCTTCCAATTAGAGCCTATACCTTAAAAGATCCTACCCTTCTTTTGGGATGTACACCGTTTCTGTTTGCTGCCGCTCCCATATTTTGTATATATGCTATATCTTTATTGATAATACCCGTAGACCCCTATTTGTATGTAACACTAAAAATGACGTCAAAATAAAGATCCAAAGAGTATTCGGTCAGCTCGTGGCAGGGACAGAGAGGAGGAAAATGCCAAAGCCCAGATGGGAGCCCCCCGGGGACTCTTTATAAACAACCCCTGAAAACAGGACAGGTTTTGGCGGGGGGTGAGCAGCAGATGGTTCTAGGGTGTGGCCATCGACATACGGCTTCTGTTTCAGACAGACTCTCCCTCCATGTCTCGGGAATAAGCATCCTAGTTTGTGTCATGGCCTCTACCTCTGTCCCGTGGGCTGTCCCCGATCACTCTCAGTGTTAACATCTAGCTCTGCCTCTGCTTCTTGTTGTCCGCGTGTGGGAAGAACACCAACACTCGCCTCACGTACACGACTGCCAGTTTATCCATTCGTCGGCACATTTTCAACAATATTACATATATATATGCCAATTCAGACCCTCTTCCTTTACCCTTCACTGCGTCACTGCCTAACTTATTTATTAAGTCAATTTTCTTTTATATTTTATATAACTTTTATCATCTCTACTTCTCCTCGTTCCTGTATTACATCCCTGAAACTATGTTGTAAATACTCATGGCACCTTAAGTAACAAAAAAACTGTATATAGTATACCTAACATTCCCAAATATCTACCCTCGCTATTGTGTGTGTTTACTTTATATTTATCCTTCCTATGTATTTCTTATATTTATATATATATATTAAAAATAAAGAAGGCATCTCCTGACCACAAGCACATGTGCTTTTTAGATGGCAGAGCGCTCTGCCATCTAAAAAGCACATGTGCTTGTGGTCAGGAGATGCCTTCTTTATTTTTAATATCAACACCTGACCCACTTATCTTTTATTTTTTTTCTATTGTTTTTTCATATATATATATGTAACGTTGGGACGATTACCTTTTTGAAGTTGATTGAGTTGATTGTTTGTGGTGGGCGCAGTCGTTGGCTGAAGTGACAAGGTGTTCTCACAGGGGAAAATAACAAAAAACACAGGATTTGGATTGGAAATGGCTAGCGATCTAGGGAGAAAGGGGTTGAAGCTATTTGGCTGAGTTGGCTATTGACTATGGCTGTTCACATGATTGAGGATTAGACTTATCTGATCCTTGAGAGGGTGGTGGCTGGCTCCTAACCGGTTCCTTGGTCGGTCCAGGTGCTAACTCGATGCTGTCCAGGTCCCAACTAACTAAACCCAGGACGCGATTCAACACGAAAACTATTCAGGGCTTTGATTGACTGTTGGTTGTCTCGTGGAAGCCTTCCATTGGCTACTAGTTAAACCTCCTATAATCTGATTGGATCTTTGCTATCCCTTTGTTCTCGACCTGTCCTGATATGATCTAGGAAATACTAGGTTCTTGAACCCAGTTTTATGAGTTCCTAGATAATAAAACCTGCTAATGATTGCTTTCTCTTTGATGGCCTTTCTCTCCCAGATTTCTAAGCCTTGTTTTTATTAAAATCTTTAGGTTATACATTGCATACATATTGTGGTGGGATTACATCCAGTTATGTACGAATTATGACAGATGCGCCCCCTACACGTGAAGAATTCAAGAAGGGTTAACCTGAGTGAGTTCTGTAAAGGAAAAAAAAATAATTTTGTGGGAAAATTAGTTGTGGTTATAGAGAGGCTATATACAAGCATTGGTAGTGATATAAGAGATAAAAGAGAATGGTGTTGATGATATATAGATTGCGTATAATTAATTGAAATCAAAACCTTTTAATTGTAAGAAATCAAAAGGAATGCTATGGTATATAGTGGGAGAAAAAAAAAAGAAAATGCGCCTAAACGATATTCTACTCGAGATGGGGAAGAAAATCGAGGGAGTTCTACTAGGTCTTTTGCGAAATCAAAAATAAAAAAAAGTTGGACGAAATCAAAGTGAATGCTTTGTTGCATGGTAAAAAAAAAAAGAAAAATGCTTAACCATATTCTACTCGAGATTGGGAATAAAATCGAGGGAGTTCTATTAGGGCTTTTGAAAAATCAAAAATAAAATAAGAGTTGGAAGAAATCAAAGTGAAGGCTTTGTTGCATGGTGAAAAAAAAAAAGAACAATGCCTTACCATATTCTACTCGAGATGGGGAAGAAAATCGAGGGAATTCTACTAGGTCTTTTTGCGAAATCAAAAATAAAAAGTTGGAAGAAATCAAAGTGAATGCTTTGTTGCATGGTGAGAAAAAAAGAAAAATGCCTAACCATATTCTACTCGAGATGGGGAAGAAAATCGAGGAAATTCTATTAGGTCTTTTGCGAAATCAAAATAAAAGTTAGAAGAAATCAAAGTGAATGCTTTGTTGCATGGTGAGAAAAAAAAAGAAAAAGGTTTTTTGTAACTCAAAAATAAAAATAAAAATATCTAATTTTAAAAGAAAACCAGTGAGCTTTCGTTGATAAAATTTGTTTAGTTGTTGAACTATGAACAAAATAAAAGAAGTGGTTATATAAATGGTAAATAAGTGATTAATAATAAATGATAAGTATTTGAATCAGGATAAAATGGTAAATTTGATTAAGTATTTTGATTTTTAAACATAAGAGATTAATGTAAATGAATGATTTAAGAAAAATGTATAGCGAGGTTCGCAAACTCGCTTTGTATTCAAAATTACATGCGAAAATCTATGTCACGCCGCAATTAATTCTTTATATGCCTCGTAGATTTTTTGTCTTTCCCGTGCGACTCATGGGTAGAAACATGATCTTTCCCAATTGTGCTTTATATTATGTATACAGGAGACATGGGAATCTAATTAACCTTACGTGTATTACGTCTTTGTGTTTGTGTTGTTTTTCGAGATCTCAGGGCCGATTGTAGTATGTTAATATGTCCCGAGCCTTAATGCGTTCTAGGGATTTTTATGCAATTTCCTAGGGCACTTAAGTTATGCTCGCCCGATATCCACTTTTATATCGGGTGTCAATACCGGAATCAAAAACTTTGAATACAGGGTCCGAGGAGAGTCCCTCGACCCTTCTAAAATGGTTGTTTATTCCCTTCGGAAGAAACGCAAGCTCGAAAGCTTAGCTACCTAATTTTTCCTATCATTTAAGTGGTAATGTGCGTGTTTTTGATCGTATTTAACCTTGAGATCTGCGTGTTGTGCATTGGTTGTGAGTTTTTAGGTGTTGCCAAAATCCTAAAGTCTATTGTGCTTAGTGTGGGTAAATGTAACAGCTTTTTGGAAGTCTTGGAAGAATAAAAATAATAGAAAGGGTGAAAATTCATTGAGAAGTGTCTGTAACGTATTAAGTATTTTGCTATTACTATAATTAAATCGTGTTTTTCGTAAAAGTTGATATGTAGCTCGAACTGGGATCCAAAAATGGGTGACGCTAAAATGTCATTGTCCATACCGGGAAGCGCGCTGACCTCAATTTTATCTGTCGACCAAGAGAGGCCTACAGTTCCTCCGCTGGTGTAATTTGAGACCGGAAATATGGCGGGCGTCTTTGTTGCCGCGGGGGGGGGGGGGGTATGAGGCCGACGTCCGCCCTCCTAATTGATCTTTTTCACGGGTGCCCTAATTGTCCTTTCTAATTGATCTTTTGCACGACGTCTTGGGGTGTCCTAATTGTTTGCTGGCTGTGGTCCCTTTAATTGCCCCACGATTTCTTCTAGCATCTCCCACACGAGATATAGAAATTCTAAAATTGCTTGGCCTATATGGAAGATGGATTTTAAGACGGACTTTCCTACATGGAAGATGGATTTTAAGACGGAATTTCCGATATGGAAGATTTTTTCCTGCAGTTGGTACAATCGTCTGGTTGACAGGGTATATGTTAGTATGTGAACTATTATTGTATAGGGAGCGAGTTTGTATGGCATAATAAGAACACATATTATATGAAATATGGGATATTGGCACATCTTCTCCCATGTTTTTGCCATGATTCGTGGCTCTGGTTGGACTTCTATTGATTGTGACGGATTTGAAACGGGGCGTTTTTGGGGAAGGACTATGTCGCATCTCTTGTTACCGTGGGTGAATTGCGTGGATCGTTTTTTAGACAAAGTGGTATGATCTAAATGACTGTCAGGTTCGCTGTTCGCCAGTTTGGTGGTCAATGGTTCTGTTGAAGAAATGACAGGTGTAGGTGGTTTAAGTGGAAACGTGTAATCGTTTCTCTGTCGTAGGTGGTGTAATTTCGGTATTGTTTGTATTGTGTGTGTGGTGTGTTTTGTGTACGGATTTAGTTTGTTTCTGTGGGCTGTATCGGTGTCTCTTTGGAGAGGTTGGTTGGATTCATCGACACTTCTTGCGAATTGGCAGGTGGGACAGGTTTTTACCTGTTTTGCAATGTCTTGTGTCATGTTCTGCCAATAATATTGGGCAGAGATGAGTCTCGTCATCTTTGAGATGTCTGGATGGTCGTGTTGTGTGTGGACTGATTTTAGTAGCTTGTTTGTGAGTGATTTTGGAACTATAATTTTAGTTACACCTTTTCGGGAAACGGTATGCAGTCCATTGTGATCCATGGCCAAGCTAGATTTTCCCGATGGGGAAGGCTAATGGCTCTTAATGAGGGAGGCGTCTAAGAAGCCACAGAACGGGTTACGAAGTATGGCGCCCGTTTCATATTGTTGTACTCCATTTATGCTACGAACCTCACATTCGTATCTCGATAGCCTTAATCTCCATCGAAATAATCTGCCTGACGGGTTTTTGATCTCCTTCAGCCACTGCAATGCGTGATGGTCAGCAAACATTGTAAATTTTCTGTCCATCAAACAGACGCGGAAATTATCCATACTCTCAACAATTGCTAGGCATTGGAGTTCAGATATGGAATAACTTCGTTCGTGTGCCCGCAGAGCGCGGCTGAAATTCTGGACTGTATAGGTCTTCCCATCAGGGTGAACCTGTTTGAGGACGCCTGCGATGCCGAGTGTTGTGGCGTTACAGTACACCTGGCATGGAAGACTTTCCTGGTAAAGGTGTAACGTGGGGTATGTTGTAAGGCTTTCTTTTAGGCTAGTGAACGCTTTCTGGCATTCGTCATCCCAGACCCACATGACATCCCTTTTTAGAAGGTTGACAAGTGGCGTCCGCAAGCGGGCGTGGTCCGGAATGAACTTTTTGTAAGCGTTCACAGCGCTTAAGAAAGATCGCAATGTTTGGCGATTGTGTGGTTGTTGGGTGGCTTGGATTGTCTCTATGTTTCGTTTAGACGGGGTGGTTGTGTTGGCAGTGGTTGTGCATGTGTTTGCTTGGTGTTGTCGTCTTTTGGTGCGAGTGTCGCGCTTGTTGCGCTGGTTGTGCGTCTGACTGTTGTGTGACGACGTGCGGTCACGTGCGTGCCTTGTGTGTGAGCCCTTCTGTTGGATGGATACTGTCTGTGTATTGTTGTTGTGAGTGTCGTGTTTGTTGCGATGTACACGTGCGTGATGGTCGTGTGGTCACGCGTGTGTTTAATGTGAAAGTTGTCCTGTTGGGGGACACATTTTGTGCATTGTCGTTGTGAATTGAAGGCGTTGTGGCCTTGTGAGTTGCGAGCATATAGTAAAGGCAATTGGCCTTAGTGAAAAAGTTGTGTTGTGCGGGCGCGTGACTAGATTGGCAGGTGGGTGATTGGGTTTTGACCAATGGATGCGCGCATTGGGTGCCATGTGCGGAAGGAATGCTTGGTGCATGGTGAGTCCTTTGTGACATCGCTTGGCACTCCCAATACGTGCATTTATTGGGTACATGGTGAAAATTATAGGCAGAGGTAGACAATGGGGCGCCAAGTTGTAATATAGTGCCGTTGTTAAAATCAATTGCTATTTTAAATTTACGGAGGGTATTTATGCTGAGTATTCCAATAGGCAGAGGTGCTTCCACCACGTGGAAATTCTCTTTTCTAGTTATTTTACCTATTGTTAGGGGGAGAGCTATTTTACCTATTGTTGTTGCAAGACCATTTAGGGTCTGCAGATCTATAGACTGTTCTTTTAATTTTTAATTAGGGAGGTGAGTTTTTAACATTTTATACAGATTATATGGCACTATATTCAAGCTTGCGCCTGTGTCAAATAAAAATGAGGATGGCAGTTCAGGGGTTAGAAACAGTTTCAGCGTCAATTGCTTGACGCCAAAGGGTTGAGGTCCTACCTCAGTTCCGAAAGGCTTCCGCGGCTTGTGCGTCTCCAGCATGTGGTAGGTGGGTGGGACGCCTGGCGTGCTGTGGAGTTGGGGCTATTTGCACTGCCCGTGCACTCGTGTGTAGATTTCGGGCTAAATGCACTGCCCGTGCACTTGCGTGTGGTTTTGGGGCTGATTGCACTGCCCGTGCGTTCGAGTGTCGAGCTTGTTGGAATGGTTCAGTCCACCTACTTGGTTTTTTCTGGATACTGGTGTAGGGCTCCGGCATGGTGGGTGATGGCTCCTCAGAGTGGCGCGCCAGATCGCTCGGCCACATGGCGGCGGCAACTCCGTACGTCTTCCGGCCTGGGGTGGGGGTGTGGGCGGCGTCTGTCCCGCAGGCGGAGCCCCGGTCCCCGTCTCGTCGGGTAGACCTCACTCCTTGGAAGGCGACCGTCAACTGTACTAGAATCGACGCTAGGGTGTGTCGTGCGGTCGTCCTTTTCTCCGCTATTTCGTCGCCGTTCCGTTGTTCTAGTTTGTTTTCCATTTTATCCTGTCGACTCACTGTAACGTTGGGACGATTACCTTTTTGAAGTTGATTGAGTTGATTGTTTGTGGTGGGCGCAGTCGTTGGCTGGAGTGACAAGGTGTTCTCACAGGGGAAAATAACAAAAACACAGGATTTGGATTGGAAATGGCTAGCGATCTAGGGAGAAAGGGGTTGAAGCTATTTGGCTGAGTTGGCTATTAACTATGGCTGTTCACATGATTGAGGATTAGACTTATCTGATCCTTGAGAGGGTGGTGGCTGGCTCCTAACCGGTTCCTTGGTCGGTCCAGGTGCTAACTCGATGCTGTCCAGGTCCCAACTAACTAAACCCAGTACGCAATTTAACACGAAAACTATTCAGGGCTTTGATTGGCTGTTGGTTGTCTCGCGGAAGCCTTCCATTGGCTACTAGTTAAACCTCCTATAATCTGATTGGATCTTTGCTATCTCTTTGTTCTCGACCTGTCCTGACATGATCCAGGAAATACTAGGTTCTTGAAGCCAGTTTTATGAGTTCCTGGATAATAAAACCTGCTAAAGATTGCTTCCTCTTTGATGGCCTTTCTCTCCCAGATTTCTAAGCCTTGTTTTTATTAAAATCTTTAGGTTATACATTGCATACATATTGTGGTGGTTTTACATCCAGTTATGTACAAATTATGACATATATTGTATTTTAAAAATATTATATCACTGTGTAACCACTACTCTCCCCTTTATCTTTATTTTTATTCTAGTAACTAATTTGTGCCCCAAATTATTTCCCTTTTAATAGCTTTGCTAGCTTTTCGCTCCATTTTATTTCACTCCCCTAATCAAACCTTTCTCACCGGGGGCACATTCTATCGTAATTTAAACAATGTGATATATAAGTAATAAAGTATGACGTCTTTTATAGTCATCTAAAAGTGACACCAGTTTGCCACCGAACCCCAGGGGAGGGGAGGATGACACACATGACACTGATCAATGAGCATCAACACTTGGGGGATACAGAGAGGGACAAAAAAGGCGTTGGTCCGGATGTTGACAGTTAGTTAGGTTACAGTGGATATTTCGGACAGGCCCGCTGAGTCTACCTTGTCACCAAGGTCCTCCTCATCCACCATGGAGATCAGTAAGAACTATTTTATCTCCATCTTTCGCTCCTAGCTCAACTTTTATATGTTCACGGAACTTTCCTAGTGCAACTGTGTCTTCGTTTTTTTTTTTTTTGTGGACATTCCCAAGCTTTCCACTCTGCCTCGACCACGACTGCCTGTACTCTGTGAGAATTGTTAAAGGTCTCACCAGGTGCAGAGAGGTACTGGAAAACTCTCCACGCCCTGACTGTTCCTCTCGGTTACTACAGGTTTGCCCCTTTCGGATACCATACCACAGCGAGAGACCCTCGGTTACCACAGTATAGCGAGAGTCGACAGGATTCTACAAGAGTCAACAGGACCTCATCACATATATATATATATTATATAATCTAAAATACAAATATTTTATTTTTTTTAAAAACATATATTTATTTTTTTAAAAACATATATTTTATTTTTTCATTCATTGACTATTATATATATTTGACCATAGATGCAAAACATACCACTTTAATTATTGTTGTTGTAAATATGTAAAGTGAACCCTACCTTTTCTAATGAAAATCACGAATATAGAATTCATTTTCTAAATTTTATATTACTGTGATATAAATAATTTTATGTATATTTTTACTTCAAGTGATTCAAAATAAAAATCTGCTTGAAAGGTAAATAATTATCTTCACTTTTCCACGACTGCACCTCTTTTCAACAATCAAACACACAAAAAATTTCTAATCTATAACATATATATTAATTTTTCAATTGCGGTAGCTGAAATACTCCCGACAAAATAAATGCTAAAACTAAGCGCCATCCATTAACCGTCTACGGATCTATCGGACTCAAATCGATGATAAAGCCACAACACTAACTTTGGCAAACTGAGAAGCGTTCATCTGGGGATAATGAATTCGGGTAATTACCCTTGTCGGTCTAGGCCGGAATTTATTTCTGAGATCTACTGAAGAGCAAATGGAATCTTCACAATTTGCCATATAGGTGTTTACTTGGTAACGTGGCTAGGTCAAATCTATAGCCAAAATATAGATGGAAATTTTGCCGGGGGGAAATTGCTCTATAAAAATAAAAGTGCATGCTTCTCAGTTTGCCAAAGCTGGTTTGTGGATTTATCACTGACCTGATTTCGCTAGTTTGATAAAACGGTCGATAGATGGGGCACTTAATTTTAGCGTCTATTTTGACGGAAGAGGCAATCTTCATTTTATTTTCTGAAAAGATTCCATATATTCAAAATAATATTCTAAAGTCTATTCCCGATCACCACGAATACCTAGAAGTTTGATTTTTTTGTACACTTGCATTGTTATCTTGGTTGGGTAAATGTACAAATTATTATAGATCGATGTGTTCTGGGTATATACAAAAAAAATATCTCGAAATTTGAAATAAAATAGAAAATTAGTCCATTCTCGGCAACCCCAGAGGTATTAAATTTTGAATACTTGGTCTGGAAGTATATAAAAACTTTAACACAAAAATATTAGGAAATATATTTTATTATTCCTGTTTCAGCCACCCCAACCACGTTTTTATGTAACTCCAGCCGCATATTACGGTCAAAGAAATGACTGCGACTATTTTTGTTTGTCTGAAAGGAATTTCTAGTTTATTCCCGAAAACCAGTGACATCTAGAAATGTAAAGGTTTGTACATTTGTGTGCAATGTGAATACAATTAAACTAGTCTATTGAATTCTAGACTTCTAAGTGGTCAGGATGTATTTTAAAAATTCTATCACAAAATTCGAAAGAAAATATAGAAAAAATACCCTCAAATACGAACAACTCCGACAACCCAGAAGTATTTTATAATATTACATCATTAACTATATTGAGCTAGTCTACAACATTTCATAATTATATGTGATCATGAAGTTTATTAAAATTTATATTTCAAATTTCAAAAATATATATAGAAATTAACATTTTTCAATGTCTGACAACCTCGACTACTCAGAAGTCTGAAATTTTTGAACTTGTATTGTAATCAGGTTTCTGAATAAGGTATATCATACTCAAGGCTTCTAGGTGCTCTATAAGTATATAAATAATTAAGTGAAATATTTGTAGACGAACAGACATGGAAACAAGTTAAATGAAATATTTTTTAAAACAACCTCACGCCCTAGTTTTCGGCCTTTTAACAACTATCAATTAACCATCAACCATAATTTATTTTAAAATCAAACTTTATTGGAAAATTTACAATAAACACTATGAATATACAAAGGTACAACGTATAAATAAAAATATTTTTATTTTAAATGAAGAAAATCAGGAAACACGTAGAGTGATATTAAGGGTCAAGTTTGTAAACATAGTTCAGTAAACAAGAAAGAGGAAAAGATCCAAATGGACGAAGGTACAAGGTTCTACACTGACGTGTGTGGTAACACAAAAATGCATATGCTGAATATACCTTTCTGTAATGTATATATATGGAGAGGATATTTAGACTAAGCATCGCGCCTGATTACGCCAATCAAAGCAATTCGAACAAATGCTGTATTTATAAATTAGACCCTAAATTTAATTCGTAAATTTATGTAAAAAAAATAGGTGATATAAAGATTGGATTGATACTGGAACATATTTTAGATTTCAACCTCAAATATACCTCGATGAAATAAATATTCACGATGAACCGTTTTCTAGACCAGATGTAAAAAATACATACATAGAAGGAGCTTTTGTTTTGAATTTACAAATTAATGATAAAGACTTATAACGAAGCGATTACATATTTATTAGAAGAACATACAATTTATCTCAGGATCTTATTTAATAAAATCTTAGGGACATCCCAAGTTCCTCAACAATGGACAAAAACGATAATCCACCCAATATTTAAAAATGGAGATCCGGACAACCCGTCAGATTACAGAGGAGTATCCCTGATTTCTAACCTATCGAAATTATTTACATCTATCTTGAAGACAAGATTGAATGATTGGATGGAGAGAAAGTCAATTTTGGCAGAAAATCAGGCTGGTTTTAGAAAAGGCTACTCTTGTCAGGACCACATTTTTACGCTCGTATCTGTAGCGGCTCCCAAATATTAACTTTTCCTATTTTCATTATAAGTTTTAATTTGTCTGATAACTATTCAATTCAAATATTAAAATTATTCATCTTATAAATATATAATGCTTATAAAATATACTTTATTAAAATTATATGAATTAACATTAATATAATATTAATTGTTGCCATATCAATATAATAAAATAATTATACATCATTCTAAATATAAATCATAAATAATATGAAATGTAAATATTTATCTATAATATATCAAGCACATATGTCTAACATTATATAATCTAGAAATGATATTTGACCACACACACAGACATAAAAAATAACTTCAACATGTAATAATACAACAATGCAACCCCTTCTGATAATTTGTATTAAATAAATGTAATTAAAGGTTTATTTTACAATAAATAATTTGTTATCTGACTCCGCCTAGAATTCCATGCCACCCACATACATTAATTCAAATGACCCTTAGCCGTAGAAGGGGAAAGTTATATGCCTTCTTCATTGACCTAAGGAAGGCCTTTGATACTGTGCCGCACCATCTACTTTGGAAAAAATTGGCATTAAATGGTCTGAGCTGTCGATTTATTAAACTAATTAAGAACTATTATACCCAAATGACGGCAAAAGTCAGATGGCGGGGTTCCTTCACGGAGGCTATCAAAATACAAGCGGGAGTATTGCAGGGGGAGCTGTTGTCACCTTATTTATTCATGCTCTTCCTAAACAATCTGGTACCCCTGTTCGATGAATCAGAATTGCCAGGCATTAATCTTGAGAATTATGGAACTATACACCTTTTACTGTATGCAGACGACATAGTGATCCTAGGAAAATCGAAAATAAATTTGCAACTGAAGATTAACTTACTTAAAAAGTACTTAGAAGAGAACTGCCTAACGTTAAACCAAAATAAATCTGAAATAATGGTGTTTAGAAACGGTGGAAGGACAACTCGTTCCGAGACATGGTTTTGGGTCAGCAACCCCTGACAATAGTAGCTAAGTATACATATCTGGGTTACCCTCTGACTACAAAGATTTCGACCCAATATGCTTCCCAATACTTTAGAAACAAAGCACTGAATGCAATTAATGCACTTTAGAGAATACTTACAAAGGCGCGAATAAAGTCCTTTACCTCAGTGATGAAACTTCTTGACACTATTGTTCTTCCTACGTTACTATATGCGGCACCAATGTGGGCAATTAACCAGCTGAAGACAGTCAATAATATCCAAGATGCATTTCTTCGTCGTCTCTTAGACTTACCAAACTTCACACCAGGATATATCCTCAGAGGAGAATGTGGAAGAATATCAACTGAACTTAATGCTGTAAAACTCACATTAAAGTGTCGGGTCAGGATCTTAAAAATGGAGACGAGCAGGTTACCACATGCTTGCTTAAACTATCTCTGGAAAGTCACCGCGAAAAAGGAAATAGAAAACAGTTTTACTCAAAATTTAATAAAATTTTTGACTCTAAGGTAAATTCCTTTCTTAAGGGCTGCGAAGACTACTTAGCCATACAGATAGAACTGCCAGGCATAATTAGAACCACCACAGACCAACTAATTCAAAACGATCATATGAAAATCATTGATTCAACCCACTTTGCTCACTACACATTTTTGAGTGAATCATTAATGCCAGAGGAGTACCTACGATTAAATATCTCGCTTCCCAACAAAAGACTAGTTGCACAACATAGAGTTTTATGGCAATTCTTCAGGGAAGAAAGAAAATAATTCTGGAAAGAAAATGGCAAGGACTGTTTACTTTGTAAGGGTCTCATGGATGATAATTTGGTTCACTATTTCTTTTTAACAGAAAAACGTGCTGAAATTTTCCCAAGCCCTAACTTTGGTCAATTTAGATACCATCGCATATGTCAACTTCTCTCTTCAGCTCTGGAAGCGCATGAGAAAGAATGCAGGACAAAAGATACTGGAGGATGACCTATTTGTAAATAGGTAACTGAAAGTGAGACAAACTTTATTTTGTTGTAAATGTTTCCTCTTCCCTCTCCTCTTGTTGATGTGTAAATACGGCGAATCCTATATGGGGCGGAATGCCCTAAATAAAGGCTTTTGTTGTTGTTGTTGTTGTTGTTGATAAAGACATATATTTCCACAGAATAAATAATCTGTGGTGGCCTCTGAAAAACAAATGCCGCGTCATCATCCTTATGCTGAGTCAGCATTTTATTTGAAAATAGTTTGTATATATATCTCGGTTATTTTGAGCTATCTAAAAAAATTGTAAATACTTTTCTTGTTAAAATAAATTTTATTTTATGATTGCCCGCTCTGGTCTTGTTTACAATACAGCAATGTATCAGTCTACATTCAAAACAAAACTAGTCGTACAGGAAGACGTAACATCTGGTGGAGATGCTGGTTTTGACAGACTACCATACAAGATACATAAACACAAAAGCTGTTAAAGATGACACCGCAATAGAAGTGTCTAAATTTCTTGTAGAAGGTGTTTTTCTCAGGCACGGAGCCCCTCGTTATCTAATCAGCGATAGGGGCTCACAGTTCACAAGCAACCTCCTGAAGGAAATCATGAGAATTTTCAAAGTAAAACAATACTTTACTACCAGCTAACACCCACAAACAAATGGATTAGCAGAACGTTTGAACATAACACTAATCAGCCGCGTTATATTGTATTTTAAATGTTACTTTAAGTATTAGTTACGAGCGGAAAAATACGTCCAGGGTAGCCGAGTGGACAAGGCACCTGCCCGGTAAGCAGAAGGGTGTGGGTTCGATTCCCGCCCCTGGACACTTTTTATTTTTCCGTTCGCCATTACTCTTCATGTTTCACCTTTCCATACCTCATCCTAAAAGTTAGAAATGTCGCTATTTCTATTTGAAAATAAATTTCGATTTTTATAAAAGAAACATTCGCGGTATAATTTCAATTTTCGTTTTACTAATCAACATGTTGAGCATGTATATAAATGTGAACCAGAAAAATTGGGACGAGTTACTTCCGTTCATTGCCCATGTTTACAATTCGAACTTGCAAGAAACAACTGTATTCTCTTCATTCTTCCTTCAATATTATAGAGAGCCAGCGTCTCTCCTAGATAACATCCATGTCGAAATCGAGACTAACGTCGGTGATTACGATCAATACGCGAATGACCTACTGAGGAAAGTTAAGAATTTCAGAGAATTTTGCATCCAGAACACGAAAGGTGCCAAAACGGACGAAGAAAAATTAAAATGAAAATCATCGCGATTGTAAATACAAAATAGGAGATTTGATAGCCATTTGGACACCAATAAGTAAAATAGGGAAATGCGAAAAGCTTCTAAGAAGATACTCTGGAACATACATAATATCAAGAAAGCTAGCAGAAATGAACGATCTAGTAACTCCTAAAGGTGAACCCAACATAGACCCACACGTCGTTCATATATCGAGAATGAAGCCCTACTTCCAAATAATTCAAAAGGACTACGAGGACGTGGTGGAGCCTGAAGGAGGGGCTAATATCACAGAATAAATAATCTGTGTTGGCCTACTCTGCAAATTAAATGCCGCGTCATCATCCTGATGCTAAGTCAGCATTTTATTTGTAAATAGTGTGTATATACGTGTATATCTAGGTTGGATTGAGCTATCTGAGAAATTTGTAAATACTTTTCTTGTTAAAACAAATAATTTTAGATTACTGGATCTGGTCTTGTTTATCATACAGCACTGGATCAGTCTACAGTCGAAACAAAACCAGTCGTACAGGAAGACGTATAAATACCATTTTGTGACTTAGAAAGCTTATTTCGGACATTTATTTTCTTGGACTAGATTGCTTCATTAAAATGAGTGAAAAATTTAATTGTGAGCAGGAAAAAACAAAATATTACTCATCCCCTCAATAATTGTTACAATTCCAATTATGAATATAAGAAAAGGAAAAGCACTATGGTACCGCCATAACGGGACCTTGCAATTAATATTATTAAGGCAATGGTTGAAGAGAAAGAATATAGAGAATGGCGAATTTCTAATCGAATAGAACAGTAAATGTTTCAAATAAATGAACACTGACTAGTAAGAAGCTGCATTAGTGTAATGTCTAGGAAAATATATATTTACAAAAAGGAATCGCTAATATAAATAAGAAATCGTTATCTCCGACTTTAAAGATGATACAAGACCAAACATTGGTCTTGGTTACCATCGAGAGAAAGTAAACTTTATATAAGAAAGAGAGAAAATGAGAATTAGAATTCACGATCTCAAAAAAATAGGAATTATCTTCCGAAGAACAGAAAGTGTACAAACGCAAATTCAGCCAAGTATTCCAATTTTTTTGTCGGAGTAATATAAAAAACTTGGCAAACATTAGATTGATCCAGATAAGCGAAAACGAATGAATACACGTCAGGCAGGGTAACCTCTATAATGGGGCATCTCCGACGGGGAAAAGGCTTTGGAACATCACTCCTTCTCGAGAAAGAGAATAAATAAATAAACTAAATTAAAAGATAATTGCTCTATTCTTCACCTTTTAAGCCTTGTTTTAATAATGGAAATTCGTTTTGAAATTGTATTAGATTGAAATGAATTTTTCTTTTGACAATAATCCCTTTTAACGGGTATTTTATGGCGATATGTATCTGTGATGAGGTATCCTGTCGACTTATATGTGATGAGGTATCCTGTCGACTCTCGCTATAGCTGTGATAACCGAGGGTCAAACCTGTAGTAACCGAGAGGGACAGTCAGGGCGTGAAGAGTTTTCCAGTACCTCTCTGCAACTTAGAGGACCTTTAACAGTTCTCACAGAGTACAGGCATTCGTGGTCGAGGCAGAGTGGAAAGCTTGGGAATGTCCACACAAAAAAAACGAAGAGACACAGTAGTAGTAGGAAAGTTCCGTGAACAGATAAAAGTCGAGCTAAGAGCAAGATGGAGATAGAAGAGTTCTCAATGTTCTACATGGTCGATGAGGTGGACCTGGGTACAACCGACGAGGGCTCACCCTGATGGTAAAGTGACTATTTTTTCGGCTAGAGCAGAGGTCTTATATATCTTTGCCGAGTGGGAAGAATGGACTTTGAGCGGGTGCAAAGGGCGTGGGGCGTCTGCGACATTTTACACCCTTTGGACCTGATGGCAACGGTCTGCCAAATTCCTCTTTAGGGTTTTGATTTCTATCTCGATTTTAGACGTTCTTGAACTTCTTCTCAATCTTGCTTTAACTCAGCTCTTAATCTATTACATAGTTTTATTTATTCATCCTCGGTTTGTACAAAGTATATTACATATGGTGATGCAATGTCAATAATACGTATAGTTATTTATAGATGTGTTTCTATATACAACATGACAATCTTGGTATAAGTATTATACAATATAGTGTTGTTGGTTTAAATTACCATATATCCATTTTAACTTAAATATGTAGTTTTTAGCATCGTTAATTTATTATCATACAACATTGATCTCTAAATAAGCCTTTATACGTTTAAGTCATTATATATATCTTCAATCTACACAATCTTTATTACGGAATCAGAAAAGGTATTTTGTTTTTCCTTTATTTTATATATGTCGCTTTACTGTGCTAACCGAAAGGGGCAAACCTGTAGTAACTGAGAGGGACAGTCAGGGTGTAGAGAGTTTCTAGAGTAGAGAGAACTTCTACATATCTATCTTTGCTTTAGCTCAACTCTTAATATAATACAGAGTTTTATTTATTTATCCTCAGTTTGTACAAAGTATATTACATATGATGATGTAATGACACATGCCAATCATGCGTATAATTATTTAGAGATGCATTTCTATTATGCAACATGAGAATCTTGTTATATACAATATGGATTAAATTACCATATGTATGTATGTGTGATAACCGAGGGTCTCTCGCTGTGATGTGGTAACTGAGAAGGGAAAACCTGTAGTAACCGAGTGGGACAGTCAGGGCGTGGAGAGTTTTCCAGTACCTCTCTGCACCTTGCAAGACCTTTAACAGTTTTCACAGAGTACAGGGGGTCGTGGTCTAGGCAGAGTAGAAGACCTGGGAATTTCCATATAAAAAACGAAGGGACACAGTTGTACTAGGAAAGTTCCGTGAACAGATAAAAGTCGAGCTAAGCAAAATATTGAGCAAATTGAGAAGAGGTTTCTTACTGGTCTATATGGTCGATTAGATAGAGCTTGGGGACATATGACGAGGGCTTCCGCCGAAGGTGAAGTGATTGTTTATTTCTGGCCCTGTTGGAGGCTTATATATCTTTGCCGAGAGAAAGTATTGGGTTTCAACGGATGCAACAAGGGCGTGGATAGAAGAAGGAGATGTCATTGTACTCTGGCAACGCCCTGAAATCTTATAAGCCTCGTTTTTAGACGTTGTTGGACTTCTATTTCAATCTCGTCTTTTAGCTCAATTCCTAATCTATTACAGAGTTTTATATATTTATTCTCAGCTCGTACAAAGTACCTTACATCTGATAATCTAATGACATATGTCAATCATGAGTATGATTATTTACAGAAGTGTTTATTATATAACATGCAATTCTTGTTATATTATATACAATATGAGGTAGTGGGTTTAAATTACCATATATATACAGGAAATGCAGTGAAAGATTGTTTAAAACTCTTATACATAAGTAGGATCTCCTGCCACTATAGAAAAAGCTCAAAGTCCCGAAACATGACTGCGTTAGCGATATGCTTCCTTGATTTGTGAAAAAAAAACTGCCATTTTATATCCTCTAGAAGCGTGTAAACGGCCGTTGATCTAGTCGTGACACTACGACATCCATTCGCCGATTTACAAGAAGTGTCATCTGGTTCTGTTTCCAGGCGTAATTCACCTTTATTTCCCTTCTCGTTTTCATTTCAACGTCGCTTTATTATTTTAATAAAAGTAATACAAGGTACAAAGATAATTTAGGTTTGCAAACACACATTTTTAACACATATACATTTAGTCCATTTACAGTGAAAACAGTCAGATAAGCTCTATTAATTTCATTATCATAGTCATACAATATGTGCTAGAGATAATTACTACCGGATATACTACAGGCTCAATTTGAGCTATTTTTTCTCGTTCAATCCTAGATATTAGTTCAAAGACACATAATAACATGTGTTTTCTCTTCATATTAAAACCTATAATTAGCAATTTGAACAATTGCATTGAGCGCATAAAATAAACAGGTCCGGGGCAAATTCCGACATTCGAAATACCGATAACGCAGAATTCCGACAGCAAAAAAAAAAAAAAAAACTCGACTGACTTGAAAACCCGAAGACCAAAATCGTGACTGACTGAATCGTGACAGTCGCACCAAAATCGCGACAAATAAATAAATAAAGAAAAAAAAGAATTAATTCTGCTTTTGCAAGATATATTTAAAACGACATATCTCACAACAGTAAATTAATTACTCGAAAAATAATTTTCACATTTTTCGCATTTGTTCTGTTAGATTTTAGACAAATTCGAGATTTTATTCTTTATGAATTTAGGATGTCGAGATTATATTTTACACTAAAATGTATTAATATTGGGGAAATTATCTTTTTGAAATGCTACAAAATTTCGAACACAGGCGGCTTGCAATTAGAATATTTGATATTACATTTTTATAGTATAAAAAATCGCAATGTGAATACATACTGATTTCAGGATTTGTCCAGATTGTGTTCGAGGCGGTCCCTATGCAGGCCGGGGACTTGTCGCGGACGTTTCGCGGTTTCGTCGCTCTGGATGACATCAATTTCCAGCCCATGGAGGACGCCCCTCCAGAAAACTGCCACGGTATTAAAAACACACAACCTAGTATGCACTTAAGGCACACTACATAGAAACAGGCCCTCTAAAAAGTTTAGAAAAGTGTAAATCCCTATATATATATATATGTCAGTGTATGAATGCATGTATATAGTGAGGTATCCAGTCAACTTAATCTATTGTGTGCTATCCTGTCGACTCTCACTACACTGTGTTAACCCAGAAGAACAGTCAGGATGTGGATAGTTTTTCAGTACCTCTTTGCACCTTGGAAGGCCTTTAACAGTTCTCAAAGAGTACAGGCAGTCGTGATCGAGGCAGAGTGGGAGCCTTGGGAATGTCCATACACAAAAACGAAGACACAGTTGTACTAGGAAAGTTCCGTGAACAGATAAAAGTCGAGCTAGGAGCGAAAGTTGGAGATTGAAGAATTCTTACTGGTCTACATGGTCGATAAGATGGAGCTTGGACACAACCGACGAGGGCTTCCGCTGATGGTGAAGTGACTATATTTTCGGCTAGGGCGGAGGTCTTATATATCTTTACCGAGAGGAAGTATTGAGTTTCAACGGATGCAACAAGGGCATGGATCGGAAGAAATCATTGTACACTGGCAACGCCGTGAGATCTTCCTATCTTTAGACCTTGTTTTTGATGTTGTGGAACTTCTACATATCCATCTTTGCTTTAGCTCAACTCTTAATATAATACAGAGTTTTATTTATTTATCCTCAGTTTGTACAAAGTATATTACATATGATGATGTAATGACACATGTCAATCATGCGTATAATTATTTAGAGATGCATTTATATTATGCAACATGAGAATCTTGTTATATACAATATGAGGTTGATGGGTTAAATTACCATATGTTTATATGTGTGATAACCGAGGGTCTCTCGCTGTGATCTGTGATGTGGTAACTGAGAAGGGCAAACCTGTATTAACCGAGTGGGACAGTCAGGGCGTAGAGAGTTTTCCAGTACCTCTCTGCACCTTGGAATACCTTTAACAGTTCTCACAGAGTACAGGCAGTTGTGATCGAAGCAGAGTGTAAGACTTGGGAATGTCTATTCACAAAAACGAAGACACAGTTGTACTAGGAAAGTTCCATGAACAGATGAAAGTTATCTAGGAGCGAAAGTTGGAGACTAAAGAGTTCTTACTGGTCTACATGGTCGATGAGGTGGACCTTGAACACAACCGAACCAGGGCTTCCGCTGATGGTGAAGTGACTATATTTTCGGCTAGGGCGGAGGTCTTATATATCTTTGCCGAAAGGAAGATTTGAGTTTCAGCGGATGCAACAAGGGCGTGGATCGGGAAAGATCATTGTACACTAGCAACGCCCTGAGATCTTGCTATCTTTAAGCCTCGTGTTTAAAGTATGGAACTTCTACATAGCGATATTTGCTTTAGCTCAACTCTTAATATATTAAGGTTTTTTTTATTTATCCTCAATATTTGTAGAAAGTACATTACATATGATGATGTAATGACACATGTCAATCATGCGTATATTTTTAGAGATGCATTTCTATTATACAACATGAAAATCTTGTTATATTATATGATGTTGTTGGGTTAAATAACCATATGTATGATTGTGTGATAACCGAGGGTCTCTCGCTGTGATGTGTTAACTGAGAGGGGCAAACCTGTATTAACCGAGAGTGGATATGTAAAATTTCCGTTTATGATTTCCGATAATGAAAATGTTTCAGGTGAAATATGATTAATCAATGAGTCAGCAGATGATAATGATGACGCAACGACCTTGTCGGCCGTTGCCATGGTAATGAATACCAAGTTTTAACTTGAAAATTGGAAAGTATGGAAATTTACAATGATAAAAAATGTAAACGATGATTATGGATGAAATAAAATATAAAGAAATGGTGAACTGATGATGGAGATGACAGATATGAAGTTGGATTTTCACTAGGATCTCTGGAAGAGTAGCGAAAGGCGAAGAATTCCGGAGCACGGCCAAGATACGGCCGCACACCCGAGTATGTATGTATGTATGTATGTAATGTAATGTGTGTATGTAATTTATGTATGTATGTAAAATCAATCTTTATTTAGTCAAAAACGACATTACAACTCAAATGTTAGAGGGGGAGGGGGTACAATCAAAATCTATTGCTATGACATATTTGTATATATCGAATTTCATGTTTGAAATGCGACGTATTTCCGGCTTGTCACGGTCGAGAACGTAGTTGGCTGGGCTGAACTTGTAAACCAGGTCGACGAGCTTACATGCTTACGTAGCATGTTTTTAATTTTATTCTTCCTATATTCACAATATAAATATTTATGTTGTAAATCTGGAGGGCCGCCGCACGCAGTGCAGGTAGGTTCACCGTTCCTTCTTGGGTATGGCAGGGCTCTTTTTTTCAAACGCCAAGCAATGTCGTCCTAGATGTTTCGTTTTTTAAGCCAGCTCGACGCAGTGTCGAAAGTCCATATTTTATTTTTTTTCTTCTGCGCGTTTGAGATTAAAAGTAAGTCGGTAAAATTAAGTTTCTAAGTGCGCTGCTCTTATCCGTGAGAAGAGATGCGATTCATAAACGATGTGAAGGTGCACGCAGGATTCATAGTTTTTCTCTTAAAATATATTCTTCGCGTTTCATCATAAAACGTTGATAGCTTTTTGAAATTACTTTGAATGTTTTTTGTGGCGTGGGTGTTTTTTAAAATCGCCCATCTCGCCGTTTACGTGTAGAAAGGCTTTAAAGCGTCTGAAGACACGAGTGCTGAAAGCAGTTGAGTGTGATATGTGAAGGCCTTGTAAAAGGCGACATTTTAAAAGCACGAGGTGTAGAAAGTCGTTTCTCTAGAGAAGTATAAAATCGATATAAAAGCTAGACGCAACATTCTTCCAGCTCGATTGTATTTGTTTTCGACGTGCAATAAAAAGCTCTGTAAATCTTAATTTAAAAGCTTATAGTATTTCATCGAATTTTTGTTGATAAAAATAAAATCGTTTTCGTTGTTTGACCCGTTTTTGACTTCTGGATCCGTTTTGAAATGAAGAGGTCGCGCTGTGAGGTTAAATGCAGTAGGCCGAAACCTCGCTTCTCAACGGGCAGGCAGTTTATTTTGAAGTTGTCCAGGTAGTTTCATTGTAAAGCGTGTCATCTAGTTCTCTTTGTAGGTCGTTCAGAATCAAATCTTTTGGAAGGATCGCGTTTATCATATATGTAAATTTGGGAATAAAATTCGTATTTGAATATCGCGTCTTGAGGAGGAGGGGGAGCGTTAAAATATTTTGCTCCGTAGCCAGAGCTAAATGACGAAAGTCGGAACGTAGATTTTCTGTTTGCGTTTTAAGGGGCGTTTTCGAATTTTCAAAATGAATCCCCAGAATGTCGATCGCGTCGTTCCGCATCTGTATGTCTCCAGGTTTGTCAGCCCTGCTTCTCCGATTGCCACACCACAAACCTTTTTTCTTTTTAAAATTTATCGCGATGCCGGAGATGTTTTCAAATTCTTAAAAACATTTTTTATATACGTTTAAAATCGGTTTCGTCCTTTAAAAATATAACAAAATCGTCGGCGTAAGCGTATATTGTGGTCGTAGTGCTGGGTTTATGACGTAGGTGGTAACAATTGATTTTGTAGAGATTGGAAATATCAGCGCGGACAGGACGCAGCCCTGTCTCACCCCTCTGTTCACGTCGATTTCTTGAAAGATCTCGCCGTTCACGTCGATCCTTACCTTATTATTTTTAAAGATGATTTCAATCCACTTCATAAAAATTGCCAGGACTTCGAGTCTCTCCAGCGTCGTGATGATGAAGCGTCTGTCGATCGAATCAAAAGCCTTCTGTAAATCGAGCGTTATGATCGCGAGGGACGTGTTAAATAAATTCGCTTTGAAAATGTTTTTCTCGATGTGAAGGATGATGGCAAAAATAGAACGACCTGGGATCGCGTATTTTTGTTCAGTTGGCGCGGAGTAGGGTTAAATTTTCATGAGTAGAAGTTTCGAAAGAATTTTGTAGTCGGCGTTCATCGATGTAATAGGTCACCAGTCATTTAAAGTTCGTGTATTTGGATAACTCGGTAGAAGAAACCTCATGCCCGTCCTCATGTGGTTAGGTAAAATATCGTCATTATGCGCTTCGATAAAAATATCAAATAGTGATTCAGCTCCAATGTCATGAAATTCTTCGTAAAATTCGGCGGGGATGCCATCTTCACCGGCCATCTTTCTGTTAGGAAGAAGCTTTATCGCGTTTAAAATATCGTTTTTAGTTATAAGAGATGCGTCGTTAAAATTAAAATCGATTTCAAGGCGCGGGATAATATTTACATAGGTTTTGATATCGTCTGAAATAATCGTTTCGTCAGCCTTAGTTCTATTTCGATAAAAAGTGAAAATAAAGTTTAAAATTGAATCGCTATCATTTAGAAATAAATCGTTATCGTTTTATAAAGCGGTAATTGCGGAATTTGGGCGTCTTACATTTGGGATAGTGTATTTCTGGCAATCTTTCCCAATTTCTAAAATCAGGTTTTTGATGCATCTCCACCTTGCTTGTGCGCCTATGTGAGTAAATTCGGCGGTAAAATTATCGTTGTCAAATAAAAAATATTTTTCTAAATATTCGGGAGGTAAATATTTTCGCGTTGACATACCTGGTTGTATATTTCGTGTTCATGATTCGTAAATGCGCAATAACGGCGTTGTGGTCGGATAAACGGTAAATAAGAGTATCGCATTTTATGAGATTCTGAGTGAAATTTGTCGTACATAGGATATAGTCGATTCGGGTTCTAAAACGAGTTTTATGAATAAAAGCGTCGTGAGTGATCCGTCGAGTCCAGGCTTGACGTGCTTGAAAATATCGAGAAGATTATTTTTTTATTGCAGTCTGATAAAAGGTTAAATTTCCGACGCGATTTCGCCCTGCCTTGGCCTGTCTCGGATGTTGAAATCACCAAGAATAAACGCCGCGAATAAATCTCTCGGATAAACATTTAAACAGTTTTGCATTAGTTGGAGGTCGATGTAAATTCCGACGAGGTCGTGGGAGAGGTGAACGTTAATAAAATATACGATTTTTCCATTCATTATAAGTTCAATGGCGCATATTTTACCATTCTTAATTACACTGCGTGACATTGAAAATGGAACACCAAGAAATAGTGGCGAGAAAGTGATGAAACTCGGCAGACAGAGAGAGACAGGGACGAACATCTTTATTTCAAAATGATAATCATAATACAGAGCGAGAACGGCGTCGGCTTAGTAGCAAGTAGGACCACCGTGGACGGCGATGCACGCAGCAACACGTCTAGGTAGAGAGTCAATCAGAGTACGGATGGCGTCCTGAGGGATGGCTCTCCATTCCCTCTCAACCATTTGCCACAGTTCGTCTTCTGAACGCGACTGTGGCAAGGCATGCAAACGGCGTCCAATGATGTCCCAGACATGCTCTATTGGTGAGAGATCAGGAGAGTACGGTGGCCAGGGAAGCATCTGTACATCTTGCAGAGCTTGTTGGCTAATGCGAGCAGTGTGCGGTCGAGCGTTATCCTGCTGATAAAGGGCATTGGGTACCCCCTGAAGGTAGGGGAGTGTCACCGGTCGCAGCACATCATCAACGTATCGTTGGGCCGTCATAGTGCCCTGAATACGAAGTAAAGGTGACCTGGAATCATACGCGATTGCGCCCCAAACCATGATTCCACGTTGTCGCACGGTGGGGCGTTCCACAATTGCTGCCGGATTGGACCTTTCTCCACGTCGACGCCACACGCGTACACGGCGACTATCACTGGACAAGCAGAAACGCGACTCATCTGAGAACACGACCCTGTGCCATTCCGTCATCCACGTCGATCTAGCCCGGCACTATTCCAAACGTTGGCGCCTATTCAGTGGGGTAAATGGCAGTCTTCTTAGTGGACGGCATGAGTGCAAGCCATTAGCAACCAATCGACGGGAAATGGTTCTGGTCGAGATGGAATGATCTAGGGTGTATTGCACATGTTGCAGGATGGCGGTACAAGTGGCTTGTGGGGCCGCCACTGCTTGTCGAAGGATACGCCGATCCACACGTGCTGACGTCACTCTGGTTGCACCGACATTCCTATAAATTGCCACATTTCCTTGTTCCAACCATCTTCTCCACAGTCGGTGCACCGTGGACGCACCAAGGTGTGTATCAGCTGCGATTCGACGTATGGACCAACCTGCCCTTTTCAGTCCGATCACCATGCCCCTCGTAAAAGCGTCTGTCTGCTTGAACTGCCTCCGTTTACGATGACCTGGCATTCTCTGTTATTACACGTGTCTTTTGACACAAGAACAAAATTTCTACAATGATTTTCCTTGAAGAAATAACGACACGAATACTGTCCTTTCTGCAAGTTCCTTCCCTTATATCTTACTCCATGTGCGCACGAGAGCTGCGCATTTTACATCATTTGCATAACTCGGTTAGGCGCGTCTACCCTGAAATTTGCATAATTTTCTGGCCACTATTTCTTGGTGTTCCATTTTCAATGTCACGCAGTGTATTTTAAATTTCGCGCTAAATATCGAACGATTTAAAATTATTAGTTGTCCGTCCCCGCGAGAAATATGTTTATTTACATAAATATCGTAATTGCTTAGGTAATTTTGCATTTTAAAAGTTTCTATATTAGATTCTTGTATACCGTAAAAGTCAGCTTCGTTCTGCTTCATCCATTTTCGTGAATATGCTCTTCTTTCTTTATCCGCAATACCGCGGGCATTGAGCGTCAAAATTTTAAAGGTATCAGTATTTGCAATTTCGCGGGATGGCTCACGAGAGTCCAACATTCAAAGTGCGCGAAAATAAAAATAGTTAAATTGAAAAAAATAATAATATAAGGAGGGTAAAAGAGCAAAAAAAGATGAAGGAAGTTTTAATTAATGAAGGAGTTTTTAGATTAATGATTTTATTTAATCATTACAAACATTACAATTAAAACATAATATAAAGATATATAATGGGAAATACAGCAATCTAAAAATATAAGTGCTATCGAACAAAAAACAACAAACAACAGAGTAGTCAAATATCAATAAAATATAATCAATGATAATAAGCTTGGTAATTAAGTCCAACAAAGCCCCCTTTAAGTTCAAGCTAAATATCTTGAAGGCGAATGTCGACAGACATTCATAGCTAAGCTGCTACGTCACAACGTGACGTCACGGCCTAAGATGGCGCTACTTTACTTTCTTTTGTTTACCGGAACATTTAGGCCTAAATACCAAAGGAATATTATATACACACATTGATATCAAATAAAAATAACAATATACACACATTTTTATATTGAGTTGGTCTTATAATTAAATAAAGATAACAAATGGATTAATTTTTCCTTTGATAAAGCCTTTGTTAAAAAGTCAGAAATGTTGTCTTCAGTTTGTACATATTGAATGTCAAAAATATTATTTTTCAATTTCTCATGTAAAAAAGCAATAGATCTAACTAAATGATTAGATTTATCAGTTGTTTGACCAGACTTAGTCAAAAATATTGATGCTTTGTTATCACAAAATATTTGTATTTTAACAAAATTAGATGTAATTTCTTCAAATAAGTATTGGATGTAAATGGCCTTTTTTACAGTTTGAAGTAATCCACATATTTCGCTATCACAAGTAGAAAGACATGTGTTAGGAATAGTCTTACTTGACCAAGAAATGAGATTTTTATCTAAATAAAAGGTTAATCCAGCAGTTGATCTTGCTTTATTGGATCTGCCACAATTCCATGATGCATCTGTGTAAGCCTTTAATTCGACATCTCCTTTAGTATATATTAATCCACACTGCTTAGTTCCTTTTAAATACCTAAGAAATCTCTTAGCTGCACTCATGTGCATTTCTCTAGGGTTTTGAATATATCTGCTTAAAAGAGTAACTGCAAAGGCAATATCAGGCCTAGATTTAGTTGAGAGATAAAGCAAAGAACCTATTAATTCTTGATATTGAGTCTTATTGACTTCCTTAGAGCTATTAAAATTATCTAAATTAGTGTTAGGATCTAATGGGGTTGAAATATGCTTGCAATCTTGCATGTTATATTTTTGTAAAATTTTATTTATGTAATTTTCCTGTTTTAAAATCAGTCTAACATCCTCTTTAATAATTTCAATGCCTAAAATGTTACAAGTTGTTAAACTTTCCTTTATCTTGAAGTGAAGTCTTATTTTTTGTATTATATCATGCAAAATTTCAGGATTAGAATTAATGATTATCATATCATCAACATGCAGTCCTAAAAGTAAATGTGAATTGCCATTTCTAAAAGTAAAAACACATTTATCAGATTTAAGTTGTGTTAAACCTATTTCAAAAAGATATTCTGTAAATGTTTCATACCATACCCTACCACTCTGTTTAAGTCCATACAATGCCTGATTTAGTATACATACAGAGGTCTTTTCCTTGTCATCCTGGTAGCCTGGAGGTTGGGTCATGTAGATGGTCTCTGAAAGTTTTCCATACAGGAATGCTGTTTCAACATCAAAGTGGTGAAATTCATATCCTGCCATTGTAGCATAGGCTAGAAGAGTTCTGAATGAATCTGTTTTCATCACTGGAGAAAAGGTTTCTGTGTAGTCTGTTCCATATTCCTGAGAGCAGCCCAAAGCAACAAGTCTTGCTTTGTAGATCTCCTGTTTGGTTTGAGGATCCATTTTCTTTGAGAATATCCATTTGGATTTTATTGCTTTAGCACCTTCAGGTAATTCAGTAAGGTCCCATACATGATGGTTCTGAAGAGAATGAATTTCCTTATCCATTGCTTGTTGCCACAAAGGTGAATCAGGATGATTAATTGCTTCTTCATAAGATGATGGTAGCAAGTTTCCATGGGAAAGCTTGAGTGCTCCTACAGTTGGATCATAGGTGGGATCTTTGTCTTCATTGTCTTCAATAGGTTCATCATCTGAAGAAAGCTCATAGTAAAGTTTATCTTTCAAATTTGGTCTGAGATTGTAAGGAAGTTCAGAATGTTCATCTTGATTTTCAAGATCAGAATGAGAATGATCATCATGATTTTCTACTTCTTCAGAAGTTTCTGGGATAGTCTCTTCTGGAAAATTGTAAAGGAAATATTTTTGAGTGTCATCTGAATCATTTTTGTTTAGTATTTCCTTTCCTAATTTATTTTCAAGAAATTTAACATCTCTTGTTTCAATTACATTTTCATTTTCAGGATCAATTAGTCTCCAAGCCTTTCTTGTGCTTGAATATCCAACAAATATTCCAGCCTTGGCTGTAGGTTGAAATTTTCCTCTTTTGTGCTTGTGTACATAGTAGTAAGCTATGCATCCAAATATCTTTAGATGAGCTACAGTTGGCTTTCTATTTGAAAATCTCTCTTCAGGAGTTATCCATCCCAATTTTTTACAAGGTGTTCTATTTTTCAAATAAGCAAAGGTTGACATTGTTTCTGCCCAATATCTCAATGGAAGTTGTGAGTCTATCAGCAAAGCTCTTGTTCCTTCAATCAGTGTTCTGTTATACCTTTCTGAGATACCATTTTGTTGGGGTGTGTAAACATTTGTCAGTTGGTGCTTTATGCCTTTACCTTTTAAATATTTAGTCATTTGATGATTTGTGAATTCTTTTCCATTATCTGATCTTAATTGTTTGACTTTGATTTCTTTTTCCTTTTCAATTTCTTCAATGAAAGATCTGATGATGTCAAAAGTTTCCAATTTGGATGAGAGAAATTCTACAAATATTTTTCTAGAAAAGTCATCAACAAGTGTTAATACATATTTAGCACCTCCAATTGATTCCTCTTGAATTGGTCCAATCAAATCAATATGTATTAAGTCCAATGGTCTAGTAGATTGAGGATATAGAACTGGTTTGAAGGGTGTTCTAGGATGTTTGGCCTGAATACAAACTTGACAAGTGTCCATATTCTGGGATTTGGTATTGAAATTGTGAGCTGAATTATTCTTCAACATTTGCTTCATGTATTCTTCATTTAGGTGTCCCAATCTTTTGTGCCAATCATTCCAGGTATGAAGAGTAGCCTTTAAAGCCTGTGATGGAATTTCTTCTGGTGCTGATGTTTTGATTATGTAGAAATCATTTATTCTTTGGGCCATCAAAATTTCCTCTCCATCTTCCTCCATTATATGTCCTCCATCCTTATCAAAAAGTACTTTTTTCATTGTCATCTACCAGTTTGTTAACAGACATTAAGTTACCTGACAATTTTTCAACATATAGGACATCATTAAGCCTAATCAACTTATTCTGTCCTTCAATTTCAATTGCTCCTTCTGCATTGGATATTATTTCAGAGTCATCTGCAAGTTTTATTGTTTTGTGAACCTCTCTTTCTTCCTTTAATAGATCTCTATTTGATGTCATGTGACAGCTAGCCCCACTATCAATCACCCATTCTTCAGGTTGTTGAGTAGTTTCATATTCTTTGATGTTGGACACATGTTCCTCAGGTTGCAAATTTACAAATTTTGCCTTATTTTGATGTTCAGGTTTATTCTTTGAGGTTTGTTTATTTTCACTCCCTCTATTATTTTTAGGATTATGCCAACATTCTATAGCCTTGTGGCCAGGCTTAGCACATATGAAACAAATAGGCTTATTACTATTTCTATTTTTGTGGAAATGCTTACTGTTTGAGAAAGATTCTTTATGCATTGTATTGAATGCTTTGGAATTTCCTTCCTTTTCTTCATGAGTGAATCTTTCATGGTATAGTTTTAAGCAATTTTCAAGATCAGAAATGCTTACCTTCATCTGGGAATTCAGTTGAAGTGCAACAAGGTTATACTTTTGGGGTAGTCCTCTGATCACTGAAGTGGTGAATTCTTGATCTTCTATCTCTGCACCAAGGTTTCTTGCTTGTTCTAATAGCTTCTCTGATCTGTATAGGTATTCTTCCCAATTTTCTTCTTTCTTCATTATCAATCTTGAAACGTCGTTTCGGGCCTCAATGATCTTTTTCTTTTTATCTCCTTCATATCTTTCATGCAGCGCTATCCAAATATTTTTGCTTGTTTTGCAATTTAATATTAAGGCGACTAAGGAGTCAGTCATTGCACATGTGATGATTCCTTTAGCTTGAGCATCTTTCTTCTTCCATTCTTTGAATTTAACTTCATCTTCTGGTGGATCACATTCCAAAAGGTCGTCCAATTCTTTGCCTTCTAAAATTGAAACGATCCTAAATTTCCAAGAAGCGAAGTTTTTTCCGTCAAATTTGGGAACTTGTACACTATTCTCCATTTTCTGAAGATGTGTATATCTTACCTTTTCGGTAAATTTGTTTTATTTTCAAGAATGTTGACGCTCGAGTTAAGCCTTTTTTATTTGCGCGGTGGGAGAAGTGCTCGGCCCATAACCATTGAAGGAAGTTTTAATTAATGAAGGAGTTTTTAGATTAATGATTTTATTTAATCATTACAAACATTACAATTAAAACATAATATAAAGATATATAATGGGAAATACAGCAATCTAAAAATATAAGTGCTATCGAACAAAAAACAACAAACAACAGAGTAGTCAAATATCAATAAAATATAATCAATGATAATAAGCTTGGTAATTAAGTCCAACAAAAGATAAACCTGTTAGTTTAAAAAGGGTGTATTTAGCGAGAAGCATGATAATAAAATGCAAGAGATAGAAGCTAATTAAAAGATAGAAGTGATTAGAAAAATTAAATACCGACGTTTCATTCTTCTCCTATCGTTTTTAAAATCAGTTAATTTTTTTTGTATAGTTACGTTCAGTTTTTTTCTGTCTTCGCTTTTCAAATTCATGATGTCCTTTTTCCGCTCTATAAGGGCTTCAAGGTGTCGGAGGATGTCTAGCTGCAGGTCCGGATATTTAGCGACTTGTTCATTCATTTTAATCTTCCTGGAAATCCCAGTTTTTTAAAAATTGCAGCGATCGCCTTCTCCAGTTGTGGATTGGGTTTCTCACATTCAAGCATATCCATTTCATGTTGTGAAGATGTCAATGACCAATCCGATTGACTGGCAACCGTCTCTTGATCGTCCTCAAACATTTAATCATTTAGCGGTTTAACTGCCTCTGGCAGATTCGCCTGGATGTGGTCAATATTGAGGATTTTATCCTCCCATGTACCTCTGCCTGGGCATTATCTTGTTCTTTTACTATGTCACGAGGCGGAGGAAGTAGAATTATTTTTATTTTTGTTCTTTTCCCCTGGTCGTGTGTCTCCTGCTCGTTAATCTCATCATCCGAAGAGGCCGTGAGGGGTCTTTTTTTTTTAGCAGGGGGGTCCCTTGTTTCCCGGGTCGGCTGTTCTTATTCTGTTGGAATCTTGTCCTGCGGTGTGGGGCTTAGGGCCCCAGCGAAGGTCCTCGTGCTCTTTGCTCTTATCTCAGGGTCAAATGGGCATTTGTTCTTAGTGTGCCCATGCCTCCTGCATCCGGCGCACACCACGTCCTCCTCGATGAAAATCTTAAAAGGCGTTTCCATATGGGTGATAGTAATAACCGCTAGCATTGGCGTCTTCTCCTTATTTTTAAAAACGATTTCTCTTCTCAGTGAAGAGAGGTGTTTTAGAAGTGGGTTTTAATTGAAAAAGGGAGCGGGCGGTTGCTCAGCACTAATCCATATTGTTGCATCATGGTTAGTGCGCGTAATTTTAAAATTATTTATAATATATTCAAAATTTAAATAATATATTTATTTATTTTTATAAAACGATTATTTATAAAATGAAAGGATTTAAAAGCACGAATGTTTCTTTTATACATAATACAAACTTCTACTGCCTTTACTGCGATGAAAAAAATATATTGGGAGGGCTTGACTCATCAGTGGTGAACCCTTCCAGCGGTTTCGCCAATTTAATCCACTAGACCGCTTCTCAGAGCTCTAATACTGTATTGGACGATTCTGCTTATATACGCAGCACTGAAGGGTGGAATCTCAGAAATGGGTTTCAAGAAAACTAATGGGCATAAGCTAATAGGACAGTAGAATTACATTCGAATAATTTCATCGAGCAATGCTCTTCCGCAAACAATAAAGGGTTCACCACTGATGAGCCAAGCCCTCCCAATATATATTTTTTATCGCAATAAGGGCAGTAGAAGTTTGTATTATGTATAAAAGAAATTTTCGTACTTTTAAATCCTTTCATTTTATAAGTATAGATGGCGCGTTATTGCTTTGTGTTAAAACGATTATTATTACAAAATATTATGTACTATAAAACATTTGTACAGGGTGATCCAAAAGTCCCGCACAACTTTAAAAATTAATAACTTCGCGAATATTTGCGCTAAGGCAATGCGATAAACACCATTATGTTCAGGATGCAATTGGTTATTTTATGGCAAATAATGAAAATCTCGGAATTGATTTTAGTTACAATTTTATTCGCTATATGGCACTCTACCAGAATCATAGATTCAGCGGCCAAATTGTTTGATAAATTTAAATATATAAATGGTCGATACATACGAAGGTGAGTAGAAAAGTAAGGTCTCCTATTTTTTTTTTTTTTCATAGAAAAACACATTTAATCACAACTTTTCATACATCATTGGAAAGGTTGGACACTTTGCTATTTTTCTACATAGTCGCCTTGATGCTCAATCACTTTTTTCATCCTGTCAACCAACTTTGTAATTCCGGTGTTGTACCACTCTCCCGCCGCCTCTTTGAGCCACTTGTCGACCCACCTGGCGGACACCTTTCTGTAGCCGAGGGTCTCAGACACAATCTTGTGCACGGAGAAATGGCTGCAATCTTAATTCAGGCCTTCCTCGTTAAACTTCCGGCACCATTTCCGCACATATTTGATGTCCATGCACTTCTCACCATACACTTCCACTAACTGACGGTGAATTTCGACCGGAGAATTATTTTTCGCATTTAAAAAGCGTATAACTGAGCGCAACTCGCACTTGGCGGGAGAGCTAAGGGGAAGCTCCATCGCGAACGGCTGCCAGACAGCGACTGAGCGTCCCAAGGTCACCGGGAAGGTTCTAGACGGTAGAGGGGGAACCAAGGAAGGCAGCGGTGTTGTCGGATTTCACCTAGCAACGCGCGTTCGGAAATTATCTCGTAGAAGACCTTACCTTTCTACTCACCCTCGTATTTTTCCTTTTTGAATACCAGGAAAGAACCCTAATAATATCAAATGATAAATTAATAAAACACCCTTTCGCTAAAAGTAGATAAATTGGTTGACGATTTTTAAATACAATCTGAGATATGTAAAATAGGTATATGCAAATTAAAACATGTAGCGAAAAAAAATTATATTTTAGATGCGGTTTGCTGGAATCGTCTCAGCTATTTAAATTTCGAAGATAATAAATTTATATATATTTTTATTTCAACTCTCTCTCATTATCGATAATATTTATTTTAATTAATTTGCTACATATTTATCTATCTCTGAGGATTTATTTTACTCTGGAATGCCGTTGTTTTTTTTTTTTTTTTTCGTGTCCAATAAAGAGCCTCAGATGTCTCCATGCATCTCTACCACAGCAGTAGAAGCAATGTCCACTATCTTGGGGGTGTAAAGCTGCTGATCTGGATCTATGTCAATTTTCTGCAAGGCTGCGGGCATGAGAATATGTGGGTAGGTGTTAGTTCCACACCAGGACAGTTGTTGAATGTTCTATAGGTTCTCGTGCCATCTGGATGTATTGTCATTCCTTTATAGTGTTTTGTTCTAAGTCTTGTTATGGTTTTGTCATTTTTCTCTCAGAGTTTATTTCACATTTTGATCTTTTCTTATTTTCTGTTTAATTATCTTGTATTTTGCAAAAGCATTAGCGTCAAATAATGACATTTATTCTTTCATTTAGCTCAACCTTCTGGTTTACTTTGCCAATTCAACTGCCAATTCATTACCCCTGATCCCAGCATGGGCGGGAATCCATTGTAGAATACAGTTATTCTCCAATGATTCCAGTTAGGTAAGAAACGAGTGTATTTTCTGTGTGATTTTAGTATTGCCCTTCTGAATTGCTTCTATATCGGATATGGAGTCGCTGTATATTAAAATTACTTCTGCTTGATGAAGGGGTGGTTGGTTAAGGCATACATCAAGAGCTTTCCAGATAGCTGTCAGTCCACAAGTGAAGTTCGTCGATATCTTTCCTTATCCTTTGATTTTGATGGTTTTTCCATCTTGCAGTATTAAGTTAGTAAATTAAATTTTATTGCCCTCTATCGTTAAAATTTTACACAAATAAATTTTTACTGGCAATGCGTTTCTTTTTTAAATCTCTACAGACCTTACTGCAATGAAATGATTTAATGAATGAGAGGGCTTGGCTCATCAGTAGTGAACCCTCTCAGCGGTTTCGCCAAATTAATCTCTAGACCGCTCTACTATTGTATTGGACTGGTTTTGTTATATACCCTGCATTTTCTATGGAAGGCAGCTGAATGGTGTTTAGTGAACTATGGACATAAGCTTATAGGTCTGTAGAGGTACATACATATAAATTTCAAGGTATTGCATCGAGCAAAGCTCTTCCGCGCAAAACATGTTTTCATAACCATTATATATTAGTAAATTAAATTTTATTGCCCTCTATCGTTAAAATTTTACACAGATAAATTTTTACTGGCAATGCGTTTCTTTTTTAAATCTCTACAGACCTTACTGCAATGAAATGATTTAATGAATGAGAGGGCTTGGCTCATCAGTAGTGAACCCTCTCAGCGGTTTCGCCAAATTAATCTCTAGACCGCTCTACTATTGTATTGGACTGGTTTTGTTATATACCCTGCATTTTCTATGGAAGGCAGCTGAATGGTGTTTAGTGAACTATGGACATAAGCTTATGGGTCTGTAGAGGTACATACATATAAATTTCAAGGTATTGCATCGAGCAAAGCTCTTCCGCGCAAAGCATGTTTTCATAACCATTATATATTAGTAAATTAAATTTTATTGCCCTCTATCGTTAAAATTTTACACAAATTAATTTTTACTGGCAATGCGTTTCTTTTTTAAATCTCTACAGACCTTAGTGCAATGAAATGATTTAATGAATGAGAGGGCTTGGCTCATCAGTAGTGAACCCTCTCAGCGGTTTCGCCAAATTAATCTCTAGACCGTTCTACTATTGTATTGGACTGGTTTTGTTATATACCCTGCATTTTCTATGGAAGGCAGCTGAATGGTGTTTAGTGAACTATGGACATAAGCTTATAGGTACATACATATAAATTTCAAGGTATTGCATCGAGCAAAGCTCTTCCGCGCAAAACATGTTTTCATAACCATTATATATTAGTAAATTAAATTTTATTGCCCTCTATCGTTAAAATTTTACACAAATAAATTTTTACTGGCAATGCGTTTCTTTTTTAAATCTCTACAGACCTTACTGCAATGAAATTATTTAATGAATGAGAGGGCTTGGCTCATCAGTAGTGAACCCTCTCAGCGGTTTCGCCAAATTAATCTCTAGACCGCTCTACTATTGTATTGGACTGGTTTTGTTATATACCCTGCATTTTCTATGGAAGGCAGCTGAATGGTGTTTAGTGAACTATGGACATAAGCTTATAGGTCTGTAGAGGTACATACATATAAATTTCAAGGTATTGCATCGAGCAAAGCTCTTCCGCGCAAAACATGTTTTCATAACCATTATATATTAGTAAATTAAATTTTATTGCCCTCTATCGTTAAAATTTTACACAAATAAATTTTTACTGGCAATGCGTTTCTTTTTTAAATATCTACAGACCTTACTGCAATGAAATGATTTAATGAATGAGAGGGCTTGGCTCATCAGTAGTGAACCCTCTCAGCGGTTTCGCCAAATTAATCTCTAGACCGCTCTACTATTGTATTGGACTGGTTTTGTTATATACCCTGCATTTTCTATGGAAGGCAGCTGAATGGTGTTTAGTGAACTATGGACATAAGCTTATAGGTCTGTAGAGGTACATACATATAAATTTCAAGGTATTGCATCGAGCAAAGCTCTTCCGCGCAAAACATGTTTTCATAACCATTATATATTAGTAAATTAAATTTTATTGCCCTCTATCGTTAAAATTTTACACAAATAAATTTTTACTGGCAATGCGTTTCTTTTTTAAATCTCTACAGACCTTACTGCAATGAAATGATTTAATGAATGAGAGGGCTTGGCTCATCAGTAGTGAACCCTCTCAGCGGTTTCGCCAAATTAATCTCTAGACCGTTCTACTATTGTATTGGACTGGTTTTGTTATATACCCTGCATTTTCTATGGAAGGCAGCTGAATGGTGTTTAGTGAACTATGGACATAAGCTTATAGGTACATACATATAAATTTCAAGGTATTGCATCGAGCAAAGCTCTTCCGCGCAAAACATGTTTTCATAACCATTATATATTAGTAAATTAAATTTTATTGCCCTCTATCGTTAAAATTTTACACAAATAAATTTTTACTGGGGCAATGCGTTTCTTTTTTAAATCTCTACAGACCTTACTGCAATGAAATGATTTAATGAATGAGAGGGCTTGGCTCATCAGTAGTGAACCCTCTCAGCGGTTTCGCCTAAATTAATCTCTAGACCGTTCTACTATTGTATTGGACTGGTTTTGTTATATACCCTGCATTTTCTATGGAAGGCAGCTGAATGGTGTTTAGTGAACTATGGACATAAGCTTATAGGTACATACATATAAATTTCAAGGTATTGCATCGAGCAAAGCTCTTCCGCGCAAAACATGTTTTCATAACCATTATATATTAGTAAATTAAATTTTATTGCCCTCTATCGTTAAAATTTTACACAAATAAATTTTTACTGGCAAAGCGTTTCTTTTTTAAATCTCTACAGACCTTACTGCAATGAAATGATTTAATGAATGAGAGGGCTTGGCTCATCAGTAGTGAACCCTCTCAGCGGTTTCGCCAAATTAATCTCTAGACCGCTCTACTATTGTATTGGACTGGTTTTGTTATATACCCTGCATTTTCCATGGAAGGCAGCTGAATGGTGTTTAGTGAACTATGGACATAAGCTTAGAGATCTGTAGAGGTACATACATATAAATTTCAAGGTATTGCATCGAGCAAAGCTCTTCCGCGCAAAACATGTTTTCATAACCATTATATATTAGTAAATTAAATTTTATTGCCCTCTATCGTTAAAATTTTACACAAATAAATTTTTACTGGCAATGCGTTTCTTTTTTAAATCTCTACAGACCTTACTGCAATGAAATGATTTAATGAATGAGAGGGCTTGGCTCATCAGAGGTGAACCCTCTCAGCGGTTTCGCCAAATTAATCTCTAGACCGCTCTACTATTGTATTGGACTGGTTTTGTTATATACCCTGCATTTTCTATGGAAACCCTCTCATTCATTAAATCATTTCATTGCAGTAAGGTCTGTAGAGATTTAAAAAAAGAAACGCATTGCCAGTAAAAAATTATTTTGTAAAATATTAACGATAGAGGGCAATAAAATTTAATTTACTAATATATAATGGTTATGAAAACATGTTTTGCGCGGAAGAGCTTTGCTCGATGCAATACCTTGAAATTTATATGTATGTACCTCTACAGACCTATAAGTTTATGTCCATAGTTCACTAAACACCATTCAACTGCCTTTCATAGAAAATGCAGGGTATATAACAAAACCAGTCCAATACAATAGTAGAGCGGTCTAGAGATTAATTTGGCGAAACCGCTGAGAGGGTTCACTACTGATGAGCCAAGCCCTCTCATTCATTAAATCATTTCATTGCAGTAAGATCTGTAGAGATTTAAAAAAGAAACGCATTGCCAATAAAAATTTATTTGTGTAAAATTTTAACGATAGAGGGCAATAAAATTTAATTTACTAATATATAATGGTTATGAAAACATGTTTTGCGCGGAAGAGCTTTGCTCGATGCAATACCTTGAAATTTATATGTATGTACCTCTACAGACCTATAAGCTTATGTCCATAGTTCACTAAACACCATTCAGCTGCCTTCCATAGAAAATGCAGGGTATATAACAAAACCAGTCCAATACAATAGTAGAGCGGTCTAGAGATTAATTTGGCGAAACCGCTGAGAGGGTTCACTACTGATGAGCCAAGCCCTCTCATTCATTAAATCATTTCATTGCAGTAAGGTCTGTAGAGATTTAAAAAAGAAACGCATTGCCAGTAAAAATTTATTTGTGTAAAAAGTATTATGTTAATTCCAGCCTTAAGAATTTGAAAGATTCGACTGGTCGATTAGCACGATGGGCACTGAAGATTCAGGAATATAATTTCGAAGTTATGCCCATATCGGGAAAAACATTTGGACGCTGATGGTCTATCTAGAGGACCCTCACCGGAAAACGAATTTTCATTCGATAATTATGAAAGACTATTTCTGAATCAAATAGTAGACGAAAAGCATGATTTTATTGAGAATATTAAGGAGAACATCAGTGAAAACCAGCTTTCAATTATGTAGAACTTTGAAGAATAAAATGGTTGTCTCTACAAGAAAAATCCAAATCCTGAAGGTAGTGCATAGTTGCTGGTAGTGCCAAAGAAGAGAAGTAAGGAATCCATGAGTGAATACCACAACCATATATGCTGAATGGCCATCTGGACGTCGCCAGAACCACATACCGATTGAAGAATAAATACTATTCGCTTTCCATGCTGAAAGATGTTTCCGAATTTGTGAAGACGTGCCATCTTTGCCAAAGTCGGAAAGGTTCAAATCATTTGCCTTCTGGACTTTTACAACCTATTCCCCCTGCTAACTTCCCTTTTGAAAGAATCGGAATTGACTTTGTTGGTCCCTTGCCATCACCTAAAAGAAGAAAGAAATGGATTATTATACCAAGTATGCTGAAACAAAGGCAGTACCAGAAGCGACAATGAAAGAAATTTCTACATTTTTATTCGAACATATTATTTTACGCCACAAGGCCCCAAGATTTCCTATTAGCGATAGACGTTCACAATTCACTAGCAAATTGATTAAGGAGGTTATTAAAATGTGCAAAATTAAACATTGCTTCACAACGAGCTACCATCCCCAGACTAATGGACTAACGGAACGGACTAACGGTGTTAACACGGATCAGAAGAACTTGGACGAAATCCTCCCTTTTATCACCCACGCGTATAATACCACGATTCAAGAAACCCCAAACTACTCTCCATTTTTCCTGTTGTTTGGGAGGACCCATGTCCCTCTTAGTCGACGAGAATATCCCAATTGACAGTAACATGAACGATTACGATAAATATATGAAATTTTACTTGGATAAAATAGCAAGGACGAGACAGTTAGTCATTAACAACACAGAGAAAACTCTCAGGAAAGAATGAAAAGAAACTATGACAAAAACACAATGAGAGAATCTATGAACCAAGACATTTAGTGGCAGTTTGGACACCAGTCAGGAAAATCGGAAAATGTGAAAAACTATTGAGAAAATATTTTGGCCCATATCGAATATTAAAGAAGCTGCCCAAAGTAAATTACTTAATTGAGCCGAAAGATAATCCTGGCCAAGACCCATTGATTGTCCATGTCTCAAGACTCAAACCCTATTATGAAAGAATTGATGAGATCACTCACGAGGACGTGACGACCTCTGGAGAGAGAGAAGTGTTGCATCATGATTATTGCGCGTAATTTTCGAATTATTTATAATATTATTTTTAATATATTTAAAATTTAAATAATATATTTATTTATTTTTATAAAATATAATGTACTATAAAACATTTGTATTTTGATACACTGACTACACCACCTGCTTTAAACTTTGATGTGATAAATAAAAAGATATTCTAGGTGCTACCTAAAAATATAGTTGTCTTATTATTGACTGGTTTAACCTTTTAGGATGGTTGAGACACGTTCTGGAAAGATGCAAGACGCATCTAAGGAGAGAATCAAGATTGAAGAATCTGCCTAACCGCAGCCTGGTGCAACAATATGGTGCCAGGGATTTCAATATTTCTTGGTCTGAAATGAAGGCCAGGACACCTGATAAGATTTTTTCGCCATTCTGAAAAGAGGGGATGGGTACACCGTTTTACCTTTAACTTTAAATCCCTCGGCTAGAAGCAACTCTGCCTGTTTCCAATAAGCGACAGAGACAATCGCTTGTCCATTGATCTTGCCCACCGAGTGGATGTTCTCAAAACCGATGATATTGCCGATGCCAATTAGGTGTTCTTCGGCAGATGCATCGGGAAAGGCTTCAAATTGGATAGTCACTTTCATTTCGCTGCTTCTTTTTTTCAAAGGTGATTTTCCTTCTTTCTTCAAATTTCTTTCTCTCTTCAGATGAGAAATGAGACTTTTGTTTTTCAAATTTTCAATTCGATTTTCTTTTGTCGATTAGAATGTAAATTTTCCTTTTGTGATTTGCGACAGTAGTGAAATATGATCAACCAATGAGTCAGCAGATGAAGATGATGACGCAACAACCTTCTCGGCCGTAGCCATGGTGATGATTATCAAGTTTCAACTTGAAACTTGGAAACTATTAAAAATCTACAATGATCAAAAATTCAACCAATGACTATGGATGAAAGAAATATTCCAAAGTGTAGAACTTATGATGAAGAGAACAGATATGAAGTTGGATTTTCACTAGGATCTCTGGAAGAGCAGCGAAAGGCGAGAAACCCAGAGCACGACCAAGACACGGCTGCACGCCCGAGTATGTATGTAATGTAACGCAAAAAAAAAACGGTCTTTATTCAGTCAAAAGAGACAAGTACAATCGGCAAAGGGCGTGCAGAAACATGAAGAGAAAGCATCAGTTAATCCCCGGTAAAATCCTCTGCCATCATTCTCGCATAGAACTCTTTAGAAATGTCTTTTGCTCCTCCCCTTTCTCTATTATCCACTCTGCTTCTTCAATTTTTCTGTCGAAAGTTGTCTTCGAGTCGGTGTTAGTTTCTTTCAGGTGTTTCTTTTTCTCACGGAGTTTCTCGGCGTAATCACGTATTGTGTGGACCAGGTTGTGATTATCTAGTTTCATATCTCTTATAGTTTTAATACCATCTTCTGAGCAGTGGATGAATTCGATTACTTTCTTGTAGACGTCATTTTCAGTATCTAGAGACCGTGTAGAGGTCGTCGACCTATCTGTAACATTTACTCCATCTACTTCCATATTTCCGCACAGCGGAAGGGTTGTCCTCGCTCCTGGGGGGGTAGACTTAGATTTTTTTATCTTGTTTCTTGCTAACCCCTTGGTCAATATTGTCGTCCTGAGACGCCTTGCGCGGTCTCTTTTTCGTTGGTGGTTTTGCAACGTCACCTGCATAAAAATTGTCAATCTCTGCTAAAATTAGCCTTATTTTCCCTATTTTATCATTGAGGGTTCTTCTTTTGTGACTTTTAAGGTCTTTGAATGTTTTAGACTTAATATCCTCGTATTTCTCGAGGTGGCGGGTGATCTTAGTCTTCAGGATGTAACTCAAGTTGTTGTTGGACCTTGATCTGTCTAGATATGCCTGCTCTTCTGTATACCTCTGCAATGATCTTTTCTGTTTCTGGGTTTTCTCTGTCATCGCAATCAATCAACTCTTTCTGGAGCTGGGAGGAGTCCATCGACCATTGCGAGCATCTGGCGGATGTTTCTTCATCAGAATTATCGATCTCTGTGTCGGTCTCGGATTTAGAATACGGGTGAGTGGCTGTTCCTCCTCCTGGGGGGATTGATTTTACCTTTCTATCTGGAATCAATGCGTGATGTCCCTCTTCCAAGGAAGTTTTATTCACTTCTGCGGTGGGGATATTTCTTTCCGCTGGAGGTTGCTTAGGGGTCAGTGGCTGTGGTCTTGGATTTAGGGCGTCGGCGAAGGATCTTGTCACGCCTTCCCTGATCCGGTGGTCGAAAGGGCATTTGGCTCTGATATGGCCATGACGTTTGCAGCCCACGCAAATGACGTCTTCGGCAACAAAGATTCTAAAATTGTTGCCCATGTAGTCGATGGTGATGATAGCTGGCATGGTGGTGTCATATTTCTTCTTGAAGACGATTTCTCTCCTGAAAGAGGAGAGGTGCTTGTATAGGGGGTTACTGGTGGGGAAGGGTAGGAGTCGGACGCTCAATACCTGTCCGTAGGGCTGTAGAACCTTCACAATATCCTCATCGCGGACGAAAAGCATCACGCCGGACAATATGTACTTCTTCGGGATGCTGAAAAGCGGGTAAGGGTAGATAGTTTTGCCCTTGACTTGAAAGCCTGTGTTGATCAGCATTTCTGCCTGTTCGACACCGGCCAATGAGACGATCGCTTGACCGTTGATCTTTCCAATGGAGTGGATACCAGTACGGCCTATGATTTCGGCAATTCCGTCCAGGTGCTCCTCCGCGGTGCAATCCGGGAGCGAGACGAATTGGATAGTCGATTTTGTCGTTAAACTTCTCTTCTCATAAGTCGCCTTTCTTTCCTGGTCGAATCTTCCAAGTTCCTCTTGCGAGAATTTTGGTCTTTGGGTGTTGATTTTTGCAAGTTGTTCATCAATTTGCGTCATGTATGCAGAATTTTCGATTTGTAGGTGCGATGATGAGGATGCAACTTGTGATTTTTGAGCAGCCAATGAGGTGCCCGATGGCGACAATGACGCAACAGCCGGCCCGGCTGTTGCCATGGTGATGCCGCAAATCTACAACTTGTAGATTTATAAGCCTATGAAAATTAAAGAAAAAATTCAAACTTGATGAAATTTCTTGAAAGATGGTTCAAAATGAAGCCCGTCTTACGGCGAATCAGATGGTATGATTTAGGATGATTAGAAAGGGCAGTCAGTAGAATGAAAGGCGAAACATACGGAGCTCGCGCGACGCGTGGCCGCACGGTCGACGTATGTATGTATGTATGTATGTATGTTACGATGTACTAGAGCGCCATCTGTTATCAAATTATAAAACTATTTTAGAGGCGTAATATTCTTTTTTTTTATGTATGTATGTAATGTATGCAATGTATGTATGTATGTACAACAAAAACGGTACTTTATTTAAAAATACAATCATTAAAAAGACGATGAGATGGGAAATGACTATATACAACCGGATCAGCACCTCAAAAATCTCCTGAAGTTGGTCAAATTGTCTTGAAAAGTCTGATCGTCGTCCCGTTTGTGCTCGATGACGGTTCCAAGGAAGTCAATAAGGATAATTTTGTGTTCTGGCGGTGCTTTGAGAAATTTCTTCCTATACTCGGGGTTCAGAACCGCATACATGATATAGTCTCCCTTGATCCACTGTAGTATAGGTTTTAAGATGGTATCATATAGTTCAAATTATTGAACAATTCACGGATCCGATCCTCACGTTCTACAAGGACATGAAGCGGAATTGGAGAGGCCTTTTTAGCTGGAGCCGACTCTTCCTTGGGACGCTCAACAGAGGTGAGGCCTAGGTCTTGATAGTTACTCATTTCGTGCTCCACAAGTTTTTCGTCTTGCTGCGACGATGTCATCGTTGATGTTGATGATTGGGGACAGCAGGTGTCGGTATCAGGTTCCTGGCCTGAAGAGGATGGCTTAGGTCTTTTGCCACTTATACTCTCCACATTCAGGCTTATTTCTTCGTTTAATGAGGCCTCGAGAGTCCTCTTCTTTATTTGGGAGTCTTTGGGCTTCTGCGGCCCTGGTTCTGTCGTTGGTGCCAAATCGAGTTGGGGGGTGGGCTTCGGAATCGGGGGAGGGACTGTCTGGTTAAGGGCTTCTGAAAAGGTCCTAGAGACTTTGGCTGCGATCGCAGGGTCAAAGGGGCATTGCTTCTTAGTGTGGCCATGCCTTCTGCAGCCGGCGCAGATGACATCCTCACCAATGAAGATTCTGAAGGAATTCGTTATATAATTTATTACGATTGTTACTGGCATAACTCGGTCTTCTTTTAATTTGAAGGAAATCTCTCTTCGCAAAGATGAAAGATGCTTGAAGAGGGGATTTTCGGTAGGGAATGGGATTGGTCTGATAGACGAGGTCTTTCCATAAGGCTTCGAGGGCCTTGATAATGTCTTCGTCTTGGATGAAGGCCATCACCCCGGACAGGATATATTTTCTTTCCACTGTGAAGAGTGGCGTGGGGTAGATCGTGGTGTCTACCACCTTGAACCCGTTTGATATCAGTTGGGTTGCATGGTCGTTGGTTTCCAGGGAACCCACTGCCTGGCCATTTAATTTTCCGACAGAATGGATGTTTTCATGTCTAACCAATTCTGCGATAGAGATAAGGTGTTCTTCTGCGCTTTTTTCTTGTATCGCAGTAAATTTGATGGTTGATTTGATGGAGTTAATACGTTTCTCGTAGGTCGATTTTCTTTGTTGGTCAATTTTATTTTTTTCTTCCTTTGAAAATTGTTTCTTATGATTTTGCATATTGGTCGATTTTTTGTCATTATTAGATGAAGTTGATGAATTTGCATTTATGCGTTTTGAGTTTGATGAATGATTAATGGTCGTCTCAGCCAATGAGTTCGCGGATGGTGATGACGCAACACCCGACTTGGCCGTTGCCATGACGATGCCGCAAAACTACGACTTGTAGTTTGGAAAATTTGAAATTTTTTAAATTCGATGAAAATTAAAGAAAGATATCTCTAAATGAAACCTGAAGAAAGCTGAGAAAGTTGATACAGTTTTAAATTAATAAGACTGACATTGGACAGGGTGAAAGGCGAAAGAATGAGGAGCCCGCGCGATGCGTGGCCGCACGCACGAGTATGTATGTAGACAATTAAATAACTTTATTGACCGCTGGTCAACAATCACTCACGAGGAGTCAAGAGGACAAACTATGTACAGACCAGATCAGGCGGTGTCCTCACCGAGGGTCGTCTGGAGTCAATCAGAAGGGCAACCTCCTCCTAAGCGCGGACATGCCCTCACGCACAAAGGGATCGGAGTCCCGAGCGCGCTCGATGGCGGCGCTGACGATTTCGGCAAGAATGCCTCTCTTCCGAGCGGAGAGGCGCCTGATGAGAGGCTCCCTATCGTCGGGGAATATGATGGCTTCAACGATGTCACCCTCTGTGGTTCCCATATCGGATATGGGCTCCGAGTAGCGCTCATGGCTCAATTTCTGTATTATATCGTTTGCCTCGTCATAGCAGGCACCAATAAATTGGGTGGACATTGGAGGTGGAGGTGTCGCGAAGGCCGGTGACGTTCTTTCCCGGTGGGGAGCGGGTGGTGTTGGCTCGGCAGGCCGAGGGGCAGGCAGTGGAGGTGTTGGAGGCACTGTGGCTAGTGCGGTCCTCAGCTCGGCCTTCACCTGTCCGAGGACTTTGTATATATTACTGCTCCCTCCGGGCCTCAGGTTCAAGAGTTGGCCGATTAGGCCGGCGAGAACGTCGCCTTGCGGAGGCGACAGGAGGGGTCCCTGCTTCCGCGCCCTGGTCTTCAAGGATAGGAGGTCCAGGACCTCCTCCCGCCCGAGAAAGAGGCGCCGGTAAAGCCGTCGTCCGCTCCAGGGCCTTGATCTTCGGTGCAGTCCGCCCAGTTTCCCAGAACACGGGCAGCGCCATTGGATGACGTAGCTGCTGCCAAGCTTGTTGTGACGTTACAGCGCGGCGGCCAGATTTTCATCTCTAACGCCTGTCGGCGGATTTGCATATCTTTGATCTTCGCTTGAAGAATTTGAAAATTTCTTCTGAAGATCTTGTTTCGCTGTTAATTCAGCACATGGTTGCGCTTGCATGCCGTGCCTTACAGGCTTCTTTTCGGCTTTTGAAGGGCTTTCAGCCCGTACCAAATTTGTCGCCATCCGCTCGCCAGAGGCGAAAAATACGGAGCTCGCGCGACGCGTGGCCGCACGGTCGGCGTATGTATGTATGTATAATATAAATGTAATGTAAATGTATGTAAATGTAATGTAATGTAAATTAATGTAATGTAATGTATATATGTATGTATGTATGTAGACAATTAAACCAGACTTTATTGACGATCTAGTCAATAATTACACTCTATCAAGAGTTAATGGGAAATACAAGGTATGTCCCATAAGTTCCCGGACTGGGTCCATAAAAAAATAAATAAATGAAAAATGTAAATGAATTTTACTGTTTATTATAGAAAAAATATCTGGCTACACGGTGGTACCAATATCGAGGCGGTACTTGCGCGCGCGCAAAGGTTATTCTAATTTATTTAAAGGTCACACCTAGCGCTGCGGCGATTTTACGATGGAACAAAAATTGAAGCAGAGGATTTGCATAGAATTTTGTGTGAAACTTCAAATATCAGCAACCGAAACGTTTGAAATGCTTAATAAAGCATTCCCCAATGACGCCCCAAAGAGAACAACTGTTTTTGAATGGCATTCTAGATTTAAAGCTGGCAAAATTTCCATTGAAGATGATCCTCATCAAGGACGCCCAAAATTTCAAAGGACTGATTGAAAATGTGCAAAATATCACCGATTTGATAAAATAAAATCCTCGAATCACTTTTCTGGAGCTAGAGCAAGAAACAGGCATCTCTAAAACAACGATTGGAAGGATCGTAACCGAAGATTTGAAGCTCAAAAAGACTCCTGCAAAATTCATCCCAAGATTCCTCACCAATGAGCAAAAACTGTGTCGGCTTGCAACCTGTGAGGACATGATGGAAATGACAAGAACGGATCTAGAATGGAAAGACGAGATAATCACAGGCGACGAGACATGGGTCTATGGCTATGACCCTGAAACCAAACCTCAATCTGCCGAGTGGAAAGGTTAGGGTGAGCATAGACCCAAAAAATCCAGAAACAAGGTGTTGCTGTTCATGGTAAACGGTTTGCGGATTTCGAACAAATTAGAAAGAAGGAATCATATATCGCCGCAACTCTTTTTTTTTTTTTTAGCTGAAGAAGGGCTTGCCCGAAAGCTTCTTTTATCGCGTTAATAAAAAAAGAGTTGCGGCGATATATGATTCCTTCTTTCTAAGGTGTTGCTGGTCGCTTTTCGGATAACAAGGGCATTGTTCATCACGAGTATCTTCCTGCAGGCCAAACAGTTATTAAGGAAATGTATTTGAGCGTTCTTCGCCGTCTAAGGGAAGCGATTCGAAAAAAAGGCCAGAAAAATGGACTAATGGTGGCTGGATCCTACACAATGACAATGCTCGCCCTCACACAGCGCACTTGATGACTAGCTTTTTGGCGAAAAACTGGACACAGATCCTACTTCAACCACCCTATTTCCCAGACATCGCACCAAATGACTTTTTCCTGTTCCCCAAACTTGAAGCAGTTCTAAAAGGAGGACATTTTGACACCAGGAATGACATAATAGTAAAATCTCCGTTGGCATTGAAGAGCATTCCAAAAGAGGCTTATAAAAACTGTTTCGACAATTGGGAGAAACGATGGCGCTGGTGCGTTGAAGCAAGGGGGGATTACTTTGAAAAGTTTTAATAAAAAAAAATTTAGAAAAATCTTACCTTTTTTTTTTTATGGACCCAGTCCGGGAACTTATGGGACATACCTTGTATTTACAGATTAGGGGAGGAGCATTTCGCTGAGTACGCGTAGGCGCTCACGCACAAAGGGATCTGAGTTCCGAGCGCACTCAGATGCAGCGCTGATGATCTCGGCAAGAGTGGTTCTCTCCTGAGTGGAGAGGCGCCTGAGGAGAGGTTCCCTATCCACGGGGAATAAAATCGCCTCCACGATGTCACCCTCTGTGACTCCTATGTTGGATAAGGGCTCCGAGAGGCGCTCACAGCTCGATGCATTTATAATATCGTTTGCCTGGTCGTGGCAGGCACCTATGAATTGGGTAGACAGAGGAGGTGGAGGTGTCGCGATGTCCGGCGACGTCCTTTTCCCGTGGAGAGCGGGTGGTGTTGGCTCGGCAGGCCGAGGCGCAGGCAGTGAGGGTGTTGGAGGCACTGCAGCTGGTATGGACCTCAGCTCCGCTTTAACCTGCCTGAGTATTTTATAGACGTTGGTTGTTCCCCCGGGCCTCAGGGTTAAAGGTTGGCCAATGAGGCCGGTAATAGCATCCATCTGCGGAGGTGACAGGAGGGGTCCCCTCTTTCGCGCCTGGTCTTCGAGGAAAAGAGGTCTAGGACTTCCTCTCGCCCAAGACCAAGGGCGTCCGTCCGAGCAAAGGAGACGCCGGGGTTCCTCTCGATGAATGCGATGAGGCCGTCTCTCGTTGAGTTTGTTGTCGATGTTGTGAAACTCAGAGGTCTCCTCCTCAACGGACATTTCCACGTCTGGTGTTGGGGCTGCAGGCCTGAGGGTCTCCTAGATGGGCGGAGGGCCACACGGGGCAGCGAAGTCTGGCCGAGCGGGAGGCGTCGGCTCTGGATGACGCGGCGTCGCCGTGCGAGGGCCTACGGGATTCTCAGGTACCTGTAGTGACGGAGCAGGGGTCACAGGTGGAGGGGCAGGGGGCGCCTCCTCCATAGGTACGGCCGGGGCCACTGGTGGAGATGGCCGAGGTGCTATAGATGGAGATATAGCTCGGGCCGCATGAGAAGCGCCTGGAATCTCCATGGCTGTACTGGAGGGCGCCGGTGCAGGAGGCTGGGCCGATGACCGCTGAGGCGGGGCAGAGGTGGTCGTTGATGGGACGCCAGTAGGAGAGGTTGGTGGTGCCAATCTGGAGTTGTTGGCTCGCCCTGCAAGCAGGGGGCAGTTGGCCCTGCGATGTCCTTGGCCATGGCACCTGGAGCACTTGATGCCCGAGGACAAATATGCGGGCCAAGCCTCGCCTTTAATTGGAATTTCAAGGCGGGTGGGGAGCCTCTCAGTTGTCATTCCCTCGCGGAGGACAATGAATGCCTCGCGGCGGCTGTCGTTGTAGGTGTATGGGCCGGCCTTCATCAGTTTGGGCGCAATTGATGTTACGCGCCCATAAGGTTTTAAGGCCCTGATGGAGGCGGAGCCCTCCACGAAAAAGGGGAGGTTGCCGACTGTTATCCTCTCCGCTCTTTTGTGGAAAGGAAAGGCCCTGAGGAGTGTGCCCTCAACCTCGAGGCCCTCGTTTATGAGGCTTCGGCTAGGCCTCTGTTTGCCAGTCCCAGGAGTTGGTGGCCATTCACCTTGGAGACTTGGATAACTCCGGCGGTTCCCCCGAGCATCCTGTCTAGTGCCCTCAGGTAGTGGAAGGGCTGTAGCTCGGGGCCGTGCTCCAGGTAAATGCAGTGCTCCTCAGAGGAGGATGCCTGCCGCCCTCGGGCCTCTGTGATGTGGGCCCTGGTTGTTGGTATCTCTTGTGCTCGTGGCACCGATCGCGCCGATGATTGCGTTCGGCGATTGCTCCTGGCACCTCCGATGTTGGAGGATGGTGCAGCGGCTGTAGGCGAATTCGACGATTCGCGGCGCCTTTTCTTGGTTTTCACGACGGTAAAGTCGTCGTCCGCTCCGGGGCCCAAATCCTCAATTCAGTTCGCCCAGTTTCCCAAGACACGGGCAGGGCCATTGGATGACGTACCGGCCGGCAAGCTGAGCGTGACGTCACGCGCGGCGGCCAGATTTACATCTTTAACGCCTGCCGGCGGATTTGCATGAACACGATTTTCAGAATTTTCTCTAAAGATTATTTCCTGAATTTCGTTTTTGTTTGAATTCTTCACACCAGTAGGAGATGGGCCTTCCAGGCTCTTGTCCAGCAGATCCCGTGGTCCCTGGCGATGCCGAACTCGGCATGCTTAAAAACATTTCATCGCTCGCCAGAGATGAAAAACGCGGAGCTCGCGCGACGCGTGGCCGCACGGTCGGCGTATGTATGTATGTATCTAATGTATGTAATATATGTAATGTATATTTGTACACTTTGATCTTAGCCAAAAAGCCGAGAAGCGATGTATATATGTATGTGTGTATTGTTTGTCGGCTATACACGTCTACAATACGTAACTAATCAGTATAAATAGTAGAATCTCTGGAAAACCTTATAGGGAATATTTCAGGTCTCTCTATCCCGAATATTCTTCCTGTTATTTGCAAATTGCATTGTAATTTTGCCCTTTCGCTCGCAAGCAGCGCCTCTAGCGGTGAAGATGGGAGGTAATTTCAGCTGACCTAATGTACGTGTAAAACGTGTTTTAACAGGACATAGAGAAATGTTAATTTTGACGGTTGCTCAATCTTTGTTCCAGCATATTATTCTGACATCATCGGCATAGCAAATTATTTCTGAGTTTGGTAGTTGTATTTTGGTCAACATATCATTTATAAATATCATCCAAAGCAATGGAGATAATAGTTCACCTTGTGGGCAACATTTTGATAATGTTTTAGATATTTTTCTGTTAGTATAATAAATGATTATTTTCCTATTTTTCAAAAGGGATTGTAAAATTTGATCAGGTCAGCAGGCATATTATCTTCATCAATTCTTTTGATCAAAGCTGGCCACAACGTATTGTCAAAGGCTCCTTCAATGTCTATTGCAATTAGCGTCACTAATTGTTTCTGCCTATGTTCTATTATCGTATCTGTTATTTTATTCAAGCACGTTGTTGTTGATTTGACAAATCCATGTTGTCTGGAACTCAAAAGATTATTACTTTCATAAATTTGATTTTTCAAATTTTTTCGAAATTTTTGAAAAATTTCAAATTTATTAGATAGGTTGATAACTTTTTGTTGATTCTAAATTAGATTTACGTGGTTTAGGAATTACCTTTAGAACTGCTATTTTCCATTTTTCCGGATAATACCCCTTTTGAATACATTTATTTAAAATTTCGCAATACATAAGCTTTACTTTTGGGTAAGCACATTTGATCATATTGTTAATTATGTTGTCTAACCGTTGAGCTTTTTTAACATCAGAATTAAAAATGATTTTCATTATTTCTTCTTCTTCGATATTAATTATACTTGAATTATTCATTCGTGGCTTAAAATTTCCAATTATTTGTTGTTGAATATTGTCCAAATTAGGATTATCTTCAAGAATTAAATCGTTCATTAATTTGGTCAAAATTTGCTCTTTTAAATATGTTGGATCGGTGGTTCAATCAGATGCAGAATAGATTGAAATATATAAGTTTTAATAGATCTCTCACGACATAGCAAGCAGCCAGAACAAGGGAAGACATAAACAGAAAGTGAAAGGAAAGGTGCAGCGCCTCAAGTGGTAGTGGTTGGAAGCTCCTCGATGCCACGTCGTCCCGTGACGTAGGCGCGCTGGAAGCCACTGTGGATTTGAAGGAAGCACACAGTTCAGCATTCCCTCACTTGCGACTTCAAATTCATCTGGAAACATGCATCTCTGTGCATCAACTTCTTTAAAGTCTTGGTTTGGATATCGGCCATGTTTTCCTTGGTGTTGACAAACTGGACACGATATCACCAGAGTTTATCTTATCTCTTGTGTAGTGGAACTGAACTGAGATGTGCTTGGAACTATTATTCTCAATGTTATTCTTAGAGAAGTCTATGGCTGATCGATTGTCACAGTAGATGTGAGTGGTTTGGCAAAGTGCGAGATAAATCCAAGATAAGACAGGGTTTGACCGAGCCAGATGGCCTTTTTAGCACTGTGACATAATGCTATATACTCCGATTCCATGGTAGACAACGAAACACATTGCTGCTTTTTAGATCGCCAATTGATGACATTCCCATCAATAACTGCAACCATTCCGGAGTAGGATCTTCGATCATCTGTGTCACCCCCATAATCGGCGTCTGTGAACATTGAAACTTTATTGTTGTTTCCTTTGATATAGGAGAGTTCTAAGTCAATAGTACCCGATAGATATCTCAAAACATGTTTTGCAGCTTCCCAATGTTTCTTTCCTGGGTTTGCACAAAATTGGGAAAGTTTCGAAGTAGCAAAAGAGATATCTGTCAATTGGACAAATACAACAATGCACCAATAAGCTCTTTGTATGGTATATTAGACATTTGGTCTATTTCAGCTTGTGTATGGGGACAATCTATTTTAGATAGTTTGATAGCTGGGTCTAAAGGCGTACATACTTTGCGAACTTCGAAATATTATATCTTTCAAGTAAAGTTTGTATGTAATGTCTTTGATTAAGAGACAAACTCTATTTGCCGTAATTTATCTCGACACCTAAAAAGAATGTAATGGGCCCCAGACTTTTTGAAACTCTTGTATAATCTTATCCTCGCTTTCGTCAAGTATATTCTGGTCAACAGCAAATTTCGCTAAGTTGTCTACATGAATTGCTATGATTTCCCTATTGTCAAGCACAAAAATGCAATTGCACGATGGAATTTTAGAAAAGCCCACTTTTTCAAGAAATTGACTCAGCGTGGCCTTTCAACAAAAGGCTGTTTTCAACAAAAGGCTGCTTGTTTAAGCCCATAGATAGGTTTTAAAAGTCTAAGAACTTTATCTTTAGAATCCTGAAGCTTTACTCCTGGTGGCAAAGCCATGTACAATTCTTCATGAAGTTCCCCATATAAATATGCATTATTTATGTCTAAATGCCTATTTACCCAGCCAGCATTTTGGGTCAAAACTAAAAGCATTCGGATTATACCGAAATTGGCAACAGGGGCATATGTTTGATTAAAGTCAATATCGGGTGTCTGGCTGTAACTTTGGCTACGAGCCTAGCTTTAAATTTACTAACCTTTCCTTTAGAATCTCTTTTATTTTAAAAACCCAACGATTACCGATTACTTTCTTATTTTTAGGTAAATAAGTGATAACCCATGTTTGTCTTTCTTCTAAAAAATTAAATCTTCTTGCATCGCATTTTTCCAAAGATCCGATTCGGGTGAGCAAACAGCTTCTTCAAAAGTTTGAGGTTCAGACACCTCGCATAAATTTAGTTCAACATTTGCAAGATTCAGTGTTTTTCTTTCAATTTCTCGACTACGGAGGCACAAAGTATTATCAGAACTACCCCCCACTATATCTCTAACTTCTGAAGTCAAGGGAACTTCTAGTTTACTGTCGTAACCTGGTTGAAGGTCAGGATCACATGGCGGGAAAACTTTGCCCTGTTCCGGCAACCAAACGAAACTGTTTTTAGCCTCACTACCTTCCGTTACGTCATCCTTAAGCTGGTCAAACCGACATTATTTTCGTCGAATCTAGCATGTTTAGTTATGAACACTTGTTTAGAATCATTATCCCAGAGTCTATAACCTTTGGATTGTGTTGAATATCCGACTAAGATACATCTTTTAGCTCGACGGTCGAATTTCTTTCGTTTTTGCTTTGGAATATGAGCATAAGCTAGAGTTCCAAATATTTTAAAATGACGTACGCTCACTTTTCTTGAAAGCCAAATTTCCTCTGGAACTTTGTTATCAAGAGCGCTACAAAGGCTTCTATTTTTAATGTATGCGGCACAATTGACGCTTTCAACCCAGAATTTTTGTGGCAAATCAGCGTTGTGCATTGACGCTCTAGCCATGTCAAGTAACAAACGATTTAAACGCTCCGAGACGCCAGTTTGCTGAGGGCTGTGTAGGCGCCGCCTGTCCTTGACCGAGTCCTGAATGGCACTCTCCGATTCATTTGAAAGCATTTTAAAGTATAACCATTTATTTGAAAGTATTTTAAAGTGAATTGAAGAAACAAATAGAAGTATTATAGCAAAGTATCGCGGTATAAGTGTTGTCCCAAAAGTACTAAAGAAAAGTTGATTCCGTTTAGAAATATTAATCAAAACAGTACGTATCCGGTTTAGTTAGTTTTATTTAATTATTTTTGTTTGTTATACTCTATCTTGTTTTTGAAAAATATGACTTATTTAGCCAGAGTAAAGAAATGCGATTTGAGCAAGTTGGCGTATGAACTCGGCGAGGTAGTACCGCCAGAGAGCAGGATCGTCGACTTAAAACACCTTATCCTGAATAGTCAATCTTACGAAGAAGAATTCGCAAAGCAACTGTTGGAGACTCTGATCGGGGAACGGGAACAAACAGAACGAACAGAGCAAGCAGAACGAGCAGAAAGGGAACGAAAAGAACAAATGGAATTCGAGCTCGAGAAGCTGCGCATCCAGACTATGCATGGAAACAACGATCCGTCTCGCGGTACCAGTAATAACGCACATTGCGAGATATGTAAACTGATGCCCAAGTACGAATCGAAGGACAGTGATTTGAGTTTCTATCTAATTCTTTTCGAACGACATGCAAAGCGACTAGGGTTGGATGAAGACCAATGGGCATTCAGTCTTCTAGGATTACTACCTTACGAAATGACGCAATTAATCGCTCGGGAGACAGAAGGGCAAAGCGGCGATCATAGATTCGTGAAAAGGTTGCTCCTAAAATGGTACAAGTTGTGCCCTGAACAGTTCAGACAAAAATTCGAGAAGCACGATAAATCTCAAGAGGGTTCCTGGAGAGACTTCGCTTTCGAATTGCTGTTGGTGTTTTTGGGGGTAAAAAAGAGAAAATGTTACTTAAATATATTTTTTAATATTATCTTTATGCATAGAAACTACAAAAGTAAAATTTAAGAATTAAAAAGAAATACAAAAAACAAGAAAGGATCTAGAAGGCACTAACTACGTTGCCAAATTGTTAATTAACATATGCTAGCTAATATTATCATCATCAATTCATATTTATTCATATATATATATATATATATAATTTATTTACATAGAGAAAAATTCTTTGAATTAATATTCCTAACAATTGCGAGGGTTTTTCAACGATTAGATCGAAGGAATGAACGTCGAAGATTTCTCTGACTCCGAAAGAAAGACAAGAAATCCTCGACGTAGTGAATGAATATAGAGACTGTTTCGCTCTTGGTATGGGTGAATTAGGGTGCACCGATGTCACCAAGATGGACATTAAGGAGGTTGATGGAAGCAAGCCAGTCTGTCTGAGACCGTACAAGACGACTGCAAGTGAACACGAAGCAATCAGGGAGATTGTCAGAGAGTGGAAGGACAATGGAATAGTCACGGAAACTAGATCACCCTACGCTAGTCCCGTCCTACTTGTGAGAAAGAAAACTGGAGATCATCGTTTGGTGGTGGATTATAGGAGACTCAACATTCAAACAGTTAAGGACAAGTTCCCTTTACCGAGGATAGACGACCTTCTGGAAGGCCTACGGAATGCGAAATTCTTCACCACTCTGGATCTGGCGCATGGATATCTGCAGATACCACTGACTGATAAGGCAAAACTAAAGACAGCATTCATCACCCCAGATGATACAGGTCAATTCGAAAGAATGCTTTTTGGACTCGCCAACGCACCAGCAGAATTCCAAAGACTGATGCACTCTGTTCTAGGTCCGCTGCTGAACAAGAAGGCATTCTGCTATCTCGACGACGTGATTATCCCGGCAAAGGATTGGCGGGAGATGATCGAAAGGTTGAGGGAAGTACTTGAAATAATAAGATCAGCGAAGTTGACGCTGAAACCCTCTAAATATGAGTTCGGAAGGAGGGAAGTTGAGTTCCTTGGGTATGTCATCAGTACAGGCGGACTTAAGCCAGGCCCAAGAAAGATCAAGGCGATAGAAGAATTTCCAGAACCCAAGAATGTCCACGACATACGACGCTCTCTGGGACTGACGAACTACTTCAGACGATTTGTAAAGGACTTCGAGAGGAAATCAGAACCGCTAAGCAGACTTACAAAGAAAGGTACACAATATGAATGGAAGGAAGAACAGCGAAAGTCATTTGGAGGACTTCGAAATGATCTGATCGAATATCCGGTACTAGCTCATTAAAACCCTGATCTTAAGACAGAAGTACATTGCAATGCGAGTGCTGATGGACTAGCAGGAATGCTGCTACAGGAAGACGAAGACTGCAAATGGCGCTTGGTCTACTGTGTGAGTAAGAAGACAACAGAGGCTGAGAAGATGTACCATTCAAGCAAATTGGCGCTGATGGCGATAGTGTGGACCTTGGATCGACTACGTCAGTTCCTCGTCGGAATCAAGTTTACAGTGGTTACAGATTGCCAAGCACTGGTCTACATGAACGCGAAGAAGACTACAAATCCTCAGATAGCGCGATGGTACAATCTGATTCAGGAATACGATTTCGACATTCGGCATAAACCAGGAGAGAAGATGGCCCACGTAGACGGAATGAGCAGAGCTCCAGTCGACGACCCTAGAGACGCGATGGAGGAAATCGTGGAGAAAAACCTCGAAGTATGCTTCACAATCACACTGGAAGAACAAATCATGATGATTCAGCATTCCGACCCTGAATTGAGAGACCTGATCCAGATCTTTCGAAAGGACCCGTGTGATAGAACAGTAGGAGAACAAAATAGAATTAACGACTACAGCTACAAAGGAGGCAGACTTTTCCGCATGGTGAAAAATGGAGAAGAGGAACGAGCCCTGTATGTTATACCCAAAAGTATGAGGAAAAGTTTAGTTGTTAAATTCCATGATCTAATGGGACATTTTGCGGTTGATAGGACTGTCAACTAAATTAAGGAATTGTGCTGGTTTCCTTCAATGAAGAGGTACGTTCGACGCCATGTTGCTAGGTGTGTCGAGTGTTTATTTAACAAAGTTCCCGGTGGAAAACAACAAGGCTTCTTACACCCCATTAAGCCAGGCAAGAGACCGTTTTCCATCGTACATATGGACCACGTAGGCCCTTTCGTGAGAAGTACAAGAGGTAACCAGGAACTTTTAGTGATTGTCGATAATCTGACAAGATTTGTCCGATTAAGCCCTGTAAGGAATACATCGACGCAGAACGTTCTGAAGGTAATGAAAAGTTTTGTAAATGATTTCGGACTACCCGACAAGATCATCAGCGACAGAGGGTCATGTTTTACCTCAAGGCAATTTGAAGAATTCTGTCGAGGAAATGGAATACATCATACACTGAACTCTACGAAACATCCGCAAGGGAACGGGATGGTCGAAAGAGTGAACCGAACAGTATTGTCCACCATAGCAATCGGTATCGAGGATCCGCGACGGAAGGATTAGGACCTGAAGATCAAGGAGGTAGAGCGAGACCTGAATAATGCGGTGAACAAGACGACGAATAAAACACCGTTCGAAACACTCCACGGCTATTCCCCTCGATTCCACGACGGGATACTTAGAAGATTAGCCGACGAAGATATGGATCCGTGGACCGAGCCGGAGAAAATTCAAGAGAGTGTGAGAACCCAAATGAGAATAAACAAGAAATCACGAAGACGTACTACGATAAGAAGAAATGCCGTACACTCCAATTCGAAGTAGGAGAAATTGTAGTGATGAGGCATGTACCCAAAATAACTGGTGAACCAACCAAGGCGCAACCCAAGTATCGAGGACCTTTGATAATCACCGAGGTTCTGCCAAGCGACACGTACAGAGTGACTCAGCTAAGCGAAAGAACCGGTGGACGGTTCTACACGACAACGGCCCATATCAGTCAACTGAAGTCTTGGCACAGTGAAGAAGATGATTCAACTACAGAAGAAAGTCCGGACGAGGAGTCAGAAGAAGAAGACACCCTCCGATGCAACCCACGACGTTCCTGCAACGCAAAGTTCAATCGAGGACGATTGGAATCCAGGAATGGCCGAATGTAGGCGCCGCCTGTCCTTGACCGAGACCTGAATGGCGCTCTCCGATTGGCTCGCTAGGATGACGCAACCACTACGCGGCAGACTTTGTTTTTTTGTTGTTCCCATACACTCGCTTTTGTTTTTTGCTAACTATTGTATTGGAGCGGGTCGCTCCTTTAATAAATATATATATTAATTGATAACTAAATGGAATCCCCTCTTTCTTTATCCCAGTAAGGACGCCTACGGAAGCCAACAGCTGTAAGAATTCGTTAATTCGTGTTTTATTCCAAGGCTCTCAAGTTTTTGTTTGAAAATTTATTACAATATTCTAACCCGTTATCTGTCCGCAAACGTTTAATTTTATGACCTGTTTCTCTTTCGGCTCTAACCCTAAAGATGTCAAAGTATTCAATAACTTGATCTTTATGCTTTAAGAAATAAACAATATCTCTGTGGAAAAAATCGTCTGTAAATGTTAGAAAATAGCGCCACCCAGCAAAAGAATCAACTGGAAATGGTCCACACAGATCGCTATGTACTAACTCTAACAAATATTTAGTTTTTATTTTATATGGAGAGCTTTTATGCGGCGACATTGTTGACTTTGTTATACAGCAATCATCGCATATTGACATTTCTCCTTTGTAAATTTCAAGACCATTAACAACGCTATTTTTAGCTAACTTGTTTAACGTGTCTGCATTTATTGCATAAAGCGTTCATGCCAAAGTTCTAGTGTAGGCGGACTTGAACTAGCTAAGTGCGCATTTTGTAAGATAGACTTACCTCTAACGATGTACAATCCGTTTAGGTTCCTTTCCACACATATCACTCTGTTGTCACTGAACACTCTTGCCTTGTGGTTACAAATCTTGATGTGCTTGCCTTTATCCTCTGTTTGCGACACAGAAAGCAAATTTCTTCTTGCTTGGGGCACAAAAAGCACGTCGTTCAAGGTGACATCTTGCGTTCCAGTATCTAGGTACATCTTCATGTGGATATTTCCAACTCCCTCTACTTGTAGGTTGCCGCTCGCAGTCTGGATGGACTCACATGTAGTAGGCTGGAAACTTGTAAACCATTGTCGGTTCTTACAGACGTGATGTGTTGCGCCGCTGTCCAAGATGAATTCATTTTCCGAAGAGACTGCATTGAAGGCCATGAGCATATTCTCCGACGGAGATTTAAAAGAGTCTTTCTTCCTGCTGTAGCTTTTATCCGCCTTGTAGTCTCGGTTGATAGACGACCTGCAATCCTTGGCGATATGGCCGATTTTCGATCATCGGTAGCACTTGACTTCTTGTTTTCTGGAAGTCTTCCTAGTGTCGTCCTTTGAAAAATTAACTGCTTCGCCGAGACCTGAACTTGCTCCTTCTCGGGCAGATTTTCTTTCATACTCTGCGAGTATAGTATTTCTAACCTTTTTGATGTGAAGTCAGAGTCCTCGACATTTCCAAACGACATAACCAGGGTATCGAAGCTGTCAGGTAACCCTGATAGCATGCTGTATGCTATATCTTGATCGTCGACTTTCGCACCTGTCTCTTTCAAATGGTCCGTGCAAATTTTCAATCTTGTGTTTTACCATTAAAAGAAAATCACCACGTTTTATCGCCTTCATTTCAAATTATCAATATATTCAAATAGTCTAACATTGACTCACCAGTTTGAAGCTTGATGTTCACAATCTGCTTCTTTAACTGTAGTATCCTCGAACGATATTTTGGCTCAAAAACCTGTTCCAGATTTTTCCACGCATCCTGTGGCGATGTACAGTCGATGATGTGGATTTGGTGTTCTTTATTTATCGACAACGCGATAGCAGCCAAAGCTCTAACCTTTTGAGCTTTGAATTGAGCATCATGGGTATCTTCATCTTTAATCATCACATCCCACAAGCCCTACTCAAATAGTAGCATCTTGATGTTGTACTTCCATGAGCGATAATTTTGGCCGTTCAATTTTTCAACCACCGCCGTTATTGCACTTAACATCCGCCATGGTGACGCAGCAACTTTTCGACGAGGGCAAGCGGAGGTAGCTTCGCTGAAGGAATTTTGGTCACAAGGATATGCAGAACTTGAACCACAGAGCTAGGGAACCACGCTCTGCTACCACTTGTTTAATCGGTGGTTCAATCAGATGCAGAATAGATAGAAATATATAAGTTATAATATATCACGACATAGCAAACAGCCAGAACAAGGGAAGACATAAACAGGAAGTGAAAGTAAAGGTGCATCGCCTCTAGTGGTAGTGGTTGGAAGCTCCTCAATGCCACGTCGTCCTGTGACGTAGGCGCGCTCGAAGGCACTGAGGATTTGAAGGAAGCACACAGTTCAGCAAAATATTCTGGTGATTTTTCAATTATGGGAATTCCATTCTGTACATTTGATTATCTTAATTTATTGAATAACTTATAGGCAATACCAAATGGATTAGCTGTGTAGTGTTCTTCAATAACGTATCGCCAGTTAGTTACTTTAATTTTTTTATTGCATTAGTGTATTTGTTTCTTACCAACTTGAATGTATTATATATGTGGCGACTACACTTTGCTTCACGAGCCGAACTAAGACGGCATCGGCGGGCGTCAACACTTCACTACGCATGCGCGTGGGACGTCATCAGAGACGCTGGCGACTTAGCGATAAACAACAAGGCTAGTGCGGCGGCCGTTATTTCAACCGTTGCTTCTTTTCTCTTCATAATTTCTTGCTTTAAATAAATTAATTTTAATTATAATTTTATCAGCAGCCTTTCCACAAGCCACACCAACACAGCACATCAACAACTATCCTACAAATTGGCGAGCCGGACGTGATGCAAAAGTTATTTTAATCACACTTCTATATATATTTTTTATTTCATCCACGAAACTTTCAACAGCCCCAGAATGCAAGACGCAACTACGGAACATCCGGAAGGGCCAACATCCACGGCACCCTCCCAAATATCAAGATTGGCTTTCCGTGCACCACCATTCTGGCCCAACAACGTTGAACTGTGGATAAGCCAGCTTTCGGTCTAGCCGAGATCTCCCGCGACGAAACTAAATTCCAAGCAACGGTTGAAATAACGGCCGCCGCACTAGCCTTGTTGTTTACCGCTAAGTCGCCAGCGTCTCTGATGACGTCCCACGCGCATGCGTAGTGAAGTGTTGACGCCCGCCGATGCCGTCTTAGTTTGGCTCGCTGAAGCAAAGTGTAGTCGCCACACTACTCCCCCTCCAGTAGGATCTTTCCAGCGATCCTATGCAATCTTATTGGCTTGCCAAGTTCGGGTCTTGGGAAAACATCGGTCCTTCTGATGTGAAAGCAGGCTTGAGGCGGTCGATTGACACCCACTTGGATCTCTTTTTAATTTTCAGTTTGTAAATTTTGGGTTTCCTAAAAAGGACTTCATATGGACCGTCGTATGGGGGAGCTAGCGGTGGCAATATCAGGTCCCGACGTAGATAGACATGGGAACATGTCTCGAGTGGTTTGGGCACGTAAACGTGGCGGTTCCCATGTGGTTTGCTTGGTGCAGGTTTCAGAGATGCCATGGCGCGCTTGAAGTCCTCCAGACACGGTTCGGTAGGCGAGCTTGCAGAGGGGGGGGTCCTCGAAAAATGTTCCTGGAATGGGTAGGGGTTTGCCATAGACCAGCTCAGCGGTTGTGGTGTTGAGATCTTCCCTTAGCGACGAACGAATCCCTAGGAGCACCAGGGGAAGTTTCAAGGACCAGCTCGTGGAATCGTGACAGCGAAGGGAGTCTTTCAGCTGTCTGTGGAATCTTTCTACCAGGCCGTTTGCTGCTGGGTGGTAGGGTGATGTCCTTATTCTGTTGATTCCCAGAAGCCGTGTCAACTCACCGAAAAGTGCTGATTCAAACTGCCTGCCTTGGTCTGTAGTCACGTTCACATTGACCTGGTCGGACCATTACCACCGAGTGAAAACTATCTGTACATATTCACCTGCGTCGACCGATTCACTAGGTGGCCCGAAGCCCTACCCATACAGGACATCACCGCCAAAACAGTAGCAAATGCCATCCTATCGGTCTGGATATCTCGTTTTGGCGTGCCTGCAAAAGTGACTACAGACCAAGGCCGGCAGTTTGAATCAGCACTTTTCGGTGAGTTGACACGGCTTCTGGGAATCAACAGAATAAGGACATCACCCTATCACCCAGCAGCAAACGGCCTGGTAGAAAGATTCCACAGACAGCTGAAAGACTCCCTTCGCTGTCACGATTCCACGAGCTGGTCCTTGAAACTTCCCCTGGTGCTCCTAGGGATTCGTTCGTCGCTAAGGGAAGATCTCAACACCACAACCGCTGAGCTGGTCTATGGGAAACCCCTACCCATTCCAGGAACATTTTTCGAGGACCCCCCTCTGCAAGCTCGCCTACCGAACCGTGGCTGGAGGACTTCAAGCGCGCCATGGCATCTCTGAAACCTGCACCAAGCAAACCACATGGGAACCGCCACGTTTACGTGCCCAAACCACTCGAGACATGTTCCCATGTCTATCTACGTCGGGACCTGATATTGCCACCGCTAGCTCCCCCATACGACGGTCCATATGAAGTCCTTTTTAGGAAACCCAAAATTTACAAACTGAAAATTAAAAAGATATCCACGTGGGTGTCAATCGACCGCCTCAAGCCTGCTTTCACATCAGAAGGACCGATGTTTTCCCAAGACCCGAACTTGGCAAGCCAATAAGATTGCATAGGATCGCTGGAAAGATCCTACTGGAGGGGGAGTAGTGTGGCGACTACACTTTGCTTCAGCGAGCCGAACTAAGACGGCATCGGCGGGCGTCAACACTTCACTACGCATGCGCGTGGGACGTCATCAGAGACGCTGGCGACTTAGCGGTAAACAACAAGGCTAGTGCGGCGGCCGTTATTTCACCCGTTGCTTCTTTTCTCTTCATAATTTCTTGCTTTAAATAAATTAATTTTAATTATAATTTTATCAGCAGCCTTTCCACAAGCCACACCAACACACCACATCAACAACTATCCCACATATATAACTAATTGCTTTATGACGGTATTACAAGTTTCTAATATAATGAAAAGTTAATTCTGGAAACATGTTATTGATGAGAGATTTAACTTTCAAAGATTTATATGCTGCTTCTTTCAATAAAATCGTGAGTGCGTTTACTATCCCAACAATGTCTGCCTCTTCTTTCACTCTGCTCATACCAATTTCCAGTTTGTTTGTATCTTGTAATGATATGTTATCAGCAAAATTGGCCTAATTCGCATATTTTTCAAAGAATTTCCACGTGGAAATTTGATTATTGAATAAATTACCATTCTTTAACCTGATATCAAATTCAACAGCAACATGGTCAGAAATATTAGTCAGATCAGAGGTATGCCAGTTATTGTGAGATTGTGATTTCAATTATACATGCTCTGCGGCAGGTGGGTGTTTTCAGGTTATGTATAAAGAGGTTGCACTCGTCTATATAAAAGGTTGTAATCTATATCCATTAGAGTTTATAACATTGTCAAACCATATAGTATGTCTCGAATTAAAATCACCGCAAAGGATTACAGGTTGATTCATATACGTTTTGAGCAGATCTCCAATAATTATTTTATGAACAATGTTAAAAGTTTTTAATTAAATATTTATTTATGGATTGCTCTATTTTCAGAATGTTGAGAGTATTCTGATGAATGTATAAATTAAAAATAATTATTTTTGCTTTAACTGTAGAAATAGATATTGTTGTACAAAAATAATTTGTGGAATTTTCCTCTTTGCTGAACTTTATATTTTTATTTAAAATTATAGTTGTCGTATATTTTTCCCTAGTTTAATTCGAACATATAATTTGAGAGCCCATATCATAAATAACGTTTTCATTGCAAAACATATAGTTCTTGAATTAAAACAATATCAGTTGGGTCATTTCTAGTATTAGCCTGTATTTCACTTATCGCATTAATACTTTTTCTTACATTTTGTTGAATACATCTCACATTTTCAATCATATAGAAAATTAATCTATTTGAGATTGAGCTTTAAATTGTATTTGATACTTCATTTCCTTCGTATATTTGTGAATTTTATGTCCTTTGAATAATTCTGTGTATTTGTGATTTGTAAATCGGCAATACACTCGAATTTGATTTATGGTTTGTAGAAGGATTTTTAAATTTAGGGTGCTTAGAGCAATTGTGACAATTTGGTGCTTCAGTGCAGTTATGGCCACCCTATAAACCGCATATTTTACATTTTTTAATGCTTTGGCAGTCTTTTGTTTTGTGGTTCGGATTAAATTCAAAACAATTTTGGCATTGTCTGACAAATATTCTGTCTTGTATAGAACATCGTTCAAAATCCGTGTATATCTCATTACTCATTTTTCTTAAAATTTGATAAACTTTAGAAGTTACTTTTAAAACTATATTGTGATATGGATAGTTAGATATCATTGTAAATATAACTTTTATTTCATTTTCCAAATTTCATAAATTAGAATTAATTTTGTATATGGTTTGAACGAAGTTCTCCGTATCTGTAATTTTGCATGCATTTTTGACTACTATTTTTGGATCTCTTAGTGTCGGTATGTAAATTTTATTAATCAATTTCAAATCTTCTGATTTGTTTAATTCGTCGAGTAGTATTTTATTATCAGTTTCGTTTGGAGCCTTTATAATTACAGACTTTTTAGGGTTTATAATTCTATTAATCTAATTTTTTTTTACTATTTTCTCTGATATTTTTAATATTATTATAATTTTTTGAAGTGCATCAGAATTAAGTACACCATCATTTAAAGGCACAATTAAAGTAGTTTCATCTTTGAATGTCTGTTGTTTTATTTTGGTCAGTTCTGCTTCCTGTCGCAAAACCTGAGCATAAGAAGGTGTCCGTTTTGGAATCTAAGAACTTTATCTAGTTTATTATCTATAGCCTTTTCTATTGTGTCGGTCAAACTCTTTATTGTATATTATTTATTCAACTCGGATATAGATTCAATTCCATTTTTTTTTTTTGCTTGGTTAAAATCATTGAAGATAAGTAAGTTAGGTCATTTTTGTTAGATTTTTATTAGTTTTAATTTTTTTTATCAAAACATATTAATTATTCATCGAGTTTAACATCTATTCATTTCAAAATACAATCATGTCTTCTGTCTAAAAAGAAAAAAAAAGTAAAATCCTTTTGAAGTGATTTTAATACTATACTTAAGATATAAATAATTTAGGGCAGAAAGGATGTATAATATATTTTAGTTTAAATTTAAAAGAGAAAAAAAAAGTACTTTGCTTAACGAGACGAGCGATTCAGAACACGTCCGCACAGTTGGCAAATATGCAAATATTTTAAAATGTGAAATGGAGGTATATTAATAACCATTGTATTCACCACGATTATCAATGCAAGCATACAAATGCTGTACGCACTGTACCAATGTGATAACGCCCTATCCAATATTTCCTGACCACCATAATTTCCGGATCTGGCAAATGATTGGATCCCGCTTGCACGCTCTGCCACGGCCTTGTTCAGAAAGCGAACTCTGGCAAATGGTTGACTAGAAATAGAGTGTCGTTCCACAGAAAGACATTCGCAATCTCATTGACTCTGTACGTAGTTCTTTTCTACTTGTATCGCCGTCGGCAGTCGCCCTACAACCTACTGAGTAGAAGTTTTTCTCGCTTTGTATTTACGCTACTATTTTGAAATAAGTATCACTTGTTGTTCAACGCAATGTCTCTTTGAATGCCACGTTTACCAGGTGGGTGTTCGGAATTAATCAAAGCTGCTGTTGCAAATTTGTCACTGAGCCATTCTACTAGCTTACAGAGTCGGCTGATAGTGCATAGTTTTACTTCGATTTTGAGAAAAGATGTTTCCTTTTTTTTTTTATGGATGAATATCCTCCCGGCAAAATTCCCCATTGACTCTCAGTCAACGCCATAGTTTTATGAGGCGGGGAATCCCTATAAAATATAAATATTTTTATAATTTTCTCTTAGACTTGGAAAGGATAGATTCACACATTGTGCATCACTGTGCATTGTTGGCATCAGTGGTCAAGGGAAGGTACTATCTGAAGAAAACCGGGGTATGGCCTCACATAGGCCAATACGGAAAGGGAATTTACAGTATTTGCCACTTTGTCATCGTACTCATCTGCAGCAGTAATTCGAGCTTCTAAAGACATAAGGGTATTACAGCGAACTGTAAAAGACATTGCTTGAGTTACAGATCCGAGCCAGACATTCAGTAGTGCTTATGCCGCTTACTCCTAATCATCGCCATCTGCAACTTCAGTTGTGTCAAGCTAGATCTTATTGAGTGGGCGGTTGGAGAAATATTGTGTCTTCAAATTATGCAATTTATTTTTTATGCCAGTTATGTGGAATAATTTAGATTAGAAATAGGCCATGTGAGCGCTTGAAACCAAGCAGTCTGCGATATAAACACACTAGACCTACACTAAAAAGTATATTCTGGGAGATATTGCAATAGCACTCTTTTGTTGTTCTTCCAAACACATTGACATCAAATTTTACGTCAGATTGGTGTTTGAACCAGATTTTCTAATATTTGAAACATATTCTAGGGGCCATTTTGCAACGGAATAGATAACACTGTCACCGAACGTGCTCTACAGAATATCGACAGGTTGATTTGGCCTGCATAAACACCAGGATCTTTCTCCAATTAGCATATTTAGACGACATATCCAGCGCCATCCACAACCAATACATACCGTTGATGATTCAAATCGAGTGCAACAGATATGAATTCCAACCCACAAAATGACATACAACATATCTGCCGCTTCACAGCATCCACGTATCCATGAGTTGACATAGTGCCCGGAATATGAACAAGAGATGACCTACTATTGTACGCGATGTGCCCCAAACCATGATGACGATTTGTCGCGCGGTGGGGCAAGCATTATAGTTAATTTTAATATTTTTATAGCATTTATAGGTGTTTTCAATATCTAAATGAATTATTTTTGTTAATTTCATCTATCTTCTTATATATAGAAGTCATTGTCTGTTGTCTTTTTCGCGATAAACTCAAAACTACTGAATCAATTGGTGCCAAATTTCGCATGTCGCCTTCTATAAACCTGAGGAAAATTTCGGCTACATTTTGATCAGAATTTTTGGCTATTTATTTTTTTTTAATTAAGTGGAGTAAATAAGAGGCGAAGTAACGGCCAAACACCAGGCCAATTAAGCGACCAATGAGCGTTCTGCTTTTTTTTTTTTCAAGTTGCTTGTGTACTTTTTTGAAATATCTTTATACGAGTGTTACTTTAAAAAAAAAAGTATTGAGTATTAAGGGAGAAATTTAAATTACTAAGTTACGGTAAGTGCACACAATGCAATTTTAAAAAACTTCACAAAACTAGCGTTACTGTATGTAAATAATAGCTTTTTATTAATTTTTGTTCTGCCATTTTTTTTTTATCTTTAAAAAATTCGTTTAAAAAGCAGTCGCAGTCATTAGCAAACACATATGCTTGCCTAATTTCCATATGTTCTTTTATTTTTTTACAGAAAAATATCCACATGCCAGTATTTTGGATTCATTTTTTTATAAACCTATTTTATCTTATTCTTACTGAGAATATGGGCATCGCAGTCAAGACCCATCGCAGTCACTTACTCAACTCAGACAATTTCAAGGGTTAATGCGCTGGGGCGGGTACCTCGGGCGCTGGGTGGAAAAGCTGCCATCTATTTAAACTATATTGATTTTGAAACAACTAAATTAATTGCATAAAAATAATTAAATAAAATACCTAAACACTAATATAATACAATTTTTTGCCATCACACACACTTTTTGCCTGTGGTTTATGTGTTACTTCTATATTGCTATTCTATGGCACTTCTACTATTTATTATTGATGTAGGGGGGTCGGTGGAAGGCTGGTTAAACCGTTTGGTTTACGACCACTACGACCCGGGTTCGATCCCCGCATTGGACACTTTTTTCTGTTTAAAAAAAAAATGCTCCAATGGCCCCCCGATTCTTGCAAAAGTCCAACCCCACCAGCGAGTGCAAGTAACCAAACGGGGCTCTGGCACATTTGTAAGTGCAAAGTCGAACTGCTTTCACATGTGTAGACATGTGGTGCGCTTACAGTAAAAAGCAGTCGCTAACTACCCACCATGATTATCATGGCCTGTACCACGTGTACTAGGGATAAGCAAAATATATATATATATATTGATGTACTTTCAGTAGGAGGAAATCGTACTCGGGGGAATTCTCGGGCTAAGCCGGGTCATTTTTCTAGTTTTTTTAAATTAATAAATATATATATATATATGAAAAAACAATATAAAAAATAAAAGATAAGTGGGTCAGGTGTTGATATTTAAAATAAAAAAAGCATCTCCTGACCACGAGCACATGTGCTTTTTAGATGGCAGAGCGCCATCTAGTGGAGCAAATAAATTTTTTTTTTTTTTTTACAACAAAAAGCCTTTATTGGGGCCACTCGCCCCATACAGGATTCGCCAGTTCACAAGGGATAGGAAAAACACTGTGAGGCCTTTTTCCGGGATATAGTCTTGTGAAATCCAAATATCGCCAACGCTATATACCTATTCTTTGATATTTCATCAATCAGTGCCGGAAATGAAGGACAAAGTTGCCCCGTTTTATCATTTAATTTTCGTCTTTCCTCAGACAGAGCAGCACAGTCAAATAAGTAATGCAACATCTCCGTTGTTATTCCTGATCCACAGAAAGTGCATTTCAGGTCTTCACGCCTCAATAAAATCAAATGGTGTTCTCTGAAAAAAATTGAAAGGGTTCTGAATTGTGCAATTAATCTGATGATAGGAAAAGGGAGTTCAGTTAAGAAGTATTCTTCGGTGGTAAAGGTTGTATATATGTCTCTATAGTGGGAATATAACTTTGATTGGGTTATTCTTGTTAGGTCGTTTTGTATTGTTTGCTCTATCGCAGTTCTTAATATTCCAGGGATAGCATTCCTTAGTGAGTCAGGATCATTACAATAAGTAAGCCACGAGGATCCGTTATTATTAAGTAAATTGCTTAATTGTTTTATAAAAACGATGGGCGCACCTGTAGCACAGGATAATTGCCTCATTCTAGTTAGGGCTCTGTTGCCCAAATTGGAGCAGCATACATCAAAACAGCCATCACAATTGAGTCAAACAGTTTCATTGCAGAGTTTAGTGAATTAATTTTTGATTTCGCCAATATTGGGGTTGTAGCATTTATTGCCGCAAGTGCTTTTCCTTTGAAAAAGTTTGCGGCTTGAGTGGTTTTAGTTGTACTGACCAGAGGGTATCCCAAGTAGATATATCATCCTGTTACCATCAGAGGTTGGAGCAAATAAATATATAAATATATATATTAAAAATAAAGAAGACATCACCTGACCACGAGCACATGTGCTTTTTATCAAGAAATTGGGTTGGCCAAATATCACGGAGCAAGCTAAATAAACGTTTAGCTTATTTTTGCTCCACTAGATGGCGCTCTGCCATCTAAAAAGCACATTTGCTCGTGGTCAGGAGATGCCTTCTTTATTTTTAATATCAACACCTGACCCACTTATCTTTTATTTTTTCTATTGTTTATATATATACTAGACGAATGACCCGGGCAACGCCCGGGTTTACCCGATTAAATGTTTTATTCAAACACTATTCGTTACAATTATAAATTGGCGCCGTGGATGTCACTCTTGTGAAACGTCCCGCTCCAAACTTTGCAGTCAGATTTGAAACGATATAAATCTTCAAATCGAGCGAGCGTCTATAAATATTTCGATTTAGATCAAGTATTCTAATTATTAAGCGAACTATTATTAATAAAATTTTGAGAAGATTTCGATTTTAAACGTATTTATAACCTTGATAGAGGGCGCTGTTCGTGAGCTAAGTAGAATAATTTGAATATATAGTTTTAATATTTAATTTATATATAATTTAAAATAGCCTATCGTTTTCCTTGTATTTTTTTACCTATGTATGGAAATTTTGGTTTGAATTAGTGAACTACTGCGAATTTGTATACCGGACATACAAACCAACAAACAAACAAACAAACATACTATTGGAAATATTAACGAATGGCTCGTTAAAGCAGAGTGCCAATTGATTTATTGGAAATACAAGTTTAGAGACAAAATCAAAAGAGAGATAGAATGTTGGTTGTGATCAGTCAGCAGCTAGGCAGGCAGGGGTAGGTAGGTAGGTAGTGACGTCACACATGGCATCAGGTGCGCCGCCTCTGTACACGTGTCAAGGTCGACTTGGGATGAAAACAGCGACTCTATATAAATTTCACAATTTCTAACACTCCCTCTTGAAATTTATAAGGTTCAAGTTTTCTAGGAGCCGCCTGAAGTGTTTCGGTCCCAAAGGTTTCGTCAGGAGGTCAGCCGTCTGCTGAAGAGTGCTGACATATCTTGTGATCAGTTCACCATCTTCCTGTTTAGTACGAATGTAGTGATATCGTACATCAATGTGCTTCGTTCTCTTATGGAACTCGGGATTCTGCACTAGCTTTATGGCTGCTTGATTATCCATGTTGAGTACTGTGGGTCTGTCCATCTTAATCCCGATATCCTTAAGAAGTCTGCGTAGCCAAACCATTTCTTTAGTAGCAGCACAGGCAGCAATATATTCACTTTCTGTTGTCGAGAGGGCAACTGTCGATTGCTTTTGGCTTGACCATGAAACAGCACCATGGTTTAACATGAAGATGTAACCTGTAGTACTTTTTCTTGAATCAATGTCCCTAGCATAATCGCTATCTGAGTAACCTGTTAATTCTTGATGGTTAGCGTACAATATTCCTAATTGTGGTGTTGCTTTCAAGTAGCGAAATACATTTTTAATTGCTGTCCAGTGTGTCTGTCCTGGGTTGTCAAGGTATTTACTTAACTGTGATGTCGCATAAGCTATGTCCGGTCTAGAAACAGTAGAGGCAAACATTAGTGAGCCTACGGCTTCTCTGTAAGGAAATTTTGGTGAATTTCCATTTTTATCTAAGTCTGGGCAATCAGCTTTAGTTAGGACTGTACTCGGGTCCATGGGTACTGCTGCGGGTTTGCAATCAATCATGTTGAATTTATCTAAAATCTTGTTTATGTATGAAGATTGGTGGATATAGATCTTCGATCTATCCTCTGATTGTTCAATCTGAAGTCCTACGAAATAATCTGCATCTCTAGACGTTATATTGAACTCGTGAGATAGTTCCTGGACGATAGAATCGATATCGTCTTTGTTCCGAGACATGAGAAGTCCATCATCGACATAAAGAGCAAGGATCATTTGAGTGTCGTTAATAGTTCCGGTGAAAACACATTGATCTGCATTAGATTGGAAAAAATTGTGTTTCTCTAAGAAGGATTTAAACTTCCTATTCCAATTTCTGGACGATTGTTTCAGTCCATATAGACTCTTTTGTAGTTTACAAACAAAATTGTGTCCTTGAGAGAAACCTTCTGGTTGTTCTAAGTATATGACTTCGTCTAAGTCACCATATAAAAATGCAGTCTTTACGTCAAATTGTTTTAAGAACATTCTTTCTGATGCCGCGTTTGCTAGTAACACTCGAAGTGAATCATATCTGACAACAGGACTGAAGGTGTCGAAATAGTCTACGTTCTTCCTTTGTGTGTAACCCTTAGCTACAAGTCTAGCCTTAAATTTAGGTACCGTAGAGTTGGGATGGGATTTTAGCTTATAAACCCATTTACTTCCTATTGGCTTATATCCGTCTGGTAGGGTTTCGAGTGACCATGTGTTATTAGATTCTAACGCTTTTATTTCTTCTTTCATTGCATCCAACCATTTTTCGGCATTTGGACTTTCCATAGCATCTTTATAGGTTGAAGGCTCATCGACAAAATGGTAGTTACAAGAATCTGCTTTCTTTTTAGATCGAGTTATCATCGGGTGGAATCCCGACGGCGTGGGAAACCCTAGCGCTGCAGGTGATTCATCCTCGGTTGTTTGTGCTGCCGGCGGGTCAAAGTCAATATTAACTGGGATGAAATTTTCTCCCTCTAGTTCGCAATGTCGGAGCTTTGTCTCGTTAAAAGTAACATCTTTAGAAATAGAAATCTTTCTAGTAGAAGGGTTCCAGAGTCGAAAGTTAGTGCATGTTTTATCGTACCCTAAGAAAATCATCTTTTGTGATTTCTTATCCCATTTCCTTCTACGTTCTTTAGGTGTATGCAACCATGCTTCACAGCCGAAAATCTTTAGATTATACAAACTAGCTTTTCTTCCGAAAAAGAGTTCATAGGGTGTGGTATTGGGAGCTTGTTTAGTGAATGTTCGGTTTAGAATGAAGGTTGCAGTATTGCAAGCTTCTGCCCAAAGTTCTTCGGGAAGATTTCGTGCGCACAGCATCGATCGAGCTGCTTCGACAATAGTTCTATTGTCTCGTTCTACGCGCCCTATCTGTTCGTGAATATATGGAGCTGACAATTCATGCACTATTCCGAACTTTCTGCAAGTATTTGTGAAATCTTTACTGGTATATTCTAGTGCATTATCGGTTCTAATCACTTTAATTTTATTGCCTGTTTGATTATAACTGAATCTAGCAAAGTTTTCAAATTTGTGTAAAATATCGGATTTGTGTCTAATGAAATCTATATGGCGAAAGCCACTGGAATAATCTTTGAATAAAATGAAATAAAGTGATCCTCCTATTGATTGTGTTGGCATAGGGCCGCAGATATCACTTAGAATGAACTCACCAGGATTGTACTCCTTTGTTTCAGACAAATGACTAGGCTTTCTGTGAGTTTTTCCTTCTTGGCAGCCTTGACAGAAGAAATCGTCTTCTTTTATGTCCTCGGGTTGCAAACCGTTGATCAATCCTTTCTTGGCCATTTCTCGAATAGTGCTGAGTGAGATGTGTGCTAGTCTTTCGTGCCACAGTTGGAGGTTGTTGATCTTTGCAGAAAATCCTTGTGAAGATGAAGTAACTCGGAACATCATCTTGTAGAGCCCATCTTGGCGTTGTCCAACTGCTTTCAGATCTTTTCTTGAGTAGATGTGCAGCTCATCCTTGTTGATGTCTACTCGGTATCCCTTTTCAGTGCACACTCCCAGGCTGAACAAATTTTTCTTGAGCTTCGAAGAGTAGAGCACATTCCTGATTGATGTTGCAATCCATTTTCCATTCACCATGGCAAGGATTTCAATGTCACCTGTACCTTCTGCAAGGACGGAAGTGTTGTCTCCAAGGTATATTCTATGATCGTTGTGGATCGGAGTGAAGGACTTGAACCATTCACGTCGGAAGGTCATGCTGCAGCTAGCTCCGCTGTCTGCCCACCATACGTCGCAATCATTCCACTTTAGGATGGTATCAGCGTTGAAACTTTTATGATCATAATCTCCTGCTTGGTTCTTCCGCTTCTCGTTTTTCTTCTGCTGGTCGGCAATCCGTTTCCGACATTCCCGTGACCAATGACCAATCTTGTGACAATAATGGCATTCAGTCTTTTTCTTTAGTTCTGATATCTTTCCTGAATCAGTCTTCTTTATGTTGTCTTCTTTGATTCTTGGTTTAGTCTGTTGGTAGAATGCTGTACCTTGCGAGGAATCGGCCTGCTGGTTTCTACATTCTTCAATCAGAAGACGTGCTGATAAGTTCTCTAGAGTCTGCGTAATCGGCGCTTGAGACTCCCATGCTGGTATGAAATACCGCATGCTCGAAGGAAGAGAGTTTATTATCTTTGCCACTTTCTGGTCATCTGTAATCGTTCCTCCTGCATCCTGAATTCTTGCACTAAGATTTTCAATCTTGGCGATATAGCTGCTGACATCCTCTGATGACGACATTCGGGCGTCAAAAAATTGTTGCCACAACATGCCAATTGCGATCTCTGATCTCTGTTCGTGGATGGACATGAGCCTTGTCCACATTTGAGCGGCAGTTTTACAGGACATTAAAGGTTCTAGAAATCTTAATTCAAGTGCCTGTGATATAAGCATTCGGGCTTTGATATCTTTGGCGTGCCATGCATCCTGTATAGCAGAGGTAGCGTCACTTACCTCTGGTTTGATTTCTTTGCCGTCCACGATATCCAAAAGTTGATTTTGCTCTAATAGTAGTCGGAACTGAAATTTCCAAAGGGAGAAGTTTTCGCCTTTGAACTGGCGGACTTGATTCTCAAGGTGCGTCATAATTAGCACGAGTTAGGCTTAGCAGTTTCACTTTAGGTTTGCTTCTTCAAATTTGGGGCGTAGTCAGGACCCATAACCTATTGGAAATATTAACGAATGGCTCGTTAAAGCAGAGTGCCAATTGATTTATTGGAAATACAAGTTTAGAGACAAAATCAAAAGAGAGATAGAATGTTGGTTGTGATCAGTCAGCAGCTAGGCAGGCAGGGGTAGGTAGGTAGGTAGTGACGTCACACATGGCATCAGGTGCGCCGCCTCTGTACACGTGTCAAGGTCGACTTGGGATGAAAACAGCGACTCTATATAAATTTCACAATTTCTAACACATACAAACATTCATTTATATATATATAGAAGATATAATATAAATGAGTTTTAAAAATTGTTAAAAAAAATGCATCGGCCGGGAATCGAACCCGGGCCGACCGCGTGGCAGGCGAGCATTTTACTACTGAGCCACCGATGCGTATACAAAATGGCCATATTTGGGTATTCATTCCATTCCGGATTACTCCGCGTAAAAAAAAGTTCTTCAAATGAAAAAAAGAAATAGCCAAAAATACTAAGCAAATTGTATCCAAAAATTTTCCTCAGGTTTATAAAAAGCGACATGCAAAATTTGGTGCCAATTGGTTCAGTAGTTTTTGAGTTTATCGCGAAACAGACAGACAGACAGAAATTGACTTTTATATATATAGAGATTAGTGTTTAGGTATTTGATTTAATTCATATAGTTGATATAATAGTATATATTTATATTATATTTTTTATAAATTAGTTTTAAAAATTGTAAAAAAAAATGCATCGGCCGGGAATCGAACCCGGGCCGCCGCATGGCAGGCGAGCATTCTACCACTAAGCCACCGATGCTTTAAAAAAAATGGCCATATTTAGGTATTCATTCCATTCCGGATTAGTCCGCGTAAAAAAATAGTTCTTCAAATTAAAAAAAGAAATAGCCAAATATAATAAGCAAATGTAGCCAAAAATTTTCCTCAGGTTTATAAAAAGCGACATGCAAAATTTGGAACCAATTGGTTCAGTAGTTTTTGAGTTTATCGCGAAACAGACAGACAGACAGACAGGAATTGACTTTTATATATATATATATATATATATATATATATATATATGGAAGCAATGGTCGCCTCTCCCGTCAAAATAAACGTCAGAATCTGACGCCATCTATTGACCGTCGCCGCAACTAGCGGCATCGGGTCGGTGACAAAGCCACAACACCAACTTTGGCAAACTGATAAGCGTCCACCTAGAGACCATGGTTTCGGGCTAATGGCCCTCGTCAGTCTAGGGCGGACTTTATTCCATGAGATCCGCACGGGATCTAATGGAATCCTCAAAATCTACCAAAGAGGTGTTTTGCTGGCAATGTGGCTGGGCCAAATCTATTGGCAAAACATAGATGGAAAATTTGCCGGGAGGAAATTAATCCACGGAAGCAATGGTCGCCTCTCCCGTCAAAATAAACGTCAGAATCTGACAATTGCCAGCAAAACACCTCTTTGGTAGATTGTGAGGATTCCATTAGATCCCGTGCGGATCTCATGGAATAAAGTCCGCCCTAGACTGACGAGGGCCATTAGCCCGAAACCATGGTCTCTAGGTGGACGCTTATCAGTTTGCCAAAGTTGGTGTTGTGGCTTTGTCACCGACCCGATGCCGCTAGTTGCGGCGACGGTCAATAGATGGCGTCAGATTCTGACGTTTATTTTGACGGGAGAGGCGACCATTGCTTCCGTGGATTAATTTCCTCCCGGCAAATTTTCCATCTATGTTTTGCCAATAGATTTGGCCCAGCCACATTGCCAGCAAAACACCTCTTTGGTAGATTTTGAGGATTCCATTAGATCCCGTGCGGATCTCATGGAATAAAGTCCGCCCTAGACTGACGAGGGCCATTAGCCCGAAACCATGGTCTCTAGGTGGACGCTTATCAGTTTGCCAAAGTTGGTGTTGTGGCTTTGTCACCGACCCGATGCCGCTAGTTGCGGCGACGGTCAATAGATGGCGTCAGATTCTGACGTTTATTTTGACGGGAGAGGCGACTATTGCTTCCGTGGATTAATTTCCTCCCGGCAAATTTTCCATCTATGTTTTGCCAATAGATTTGGCCCAGCCACATTGCCAGCAAAACACCTCTTTGGTAGATTGTGAGGATTCCATTAGATCCCGTGCGGATCTCATGGAATAAAGTCCGCCCTAGACTGACGAGGGCCATTAGCCCGAAACCATGGTCTCTAGGTGGACGCTTATCAGTTTGCCAAAGTTGGTGTTGTGGCTTTGTCACCGACCCGATGCCGCTAGTTGCGGCGACGGTCAATAGATGGCGTCAGATTCTGACGTTTATTTTGACGGGAGAGGCGACCATTGCTTCCGTGGATTAATTTCCTCCCGGCAAATTTTCCATCTATATATATGTAATATATGCCCAAAGTTATTACACTGCAATATTTGATGTATTACACTGTTGTAGAATTCTGTCGACTTAACCGTTCTGTGACAATATCGTTGCGGAATTTCTTGTTGTTCGATTTGAATGGTGAGGATTGGTTGAAACGCAGTCGTTGAGTGGCAAGTGAAGCACACAGTTAGGAATAATCAGGACACGTGATGGGGTTTGAAAATAAAAGGCAACTGGGTTGGAGGAAAGAAAGCTTGAGAAGGCGGAGCGAGTTTTGATTGTTCCTTATCTGATCACATGGTGATGATTGACTTAGCTATGAGCTGAGCTGAGAGAGAGAGATCTCTAGAACAGATGTTACCTTGGTGGGAGCAAGTCGAAGGCTGATCCGAACTCGGTGGGAGCCAAGTCGCTACTCTAGGTGTTGTTCCTATGCGAGCGAAAACGTTACTGACAATTCTTGCTTTTCGATTTAACACCACGAGTTGTCTTCCTTCCCATTGGTCGAAGGATGGAACGTGCCCGTTTTTCTATTGGTTGACCTACTTAGTTCTTGCTTCCTAATTGGACCGGCGGCTTTCTTTGGTGAAAGATATGCCCGGCCTGATAGGAAGTATCAGATGTTAGTTCGACTCTATTTACTTCCGCGGCTATCAAATACGTCCGGTCTTGGCCAGGAAGTACGGGCGTCTCCCTACTAATATAACTTCTGCGGATACTAGATACGTCCGGGCTTGCCAGGAAGTATTGACTGTACAAGTTATTTATACTGGTGCCCGCTTTTAGCCTGCTTCCTATGTCTTGTTGCTACTTCCTTTCCTCCAGTTACCTTATTCTTTATTAAATCTTTGAAAGTCATACATTGTACATGCATAGTGGGTCGGGGTGCATACAATTATATACAAATTATGACATATATATATATATATTAATCTTTAGTTATAAATAATATGTTCCGTTATTTTTTTTTTTCAAGATTAAAATATTGATTATTTTTCTACGTGTGGTATATTCATTCGAAATAACTTAATAGTTCAATTTATTTGAGAAATCAATCTGTTTTTAAGAACAAATGTGCTAAATATTTTAGAGATGTGTTAAAAATATCTATTTGCAATATCTTTCCTTTTGTATGAACAAAAATTTGGAAATATAATGAAAGGAATGTCCGAGTATTACTTCATTATGAAACATACTGTCTATGGATGACATATCACATTACAACATATATTTCAACGATTATGTTGTAGGACACTGCACCTTCGAGGGAGGTTTCTGTGAGTGGAGCAACATGGAGGGGGACGACTTCGATTGGGAGCTGGGCCGCAGCAGTCTGAGTTTCTTGACGGGGCCCTCGCGGGACTTCAGCAGCTTCGGCAAGGATGAACAGACAGGTACACAGTTGGCTATATTAATTACGTGGTAACGGTGCCCACATTATATATATATATATATATATATATATATATATATATATATATATATATTATACTAGACGAATGGCCCGGGCAACGCCCAGGTTTTACCCGAGTGCGTATATATTTTAAAAATGTTTTTAAATAAAATACGTTACAATTATAAATTGGCGCCGTGGATGTCTCTCTTGTGAAACGTCCCGCCCCAAACTGTGTGTGTCTTGAAAATATAAAAATAAAAATGTGAACGGAAAAATATGTCCAGGGTAGCCTAGTGGTCATGGCATCTGCCCGGTAAGCGGAAGGTCGTGGGTTCGATTCCCATCCCTTGACACTTTTTTTATTTTATCCATTCTGACCAAAATCTATCCGTGAACTTCACACAGTGAACTTCACACAGACAGAATAAGGCAATTATATAAGTAGATAATCCAAATTGTGCCTTATCACACACTATTTTTTTATTTGGCCTTATTACCTTGTGTTTATAATCTATGACGTAATGCCGGCGGCGCGCGCCCGTTGGCTGCCGGCGAGAACGTGACCTCCCTGTGCGCGCGCATCCGTGACAGCGGCCGATGAGGAATTGAGGAAAGACGGTCGTGACTATATATATTAATAATAATAATATACTAATATTAATAATTATTATCATTAGATAATGATAATGATCATAATGATGATGCGCGCGCATCCGTGACAGCGATGAGGAATTGAGGAAAGACGGTCGTGACTATATATTAATAATAAAATAATAAAATATAATAATAATATAATAATAATAATTTTTATTATTATCATTAGATAATGATAATGATCTAATGATGATGCGCGCGCATCCGTGACATGAGGAATTGAGGACAGCGATGAGGTAAAAACGGTCGTTGCTATATATATTAATAATCTAAAAACTCAAATATTTCTATATTTTAAAATATATATATTTTATTTCATTCGTTGATAATTTTACTTTGTTATCATCGTTTTTAGAAAGACTTTCAGTTTTTGTTGTATAGTTTTGTTGTAAATATGCGTAGTTAATATATCTATCCTTTCAAATCACTAATATAGGATTAACTTTATAAATTCTATATAATGTGAAACTAACTAATGTGTAATATTTCCTCAAGTAATTGCAAATAAAAGCTACTTGACGGCAAATAATTATCTTTTTTTTTATCACGACTGCACCTCAACCCTTTATCTTATCGATCCTTTGTCTTATCAAGCTTTATCTAACAACAACAACAAATTTATTAATAACATATTTATATTAAATAATGAGCATGTTTTGGATCGAATATAAATAGGCGTACAGCCTAGCGAAATATAGGATTTTTGACATAAATATATATTTTTTGTTTCATATTCGATCCTAAATATGCTCATTAATTAATAATTTCATATGGATTGTCCTATATTCAAGAAATATATATATAATCCATCATATTTGTAAAAATTGAGAAGACATATACATCACTGGTAACTCAAGATCTAAATGCCAAATTACAAATAGAGCTTGATTTAAGCTTGATAATACATTATACACATAAGAAGATTAATTTCGGTTTTAACTTTTTCATTGAAGATACCGTATACCCTTAAATTAGAGCCCATCTAAAAAATGTATAATCATAGTCTGTCCTAGATATTGTTTGTCGTTGAGGGTTGCTTCGAATCAGATCAAGTCATTTTACACTGCGTGACATTTAAAATATAATTTTAAGAAGTAGTTGTCAGAATGTGAGGAAACATGGCATACAGAGAAATGCCGACAATAATTTATATCGGCGATGCCCGTAGCCTGAGACTACCTAGGAAATAAACTCCCATACTTCCCACAATATTCTATATACAGTTACGAGCGTCATTCTTCATCAGTCATCTCTGTCACCGTTTGCTTTTTTTTTTTTTTTGGAATGGCGCCCTCCTATTGGTCGGCTACGATCACGCCACCTTTGCCCCCCCCCCCCCCACTCGCTTTTTCGTTTTTGTAACCATTGTGTTGGAGCGGGTCGCTCCTTAAATAAGTGCATATATTAGTTAATAACCAAATGGAATCCTCTCTTTATTTTTCCCAGTAAGAGACGCCTACGGAAGCCAACAGTACATAGACAGATAAAGCACATAGGCTATAGTTATTAACTAACATATGCATTTATATAAGGCGCCAATTTATAATTGTAACAAATAGTATTTGAATCAAAACATTCAATCGGGTAAAACACGGGCGTTGCCCGGGTCATTCGGCTAGTTATAATATATCGAAGAGCGGAACTAACGAAAACTAAAGAAGAGGATCTAAGATTATGTATAAGAAAGTTTTTATGTACATAAGGATAAAAGAAAAATGTATTTCAAGAGAAATAACGTATAATAATTAAAGGTTGTAGGTAACTAGCAAGTATATTATATACATGTCATAATTTGTATATAATTAAATGCAACCCCGACCCACTATGTATGTACCATGTATGATTTTCAAAGATTTAATAAAAGAATAAGGTAACTGGAGGAAAGAAAGTAACAAAAGACATAGGAAGCAAATCTAGAGGAGAACATATTTATTAATAACGTCGCAGTTAACCTTCTGACCCCGGGTCCCTGCGAGCTAAGTTTAAACCAACACTTCCTGGAAAAACAGGACGTATCTAGTATCCGCAGAAGTTATATTAATCGAGAGACACCCAATGCTTCCTGACAGAACCGGAGGTATTTTGATAGCCGCGGAAGTAAATAGAGTCGAACAAACACGACACTTCCTGACCCAGGCCGGGCGTAACTAACACCAAAGGAAGCCGCCGGCCAATCAGAAGATAGCATCTAAATAGGTCAACCAATAGGGAAAGATCAGGTGATCATCTCTCAACCAATCAGAGAGAAACTGAGTCTTGGTGTTAAATCGGAAAGCAAGAATGGTCAGTGACGTTTTCGCTCTCATAGGAACAACACCTACAGTTGTTCAGTGGCTCTCGCCGAGTTCGGACAGTTGCTCCTTCGCTTCCAACAAGGTAACATCTACTCTAGAGATCTCTCTCCCTCCGCTCATTTCATCTAAATCCCATCATCGCCATGTGATCAACTAATTAATAAATCAAATCGCTCAACTCTTCTCAAGCTTTCTTCCCTCCAACCCAGTTGCCTTTTATTTTCAAACTCAATCACGTGTCCTGATTATTCCTAACTGTATGCTGCAACTTCCACTCAAACGGCTGCGCTTCAACCAAATCTCACCATTCGCATCCAACAACAAGAAACCCCGCAACGATATTGCCACAGAACGGTTAAGTCGACAGGATAGTGAGATGGAATTAAATCAGGATCCCATAGGCGTAAAGTCAGACGGTCCGACGGAAACAATGGAAAGAAGGCAAGAAGTAAGAGAGAACGAACCGGCAAGAGAAAGACAGGAGATGACCGGCCGAGAGACAACTGCGCCCCTAGCGGACGCCGTCAACCAACTGTCAACACTCCTGACGCGAGTAAAAATTTCTGATGGAGCGGAGTCGGCGATCCCACCTTTCGACGGCGCATACAGCGCGACACAGTTTTTCCAGACGTTCGACCGAAAAATGGAAGACGCATCCATGGGAGAACAAGAAAAATTACTGCGCCTGCCAAACTACCTGGTGCGACAACCCCTGGAGCTCTTCAGGAAACTTCGACTGGCCGACCGGAGTTATTTCCAGGTGAGACAAATCCTCCTAGATCTCTACCCTGAATCAAGCGAAGCGTCCTTTGCGAAATATTTCGCCATGAAACTTACTGGACAAGCCAACCTAGAGACCTACTACCGGGAGAAAACCGCCATGGGATTGCAACTAGGACTTCCACAAGAGGTGATCCTCGAGACGCTGACAGAAGGACTGCCATTCAACGACCAGCGCCTAGTCCGCGTAGTGCCTCCCGAGAACCTAGGAGAGTGGTTCCGACTGGTACAGCGGATCCACGGGCCCAGTGTACCGGCAACGCGATCCAGAGAAGATCAACCACCCACAATGTCGGGTCCGTACCACAGCATACCCCGACGCCCAGGTGCATGGAATGCACCTCTTCCGCCGTCCAACTGCAAGTTCTGCGGCGCGAGACACTGGCACAGCGAATGCCGACTTCGACCAGTCCCGACGACCCACGAAAAAGTCCGGACGGTGCAAACAGTCCCAAAATAACCAGCCACGATTCCACAACAACCAAGTCAAGCCAGGGACACCCCAGCCGAGCAGCCCTTTCGAGACTGAGGTAGGATCCCTAAACCAACTGACTGTCAAACTTTTTCTAGCCCCTAATGTATCATGCCCCTTTTTAATTGATACAGGCGCCAGCCTGAGTATAGTGCCATATAATATTTATCATATGCTAAAAACCCACCTGCCTAATTTAACCCTTGAGGGACATTCACTACACCTCCAAACCCTAAACGGATTTGCAAAAACCATGGGTAAACTATCTATCCCACTGACAATAGGACAAATATCACGAAAGGAGTATTTCCATGTAGTGAATGCACCATTGCCATTCGGAATTCTTAGTATCAATAGCCTCCATAAATTCAGATTAACCATAGATTTTAATAAATGCACTATACTCCAGCTGGGCGCCCCATTGTCTACCCTTTCCTACCATTTTAATCATGTGTCCAATGTATGCACGTACTGGCAGTGTCAGGCGATGTCACAAAAAATTTTCCCCACATCCCAACTTTCCGCCTATGACAACCATTGCATGCATTCATTGAGAAAACCCCACTTATCTACATGCCCCTTTTTCACTAAAGCCAATTGCCCTTTTTACATGCCCTCAAATAATCAAACCACAACAACTTCAACTTATGAACCTGTCCAAAACGCACCCACACAGCAGGATAACTCACATACCAAAAACATAGGTGATCACACACCGTTGCACAACTCTCACATGACCAACCCACACAACGAACTCGACACTCACACTAATACACAACAAAACCCTTTACCCCATGCATACTACACCACAACACCTAACACTCACTATACACCACAGTTCACAACACTTCTACAAAGGTACACTCACATTTTTTCACAGGACAAATTCAACGTACCATGCTTACGTATTCCACCAGTAAAAATACCCACGAATTCCGAAAAAATAATCACCATACGTCCATATCGTGTTCCGATATGTGACCAACAAGAAATCCGTAACCAAATACAACAAATGCTGGAGAACGGCATCATAGAGCAATCTTTTTCACCTTTCTCGAGCCCTGTCACCCTCGTCACTAAGCGCGACAAGACCAAACGGTTTTGTATCGATTATAGGAAGGTGAACGAGCTAATCAGCTCTGATGTCCATCCCCTCCCGAGAATCGAGAATATCCTAGACCACCTCGCACAAGCCAAATATTTCTCCACGGCCGACATATCCTCTGCGTATTGGCAAGTCCCAATACACCCCGATTCTCGACCACTGTTAGCATTTGCCACCTTTGAAGGATTATACCAACCCACTCGATTACCTTTCGGGTTAAAAACCAGTCCTCAGATTTACGAACGAGCCATAAGTCAGGTCCTACAGAGACACGGACTTGACTGTGTGGCACATTACTTTGATGATTTCATCATTTACTCCAACACATTGGAGGAACATCAAAACCACCTGCGACAATTTTTCGCCTTTTGCGAAGCGGAGAAGTTACAACTTAACTTCGCAAAATGCGAATTTTTTAAGCAATCCATAAATTTTCTAGGTTACACCATCACAGCTGGTACAATTACACCACTTACACGCAATACCGACATCATCCACGCCATTAAACAACCACACAACCGAAAAACACTACAATCCTTCTTAGGCGCTGTGAACGTCTATAACAAATTCATTCCGGAATACGCTCGCTTGCGAGCACCACTCAACAATCTCCTCAAAAAGGACGTCGTGTGGAACTGGAATGAAGCTTGTCAAGAGGCGTTCATTGACCTGAAAGGAAACCTCACACAACACCCCATTTTACACCTTTACAAAGAAGGTCTGCCATGCCAAGTGTATTGCGATGCATCCACCCTCGGTATAGCAGGCATTCTCAAACAAGTTCACCCTGACGGAAACGTATATCCAGTTCAATATTTCAGCCGAACATTGCGCCCACACGAGAAAAACTACTCCATCTCTGAACTTGAGTGCTTAGCAATCGTTGAGAGTGTGGAGAAGTTTCGCATCTATCTTATGGGCAGAAAGTTTACAATATTTTCTGACCATCACGCATTGCAGTGGTTGAAAACCATCAAGAACCCGTCCGGTAGACTGTTTCGATGGAGTTTACGACTATCGAGTTACGAATATGAGGTCCGCTACATAAAGGGAAAACTACAATATGAAGCAGATCTCTTGTCCCGTAACCCGTTTTGTGGATTCTTGGACGCCACCCTTATCAAGACCCACCAACCTCCTCCATCGAAAGAGTCTAGTTTGACCATTGATCATAATGGATTACATACAGTTTCCCGAAAAGGTGTAACCAAGATTATACTTCCAAAACCACTCATACAACAACTCTTACAAACAGTACACACACAATACAATCACCCCGGTATTTCCCAAATGTCACGAATTATCTCCACACAATATTACTGGCAAGGTATGTCAAAAGATATTAAACAAAAAGTTAAGACCTGTCCCACCTGCCAATTAACAAAACGTCCAGTAGGACCCACTTACGGAGAATTAAGTCAACCTCCGGAATCTAAAGAACCCTTCGACCTTTTATCTCTGGACACCATAGCAGGATTTGCCAAATATGACAATACCAAGATATACCTCCATGTGGTAGTCGATCATTTTTCACGCTACGTGTGGGCTTTTCCATCTAAATCCACCAGTACCACCACCTACCAACAGGTACTTAAACGAGTATTCCAGGATGGTTCTCCAAAACGCCTTCTTACGGATAGAGCCCCTGCCTTCACTTCACCCAAATTTCGTAGTTTTCTACTTAATAGAAATATTCACCCATTGCTCACAACCAGCAACAATCCACAGGCCAACGGTCTATGTGAACGCCTGAACGCCACCCTCACGGGAAAACTTAGGTTATTACACCTAGAAAATCCTAAGGTCGCATGGACCAAGTTGGTCAAGAAGGTTACACTTATATATAACAAGACACCCCACTCTACCACAGGTTTTCCACCCATATACTTAATGTTTGGTATCCTACCCCCAGAAATCTCTAATCATAACACACCGTACCCAGATATCGACAAAGCTAGAAAAATTGCACACACACGCACACAAAACAAACATTTACAAGACAAAAACACTTATGACCAACGACACAAGCAACCACATTTCGAAGTAGGTGATCTAGTATTAGTAAAATTATATCACCACCCAAATACAGGGAAACTTGCGCCATATTTCACAGGGCCTCACACAATATTAGAAATTATTTCACCAAATGTGGTCCGCATAGATCGACCAAATCAACCACTTCAAAGAGACACTGACACAATCCACGTCAACAAACTTAAACTGTATACAGAAAAAATCCATTATATATCACCACCCGCCGTTAACACCTATCATATAAAGCACAACCCCAATTACACGTTTCCTTTCAAACATTTAACACCCGAATTATTCCCAACAGAGTCATTAAGGTTCAAACCCACCAGCAGCGAACCTTTCAAGCATTTAGACCCTGCCATTTTTGCAACAAGACGATTTACATCACTCTTCCCCGATGTTAAAAACTGCAAACCTGACAACCAACTCAATCATATCACACCACCCCCTAAAGATATCAAACAGGAGAACTGCGAACCTACCGATCATTCAAATTCTACAATTAATAAGGTTCAAGCAAATATTTCAGAGTCCCCAGTTATAAAAATATGGACGAACATGGGACAATATCCTATCTTTCATCTGATTTTTACCCTTGGTTTATTAGTTCTACCGTACAACTGTATCCCAATTTTATTCATTAATTACTTGTTTATCTATGCCATGCCCGCGCAGAAAATCTTCGAACTACAAGAGGTAGTTTTTAATTTAGGACAAACATTTATAAAACTTCTCATAATTTTAGGAACCATCTTCGCAGAAAATCTAAATAAACTCCGAAAAGATAGCAGTAACTGAAAGATGACCAACCAGTGTCGGAGAAATCACGCTCCAAAAACAAGATCTGAGCCGCACCAAAAATAAATAGACGGCAGGAAATGAGAATTTTGAGACACCACGACAGGAAGTGTAGTCCGCAGCGATAAATTCGGCCTCTGTAAACAAAGCGGAGCGCCTTCGTCCGATCTCCAATTTCATTCCCTCTCGTTTGCCCGACACACCCCACTTCCGTATCTCTAATTACAATTAGAAGATCCCCTATTGAGGTCAACTGGGAACCTCGCTATGCCACCGATTTTTTATTCCAGTTCGAGTCTACATATCGATTTTTACCACCCAATTACACATCCACGAGACAACACATAGAACTAGCTCACACATTTCTTACACAACCGACTTCTAACATTTTTTCACAACACACACACAAAGACAAAAAATTACACCTAAAGGTTATATAGATTTCCATGTCTCCTGTACACACAGCATAAACGCACTTGAGGGCTAGAATCACGTTTTTCACCTAAGTGTCGCTACAGATGAGACAAAAAATTTATAGGGCATAATTGAGCAAGTAAAACATTTATAGGGCAAAATGGAGCAACCAATACATGTAGATCAGGGCATGTAGATACCAAAGGGTTCCAACCAATACACCTTATTTTTCATATCAATCATTTTCATTATTTTCTCTCAATTAAAATTTAAATATTTAATCAATTTATCAATTTATTCAACTTATTACCACTTTTAATCATTAATTATCATTTTTTTTCCCAATTAGTTTATATTATCATTTTTATTTATCAATTATCATTCTATTTACCACTTAGCTTAAACTGCCACAACTCAATTATCAACGAAAACTCATTGGTTTTCGATTAAACTAAAAACATTAAATCACATTTTGTTGTTGAAACCTTTTTATTTTTCATTTTTCCTTTTTTCCAAACACTCGACTTTGATTTCGCTCAACCACTTTTATTTTTATTTGATTTCAAAATACCTTATGAAATTTTATTTTTATTTTTATTTTGATTTCTCACAAGCCCTAATAAAATTCCCTCGGTTTCCATTCCCAATCTCGAGCTAGAATAATGGTTAGGCATTTTTCCTTTCTTTTTTTTCTCACCACTCAACCAAGCACTCAACTTTGATTTCGCTCAAAAAACTTTTATTTTATTTTATTTTTGATTTCTCAAAAGACCTAATAGAATTCCTTCGATTTCATTCCCAATCTCGAATAGAATATGGTTAGGCATTTTTCCTTTTTTTTTCACCATTCAACCAAGCACTCAACTTTGATTTCGCTCAAAAAACTTTTACTTTATTTTATTTTGATTTCAAAAGACCTTATGAAATTCCCTCGAATTCTTTTCCAAATTCGAGCAAAAAAAAGTAACTAGGCATTTTCCCTTATCACCATGCAACAAAATAATTTTTCTTTTTCAACCAAAAACATTCAATTTTGATTTCATTCAACTATTTTTATATTGTTTTTATTTTGATTTCAAAAACCTTAATAGAACTCCCTCGATCTCCTTTCTTATCTCGAGTAGAATTCGTTTAGGCACATTTTCCTTTTTTAGCCCACTATGTACCATAGCATTCATTGATTTCTTACAATTAAAAATTTTTGATTTCTATTAATTATACTCAACCTATATCATCAACACCATTCTATCTTACTTTTATGTCACCAGCAATGCTTGTATATAGCCCCTCAATACCCACAACTAATTTTCCCACAAAATTATTTTTCACTTTACAGAATTCTCTCAGGCTAACCCCTTCTTGAATTCTTCACATGTAGGGGGCGCATCTGTCGTAATTTGTATATAATTAAATGCAACCCCGACCCACTATGTATGTACCATGTATGATTTTCAAAGATTTAATAAAAGAATAAGGTAACTGGAGGAAAGAAAGTAACAAAAGACATAGGAAGCAAATCTAGAGGAGAACATATTTATTAATAACGTCGCAGTTAACCTTCTGACCCCGGGTCCCTGCGAGCTAAGTTTAAACCAACACTTCCTGGAAAAACAGGACGTATCTAGTATCCGCAGAAGTTATATTAATCGAGAGACACCCAATGCTTCCTGACAGAACCGGAGGTATTTTGATAGCCGCGGAAGTAAATAGAGTCGAACAAACACGACACTTCCTGACCCAGGCCGGGCGTAACTAACACCAAAGGAAGCCGCCGGCCAATCAGAAGATAGCATCTAAATAGGTCAACCAATAGGGAAAGATCAGGTGATCATCTCTCAACCAATCAGAGAGAAACTGAGTCTTGGTGTTAAATCGGAAAGCAAGAATGGTCAGTGACGTTTTCGCTCTCATAGGAACAACACCTACAGTTGTTCAGTGGCTCTCGCCGAGTTCGGACAGTTGCTCCTTCGCTTCCAACAAGGTAACATCTACTCTAGAGATCTCTCTCCCTCCGCTCATTTCATCTAAATCCCATCATCGCCATGTGATCAACTAATTAATAAATCAAATCGCTCAACTCTTCTCAAGCTTTCTTCCCTCCAACCCAGTTGCCTTTTATTTTCAAACTCAATCACGTGTCCTGATTATTCCTAACTGTATGCTGCAACTTCCACTCAAACGGCTGCGCTTCAACCAAATCTCACCATTCGCATCCAACAACAAGAAACCCCGCAACGATATTGCCACATACATAAATAAATAATTTTACAATCAGATAAGTCTAAAAAACAAGATTATTTTTGAATATTTACACACAATGGAAAGACATGAAGTGAATGTGAGTGTTTAGAGCCAGGAAAAGTCCAGACAAATATTAAAAATTTGGCCAAGATTTCTAGATATTTTTCGTTAATAACTATATTATTATAAAATAATATTCTATCTATATAGATATTTTAATAGGTGTGTATAACGGTTTGAGATGATCTAATATGCGTAGAAATATATATAATTCTGGACAGAGCTATTAAATTATAGAGTGGGGAGAACGATAATGAATTTAGAGACACGGGCCGCGCCCTCATCGGTTTTTTGAAATTATATTCAATATACTTTGTCGGATTATATCGATTTTTAGTTTATATAAATTGTTGTGGGTCGGTGTTTTAAAAGAAGAGAAAAATAAGTAATTATATTGTAGTGATTAAATAATTAGCAAGTCGTATGGCAATTTAAAACAATTTAATAAGCGAGAGAAATTTATATGAAGTTTATACAGATTGTTTATATGAGATCAAAGAAAAGAATCACTAGCGCGAGGGCGCGTGCGAGTGCGCGAGGGTTCGCGTGGAACAACCCGGCGCTGGCACGAGCTTCCTGTTCCATGAAGTCGGCTTACGCTACACTACTCCCTCTCCCATGAGAAGCTGTTCTACAGCTTTATCTCAGTTCCTCCTCTTCTCCAGACGTAGATTTATCTACACTCGACGAATCTTCCTGTCTTGATGGGTCATAGTACGGCTTCATCCTGAGGATATGGACGGTGTCGCGCTTCTTTTGTCTTCTACCTTGTTCACTGACTGCTTTGAACTCGCAGGTCACGTCCGATATTTTCTTTGTATACCTGAAGGGACCGAAGTATCGTCTTAGGAGTTTTTCAGAAAATCCAACACGTCGATTAGGAATGAAGATCCAGACCAGGTCTCCTGGTTCGTAGATCTTACCTGTATGTCGAGCGCCGTAGTTAGTTTTGTTCGTCTCTTGAGCCTTGAAGATGTGATGACGGGCTATTTGTCTTGCCTCTTCGGCTCTGGTTCCCAAATTCTGAATGAATTACTCTCCCTCGGGCGAGCTACTGTAGGGGAAGATAGTGTCGAGGGTCGTCTCGGCCTCCCTTTCATAGATCAGGATGAATGACGTGAAGCCAGTCGATTCTTGTTTGGCCGTATTGTAGGCAAACGCGATAAAGGGCAACATCTCGTCCCAGTTCTTCTGGTCAAAGTCCATATTCATTGATAGCATTTCGGGAAATTTTCTGTAGAATTTTTCTGTTAAGCCGTTGGTTTGGGGATGGTACGCCGTTTTTTTCTTCTTTTTGATGCCACATTTATTAGTCAGCTCCTGAAGGAGTTTTGATTGGAAATTTCGAACTCGATCCATTACTATTTATCGAGGGGCTCCATGTTTCAGTATGACTTCTTCTAAAAGAAATTTCCTGGGCTTTACCTGATCCTAGGCTTTGAGTTACGGCGTATTTAGTGAGGTAGTCGGTACAAACGACTATCCATTTTTTCTTTCCTTGAGATATGAGGAAGCGTCCCAATAAATCTATTCCGACCTTTTGAAAGGGGCTGTCCGGAGGCGGAATGGGCTTCAGATTTCCAGGGGGCAATTGAGGTACACCCTTACGACGCTGGCAGTCCTGACAATGGCCCACGTACCTCTTCGCGCTTCTGTACAGCCCTGGCCAGTAGAACCTTCTCTTGACTCTGTCGTAGGTTTTAGCGAAACCCAGATGTCCAGCGGTAGGTGCGTCATGCAGGTCACTCAGGATTTCCATTCGAAGGTTCCTTGGGACCACCATTAGTAAAGATTGTCCAGTTGGGTCATAATTATTTCTATAGAGAATCCCTTCGAAAATTTTGAACTTGTCGTCTTGCTTGGTAAGTGAAGGCTGATATATATTTCTGATTATTTCCGCAATGTAAGGGTAATTTTCTTGTTCTCTACCGATGTCACTTAGAAGGAATAATGTGGGAATATCATCATTAAAATTATCCTCGGTATGTTTTAGGGGATTTCTAGTAGAGAATCGATATGGGATTCTCGAGGTCATTAGGAATAGGTTGCCTAGCTGATTTATTTATTTATTTATTTCAATTCAAAACGCTATGTCCCCCTAGGGACACTTGCGCTAAATGTACATACAAATATAACAAAGAAAATATTTAACATGGAAAGATACACAGAAAGTAACTTAGAAAGATTCATAAATATTATTTACATATAGATATATTCTTTGAATTTTATTTACAGTTACATCATTAAATTTTAAATATATACATATATACACACATATACACGCATACACCTATATATTGTTTACAACATATAATATGTCCAATATTTCCTTGAGATCGTTACTTCAAAGACCATTTTTCTTAATAAAATCCAAAATATATTTACAAAGGAAATTAAATTTTATATATGTGTCTTTACTTGAAATTAAATCACTAGGGCCTAAAGCTATTAAATCGTTGTTGACTCTGTAATCTTGAAAGACAGGGCACTCTAGCAAGAGATGTATTGAAGTTTGTTCCCCCAATCCACAGAAACATGTCGAATCTTGCACAGCCTGAATTTTCTTAAGAAAAAACCTGAAATTTCCATGATTTGTGATAAATTGTGAATTATAATAGTTTAGTCGAAAATATTTCGGAATTTCATAAGGAAAGAAACTTCGAAATGTTTGATTAGTATTCTTTTTCAGTAAATTAATCCATGATATAATGAAATCTTATGGTATATCAGGATAAAAGTTAGTTTGCTTCTTTTTGCTATTAAGTCTTGTGATTTTGCAGACACAGAAATAACAATCGTCATGGTGATTTTTTGGTTCTCGCCTTGGTATACCAAAGGGCATACCTTTTGATTTCCCCGATTTCCATTGCAAAAGCCCTTGATAGCACGTTCCGCACACTGTGGGTGCACCACCACTTGTCTTGATCATCTAAAGCCACACCAAAATATTCTTTATAGCATTCTTTTATCTTTGGGGTGATACGTTTCCTCTGTTTGGGAATTTTAAATTTTCCACAAAGGTAGCAGAATAATTCTGGATTAGATTTGCATTTACGCGGCATTATTTATATATTTAAAATTATTTATGAAAATAAATGTATTGTTAAACGTTTTCTTGATATAAAATTGGAATGGTATGAATTTAATCTAAATGAAGATTAAATTTTATGCTTACAAAGTCAATATCTTCAAAATATTTTGATGACAGCGATGACATTAGCTTCTTTATAAAATTGAATATTTTCAGATATTTTTCAAAATATTGAGCTTGTAGGATGATTGTTGCGTGATGTGGCTGGTGTGGCTTGTGGAAAGGCTGCTGATAAAATTATAATTACAATTAATTTATTTAAAGCAAGAAATTATAAAGAGAAAATAAGCAGCGGTTGAAGTAACGGCCGTCGGCTCTAAGCCTTGTTGTTTACCGCATGAGTGCCAGATCAAGTGTTGGAAGAAACCAGCTGCTAGAAAGTTCCGGATGACGCCCGCGCATGCGTAGTGAAGTGTTCTCAAAACACGTGCTTGCCGAGGCATAGTGGGGTCGCCATTTTTCTGCCCGTATGTGTTTTGAAGCTTTGTCCCAGTTCGCTGAAGCAAAGTGCGGTCGCCACACTACTCCCCCTCCAGTAGGATCTTTAAAGATCCTATGTAGTCGTAGAGGGAACTCTTGGTAGGGTGCCTTGTTGGGTTGGGATCTGGTCTTGGGGGCTTGAGGGAGGCACCTGTCCTTTTCAAATGTTGTCCGGGTGTAATGGGTGGCGACCATCTTGTTAGGTTGCAGGGACACGATGGATTGCTCAGCGATAGGGATAGTCGCCGTGAGTACCGGTGGAGCTATTGGTATAGGGGAAGTAGTGACTCTTGCTTCAAAGGGAGGTGATGACTGTTGGAGAGAGTTTTGAGGTTGGAGAGGTTGTGGTACCGAAGTTTGCGCGGGCTGCAAGTGGAGAGGAGTCGTTGCAGCAGCGTTATTGGTTTCTTCTAGGAAGAGTAGATGTTTCTGCTCGCAGGATGAAGGCAAGGGCTCTTCGTGAGACGGCGGCTGCTGGGGCAAGGGCTCTTCATGAGACGGCGGCTGCTGGGGCAAAGGCTCTTCATGAGACGGCGGCTGTTGGGCAAGGGATTGTCACTGTGCACCTGCGTGGAGAAAACAGTTTCAGGGGGGCACGAGATGGTGTTTGAAGGAGGGTTAGAGCAGAACGATGAGGAGTCCAGGGATGAAGAGTTACTCAGAGAGCTGGTGGGAGAAAGCAAGGTGGAGCTTGAGTTGGTGTCTTCAACGTTATGGACTGTAGTCACCGGGGCAGTTGTTGTGACATTCATGTCACGGGGTAAATCCGTCTGCTCCAGGTGTTGGAGGCTATTGGGGGTGGGAGTACAGGGATCACAGTGCTGAGATGGAGGTGGCTTGGACAAATCGGCCAGGATAATCGAGGGTCTTTGAACAGCAATGGGCTTAGTTTCTGAGACTTGAGCTGTTCGTACCTGGCGTGACCGGCCAAATCGCAGGAGAAGTCGTTCTTTGAGCGCCGCATATTTTCCTGAAAATGGTGGGTTCTCTACAATGTCGTAGACGCAGATGAGAGCCAGTCTATCCAAATTAACGATTATTGTGTTATACTTGACATTGTCGTCGCTGGCGATGTTTGCAAAATTGAAGGCATCTTCCAGTTGGTTGAGCCACAATGGAATGTCGTTTGGCAAGAAGGGTGGAGCTCGAAAAATAAATTTTGATATTTGAGATGGGGTGAGTTCCATCGTGAATGTTTGAGCTTCCTTGATTTGCCCTTGACGTTGGCCGTTAATTCTTCATTCGAGTCGTCCGGCTCACCGATTTTGTAGGATGATTGTTGCGTGATGTGGCTGGTGTGGCTTGTGGAAAGGCTGCTGATAAAATTATAATTAAAATTAATTTATTTAAAGCAAGAAAAATTATAAAGATAAAATAAGCAACGGTTGAAGTAACGGCCGTCGGCTCTAGCCTTGTTGTTTACCGCCTGAGTGCCAGATCAAGTGTTGGAAGAAACCAGCCGCTAGAAAGTTCCGGATGACGCCCGCGCATGCGTAGTGAAGTGTTCTCAAAACACGTGCTTGCCGAGGCATAGTGGGGCCGCCATTTTTCTGCCCGTATGTGTTTTGAAGCTTTGTCCCAGTTCACTGAAGCAAAGTGCGGTCGCCACAAGCTAATATTGAAAAATGATGGTTATATTCATGATCTACGGGTTGGAATTTACTAGAAACAACTTTCAAATATTGAGAAGGAAAAAGGATATAAGGAGATGCCTTTTTCATAAGTAATTTTTTGTTTGTCATTTGCTCACATCTTATTTCGTGCAGATCAAAGTGTTATAACTTCTCGAATTACACTGGTATGGTACCCACAAATTTACCCCTTATGTTTAGTATATCGCTTTTCGCTCATTAGAAGAAATGGTATAAGGAATATTCTCTGTACACCCCCAACTTTAGAAATTTTGCGCAAAAAAAAAATACAAAATGATTTTACTACCACGTTATTCAACGGAAAATGTATATCTATAAATGATTTTTATTTGAGGGGACACATTTTAAAATTGTGTACAGTATAATAAGCAATAAAAACATTTGATAAGCCCATAGGATATTTGGAATAAAGTACGACAAATATATTTCGCCACTCCCCTCTATGCATGATAAAATTGTGAAAAAGGTTTTCAAATTCAAATATTTTCTCACAATGAGTTTCTTTTTATTTAAAAAGAAACTCATTTGAGAAAATATTTGTAATTTTAAAACTCCCCTCTATATTTCATTTGTTGGATCATGACAAATATCCAGTTAAATAGTCAAGTGTCGTCAATTAGTCAAAAAACTACACACACAAGGAACACACATTCCTTATTTCAAGAAAACCTATTAGTAGTGCCATGATAATTTTTGATACTATATTAACATTCCAAAAATTCGTGTATTGATATCAGCAGTTTTTTTCGAACATTCAATCTATTTCATAAAACTCCATCTAAAATATAAATATTTTTCGCTACATGTTTTAATTTGCATATACCTATTTTACATATCTAAGATTGTATTTAAAAATCGTCAACCAATTCTTTTACTTTTGGCGAAATGGTGTTTTATAAATTTATCATTTGATATTATTAGGGTTTTTTCCTGGTATTCGAAAAGGAAAAATACATGTCAATCAGTTATATTTTTCAATTTATCAAACAATTTGGCGGCTGAATCTCTGATTCTGGTAGAGCGCCATCTAGCGAATAAGATTGTAACTAAAATCAATTTAGAATTTTTCATTATTTGCCATAAAAAACTCATTGCATCCTGAACACAATGGTGTTCACCGCATTGCTCTAGCGCAAATATTCGCGGAGTTATCAATTTTTAAAGTTGTGCAAGACTTTTGGATCACCCTGTATATGACGTCTACCTCGCACTAATCCGGCACAATTTCAAACGACCACGTTTGTGCCGTAAGGTGGAGGAGTCAATTCATATTTAAAGGACGAGAATAATTTATAAGTAGAACCAATAAACGTAATTTTTTAAATATATTATTGTCTTCCTAAATTGCATTAGGTAGCTACAAAGGATAAAAAATTCAAATATAGAGAAATTTTCAAATAAATATACTTGTATTAATAGAATTTTTATTACTTGAATAAAGTAAGTTGGTATATATTAAATCGTTCCAGGACTTCTCTAACTAAATAATAATAACTACATTTGAAATAATATATTTTGCCGTAATTAACTACTTATAATATTCCACAGATGTAACCATCCTCCATTTTTACCAGTGACCCACTTCATAGTTGTATAGATTTTTGGTAACATATCTAAATTTTGTACTGATAAAATATTTTAGACAAAATCGTACGATCGGAGAGCACATTTTTCAAAACAATTAAAGCCTTACATAGTTATCAAAGGGTTAGTTTTAAAATATTTTGTGAGATATAACTAATTTTGATATATATAAACATGTGAACAACACACAATTTTGAAGGAATCTTTGAGAGACTTACATTGATCTAGAAAACGCTCAAAAGTTTACTTCTATTTTATGTGAATTTTGATTAATATTTAATTTAAATAATAATTATGATTATAGATGTATCAAAATCTGATATAAGAGAAACTTGTTTGAAATTATATATCCATACAAAGTGTAATTTGAAGGAATCGCCAGTTTCTATGTCCATGGTTAATAAGGGTTTGTGACTTCGGAACTTTCCTGCTTTATGTAGAATTGACGTGATGACACAGGGGGCTTCGCCTACATCGACGCCTCCTTTCCGCGGCGCCCTGGCGACATAGCGCGGCTGTCTAGCCCGACTATGGAGGCCTCAGGCGACAACAGCCCCGTGTGCATGCGGTTTGCCACGCACATGTTTGGAAACGGCGTGGGTCGCCTGCGTGTGCTGCAGCGACCGGAGGACGCCGTCACAGACCGCGTGCTGTGGGATATCTCGGGCGAGGCCGGCAACAGCTGGTACACCGCCCAGCTACCGGTGGCCTCGGCAGACCCGTACGAGGTGGGTGGTCCATAACAGTATAATTTTATTAAACATATATGTACAAAAAGATACCTTCCCCCTGATAAATAAATTTATAAAATACGTCAATCAAATTTTTTACCTGATTTTTATTTTTCCTCTTCCAGATAATTTCTGGGTAACTATTGCTCACATCAATTTTTTAAACCCACTTTATGCTTAATTATGAATTTTAGGTGGAGAAATAAACCACAATAACTAGCTGAAATAGATTTATCACATATTAGGTTGATTTCAAATGTTTCACCGGTCATTTTATTTTTAATTAATTGTGATTTTCACATATTCTTTCATATGTTTTACCAGCTTAAGAGTGCTCAAGCATGTGTAAATAAAGCAAGCTAGGGTTGTTTGTTTGTATGTTGGTTAGTAATTACAATGAATCAGAAATAAGCTGATGTTGCCTCCTTATGGTTACTTCATTGTCTACTTTGTTTAAATCAAGTTTAAACACTTTGTATTATATTCCCCCATTTAAATATCTTGACAAAATATAACAGAATACACTAAAAAATGAAAACATTACAATAAATTAACAAAAATCATATATGAATTATAACATCAGCCCGAACAAAAACGCAATGATAAATCTGTGAACAACAGCGGGATACATGGATATTAACAGGATATATAATGTTACACCAGGGGAAGGTTCGGCGAAATTAACAACCTTGAGATTCCCCTTTCTTGTGTTATAAACGCCTACAGAGCGAGTGTTCCCATAATAAAACAAAGGTAAAAGGAAAATAATAAATATAATATATTTTAAATTAAACAATTAAAAAGGATTCTAGAGATATATAAGTTTTTATTTTTAAATTTTACTGAAGCAGTCTCAAGCAGTGCCAAAGGTTTTGGAATCAAGCGGCGTTTTATTCGTTTATTTATGTTCTCCTCTAGAAGGTCAGAGATACCCGAAAGCTTGAGATTGTTTAATAAAATTGAAAGAAACTCATTTCCAGAAAGCTGTTTGATTGTTAATTTATATCCAGGAAATTATTTTCAATCAATTAATACCTTTTAAAGTTGTTGAATTTATCTTTTTAATTTCTTCCTTGTAAGAGAGATGTTTATGAAGTATTTTCGTCAGTGACTCCTTCCCAAAGGTGGTCCGTCCTCGCACCAACGTTCATAATGGTGTTTTTTCCAGTGTGTGTGGTGTTAAATATACATAATATTCGATACATAATCAACCAGAAATGAATTTATGTTTTAATATTTTTAATAATTTGTAATCAATATTATAAGCTTATTGAAAATAGCGTATAAGGCAGGAGGAACAAACTTAATTTTATCAGAATTACTATTCACATCAATAGTTTATAATAATATAACAACATGTGCGAGAGCATTTTATCAGAAATTGATTCAACTTAAAATACAACACAAATTCTATATTAATTAAATGTAAAGTTAATCAAAATGCTGCTTCTATCCCCAGTACTACACAATCAGTGATTTGTTTTATCTTTCTATGAGATATCTGTAACTGAAGTGTGTGTTTGGCTGCGTCAGCTGATCTTTGAGGCAACCATCGGGCCTAATTCTCTGGGCAATATCGCTATCGACAGCGTCTCATTCCACCCAGGGACCTGCCCCGGTAGGTACTGGCGACCTCACCTTCAGCTGCTGTCAACTGTTGTTTGTTGTTGTTTTAGTCACTCCACAGGCCGCAGCTAAAAACTCTGGTGAGCGTAAATGCTATCTTGTATCGTCAACGAGGGGTCTGGATTACTTTATTTAATTTATATATATTTAAACATATCATGTATGTGTAACGTGTAATTTATTTATACCTGTGAAACGGGGCGTGCGGCAATATTGCTGATGTACCGCGATATAAATTTTAAATTGATTTTATATCTTTCTGAGCAGTTTTTATATTTAAAGGTTTGAAAAAAATAATTTTTTAAACTATATATTTTTTACCCAAAAATAACCAGAGTCATATGATGATAAAAATGTAAATATTATCATGATCTTCAAATAGTATTTGATGCTTTTAAAATCTAAAGCAACACTTGTTTTTATCAGACCTTTTCCTCAGTCCGCCATTTCTCCACGGTCCCATATTAAAAGAAATAAAAAAGGTTTTACACTTTTTTTACAAGAATTCCCAACCCAGCCGATATGTTGAAATTTTATTTTATTTTCTAAAAATGAATTTAGCAACCCTGCTTTTTCACTGAACGTTTTAATTACACATTTGTAGTATTTTAAATAATTACAACTCTCTTTAAAGCAACAAAAGAATTATTTAATGCATTTAGCAAGACAAGAAAGCAAACAAAAAACAAACACGGGAAGCCAAACCAAAACTTATAGGTTAGTTCCTCTTCCAAATCTAGCTTTCACACAGAGTGTTCAAAAATGAAATACAACAATCCCTCCCCTGTGTGGAAGCTTCTATCAAACAAGTCCGAGAGAGCTTACACAGTTTTTAAGTTTCTCCTTGGGAAGACTCTTTGTTAATAGGTCCGCTTCCATTTCGTCACTCCTAACAAATTCAAGGTCGATTGTTCCTTCTTCCACAGCATCTTTTACAAAATACAATTTCCGGTTTATATGTTTCGTCCGGGAAGTTATTTTTTCAGATTTAATCCACTTGATAGCAGATTGACTATCTGTTTTAAGCGTTGTAGGAATGTTCGCATCCTTACATAGTTCTTCTAAAAGTCCTTTAATCCATTTTACTTCGCACATCCCTTCGCATATCGAAATCAGTTCGGCTTCGCATGTAGACAGAGCCACCAAACTTTGTTTCTTGCTTCTCCAACTGATCAGGTTGTTTCCCAGTTTAACTGTGTATCCGGAATAGGACTTTGCGTCACTTGTTGAACACCAGCTTGCATCTGTGCTGACAAGAATGCTATTTTCCGATGGCTTGTATCTTAACATTTTATCTCTGGTGCCCTTCAGGTATCTATATATTCTCTTAACTCCTGTTAAATGTACTTCTCTTGCATCATTGCAAAATCGGGATAAATTGCTCACATTAAAAGAAATATCTGAACGAGTTCCGGTTGCCAAATACATCAGGGATCCGATCATCTCTTGATATAATGTCTTGTCTACTGGTTTGGAGTCTTGCCATTCATCAAAACTTTGGTCTCGATCTCCCGGAGTTTGTACAATGTTACATTCTTCGAGTGCAAATTTCTTCAAGATTTTATCGATATAATGGGCTTGTGATAGATCAAAACCGTATTCTGTTTTCTTTATCTCTATACCAATGAAAGGTTCATTCTCCCCTTTTTCTTTTAAAGCAACAAATCTTCCTATCTCTGATGCTAGTTTTTCATTAAAGGTTTTATCTGTTCCGGCTATTATTAGATCATCCACGTATAAACCCAATTTTCCATATTCCTTTCCTTTTCTAAAAGTGTACACACATGGATCATATTGCGATCTTTCCATCCCCAGTTGTATCAGTATTTCGTTGTGATCTTTTTATTCCAACAATGTCCCGATTGTGGAAGTCCATATATACTTTTTAACAATTTGCAAACTTTGTCTTCTTCACCTTTTTCAACAAATCCTTCCGGCTGTTTCATAAAAATAGTTTCTTTCAATTCTCCGTAAAGGTAGGCGGTCTTCACATCATATGATGTTATAACCAAATTCAACTGAGCTGCTAGGGCTACAATTGCACGAAGACTTTCTTTTCTGATCACTGGTGAAAAAGATTCCTCATATTCAACGCCATATTTTTGATTACAACCAATAGCAACTAATCTAGCTTTTCTTCTATAAACACCCTCACCAGGCGTACTCTTTATGCTAAAGATCCATTTGTAATTTATGATCTTCATATTCTTTTCTCTTTGAACGAGAGTCCATACTTTATGCTTGTTAATAGAGTAAAGTTCTTCTTTCATTGCTTCGAGCCATTCATATTTATTCTCGCAGTTAATCGCCTCCACATAATTTTCGGGAATACGTTCTTCTGGTTCTAATATATAATTCACGTTATTTCTTTCTTTTATTCTTTGCGAACGTCGAACGCCTTGTTCAAGCAATTTCATTTCTTCTTCTCTCAGTTTTGCTCTGTGTTTTTCCTCTAAAACTTTTTGAGTATCTCCCTTTTTGCGACCTGACCGTACAATTCTTTCCTCGTTAGGTTCGTCTAGTGTGGGAATTGTTTCTTCATTTAGTTCTGAGGTTTCTGGACGCGTCCGAAGGTCGATTTCAATATCATCTTCCTCTTCCTTTTTATATGAAAAATGGTCGTAATTTGTGTCTTCTTGAAGATTTTTTGCATAATCAATTCCTTTCTCATTTTCGACAAATTTTACTGATCTTACTTCTTCTATTTTCTTAGTGATTATGTCATACACTCGATAAGCCTTTCTTTTCAGAGAATAGCCTACGAAAATACCTTTTCGACTTTTAGGCATAAATTTACTTCTATGTTGTTGTGTAATGGGCCAAAACGCCAAACAACCGAATATTCTGAAATGTCGAATGGAGGGTTTTCTTCCTTTCCATTTCTCCATTGGTGTATCAAGCTTGATTGACCTATGTGGAGTACAGTTTTTGACATATGATGCAGTAGCGACTGCCTCCGCCCAGAAAGCCAAGGGTAATCCTGAATCAAACAATAATGTCCTTGCTGTTTCAATTAGGTTTCGGTTTACTCTCTCCGCAACTCCGTTACTTTGAGGCGAGTAGGTGGTGGAGAGTTGGTGGTGTATTCCATTTTTAATTAAGAAATTCTTGAATCTGTGATTAGTGAACTCTGTGCCATTATCAGTTCGCACATCCTTTATTTTCAGGTTTAGCTCATTTTCCACTCTTGCCTTAAATTCTTCAAACTTTCCCAAAGTTTCATCTTTGTTTTTCAGAAAGTAGATAAAGGTTCTTCGGCTGAAGTCATCAACCAGAACAAAAAAGTATTTTGATCCACCTAGAGATTGGTATGGCATTGGACCACACAAATCCATATGCACCAATTCAAGGGGTTTGGTTGTACAGTTGGTGGTAACGGGATGGTAAGGTTGTCGAGTCAATTTCCCCATTATACAAGCTTCACATTCTGGCAAGTTCTTAAAATTAACATTAAACCCCAATACCACATTCCGTTGAACTATCTCTTTCATGTAAGCTTCGTTCAAATGATTCAATCTTCTATGCCACAAGCTGATATTGTCATTTGAGAAATCATCTTTTGTGGTCATGACATTCTCCGTCTTTTCCGAGTATTCATCTCTGGATCTTGTTTGCATTACATACATCCTATCCTGGATTTGAGCCTCTGCAATTAAATCATCCTGTTCATTGTAAGTCTTTGCTCCATCTCTATTGAAAATTACAGTATTTCCTTTGTTAGTTAATTCGTATATTGATAAAAGATTAGACCTTAAGTTAGGTACATGCAGAACTCCTTTAATTTGAACATTCTCAATTCCGTTTTCGGTACAAGTAGAAACCTTGATATCACCTTTAGCTGTAGCATGTGTAACTTTACCTTCTTCTGCCAAATTTATCTCACTTTCATAAGGCATTACATTTTCCCTACAGTCCAAGTGTGGAGATAAGTGCGTAGTACACCCTGAGTCAAGACACCAGGTTTGTATCTGACTATAATTATTTGAGGAGTTTTCAAAAACTCGATCTGTGCTGGTATTGAAAGTTTGTTCCGCAGGCTTGCTTGAGACGGTATTCGCATTATTTCTGAAATTTTGTTTGTTATAGTTCGTATTTGAATTTGCATTTCTTTTCCCATGTTGTTCTTGAGTTCGCTTATTTTTGAACCAGCAATCTTTAGCTAAATGTCCTTTTTTATGGCAAACAAAACACTCCTTTTGTCGATTCTGTTGATAGTGATTTTTGTTGAAGATATTAATCTGTGATTTTAAATGTTTCTTTTTGACCAGTACTTTTGTTTTTGTTTTTGCCTTTTCCTAAAATGTTTCTTCTTCTTAATTATTATTTGTTCTATATGTAAAGCTTTGTTTTTTGATACTTGAATAAACAAATTCAAGTTATTATATTTTTGTGTGCTTTTAAAGTTAAAACACAACAGGTTATGGACCCAACCACGCATTAACTGCGAAATATAACAAAGCATTGGTAAGCCTAAAACGAATTCTATTTTGTTTATTACGTTAAAATTTATATTAGTAATGGCTGGAATGGATAATATTAAAATGGGTATGAATATTCCCAAATTGGAAGGATTAATAAACTGGCCAGAATATAAGAAAAATATAAAATTGCTTTTAACAATAAACAAAGTAATAGGCGTTGTTGATGGAACATATAGAAAGCCAATAAAACAAGAAACAAATGAAGAAAAAGAGGCATATGTAAAATGGGAAAGTGAAGATGCAATATCCCAATTGTTATTTACAACAAGTGTGATGCCTGATGTAAGTCAACTAATCATTCCATGCTCAAGTGCTAAAGATATGTGGGACAAATTGTTAAGTGTCTATGAGCAAAGCTCTGGTCAGAGATTAGACATGCTCTATAATCAATTCTTTAATTTTAAGAAGGATCCTACAGATGATATTTCAAAGCACATTTCAAAATTAGAAAGTTTATGGAATGATATGCAAAATGAACTTACTAAACAAGAAAATTTGAAATTGCCAGAAGCCATGCTGATGTGCAGAATCATAAACACCTTGCCTGATGAATATTTTGATTTTAAAAGTGTTTGGGAATCAGTGTCTAAAGAAGAACGTTCTGTAGACAATCTCACACAAAGGCTTCGGTTACTCGAAATAAGAATTCAACAGCGAGATGAATGCAGCGCATCAAGTTCGACAGCACTAATGGCAAATGCATATGAAAATAAGCCAAATATGAAAGGAAAAGCTACCAAAAGTAATGAAAAATTTCAGAAAACAAGAGAAACAAGAGAATGTTACTTTTGTCATAGAAAAGGACACTTGGCCAAAGATTGTAGATATGCAAAACAGAAGAAACTAAAGGATAAAGAAAAGGATGAAACTAAATTAAAACTTAATTCAAAATTTTAAGTGAAAGTTTAATCAGTGAAAGATTCAATGAACAAGATGAAGACATTTGGATTGGTGACTCAGGAGCTACTAACCACATTACAAGAAATGCAAGTTTTTATACTTCTTATAAGAATTTTCCTACCCAACAGACTGTTAAAGTTGGAAGTAATGAAAAATTGATAGCTTATGGAAGTGGCACTATAACAATTGAAACTTGTGTAAAAGGTAAATGGCAAACTCACTACCTAACTGATGTATGGTATGTTCCCAATTTCAGTCGTAATGTGATGTCATTACAGTCCACATTGGATAAAGGGTTTGAAATGAAAATGGATAAAAAAGGTTGTAAACTTTTTAAGACAACAACTGGAGAAGTTATTGTAGAAGGGAAAAGACTACCAGGAGGCTTGTATGGTATGTTAATAACAAGTATCAAACCTGAAAATGCTGCAGAAGTCAATTTAGCCAAAACCCAAAATGTCAATATGCTACAACTATGGCATGAAAGATTTGGAGATCAAAATAAAAGGCATGTTCAAAAATGGCTTAAAGAACAAGGAATAGATGCAGTCATGGACAATGAACCTTGCGAGGCATGCATTTATGGCAAACAACATAGACTGAGTTTTGGATCAAGAGAACAATATGCTTCTACTCAACCTGGAAACTTAATTCATGTAGATGTATGTGGCCCTATGCAGGAGGTTTCGAAAGGAGGGATGAGATACTTTGTGTGTTTCAAAGATGATTTTACAAAATACCGATCAGTGTATTTCCTAAAAGTCACAAGTCATTGAAAAGCTAGAACAATTTCTCTTGGAAACATGGACTACTGGACATATAGTGAAAGAAATTCTCACAGATGGAGGAAAGGAGTTTGAAATAAAGAAACCTCAAAAATTACAAACAAGTATGGTATTAATCATAGGATCACAATGCCATATACTCCACAACAGAATGGTTCAGCGGAAAGGGAAAACAGGACTTTAATAGAAGCAGCTCGTTCAATGATATATGCCAAAAATATGAGCCTAAAGCTTTGGGCAGAGGCAGTTAATACTGCTACATATGTTTTGAATAGAACAGGACCAACACAAATTGAGGGAAAGACACCTTATGAACTATGGTTTGATAAAAAACCAGCAGTTGATCATCCTCGAATATTTGGAACTGAATGTTTTGTTCATGTGCCTGATGAAAAGAGAAGAAAGTTAGATGCCAAAAGCGAAAAAGGTATTTTAGTTGGTTATTGCAGTAACAAGGATGGGTATCGAATCTGGATGCCGAACTCAAACAAAGTTGTCACAAGTAGGGATGTAATATTCAAGGAAACTATACCAACATTTAGCCTTGCTATTGAAAAGAGAAATAAGGAACTTTCAAGTAACCAGATTGATGAACAAAATGATACTCAAGATATTGAGAAAATTGAAAGCAATGTTCGAACATCAGACGTATACAATCTAAGAGATCGATCAAATAAATCAAAACCTCAAAGGTATATTGATGCTGAAATAAATATTGCAGAAGGTCTTGAACCCAAGACATACAAAGAAGCAATGGATTCTCCAAATGCACAATTTTGGAAAGAAGCAATGAATGAAGAAATGAATTCTTTAACGGAAAATGATGTATACGAATGCACAACATTACCACCTGGCCAAAAACCAATTGATTGTAAATGGGTATTAAAGACCAAATTGAATTCTAAAGGAGAGATTACAAGATATAAGGCAAGACTGGTGGCAAAAGGGTTTGCACAAAAGAAGGGTATAGATTATGAAGAAACATTTAGTCCTGTGGCAAGACATGACACCATAAGAACTCTTTTAGCAAATGCTGCTAATGAAGACTCAAAATTGGTTCAGTTTGACAAAAAGACAGCCTTTCTCTATGGAGACTTACAAGATCAAATTTATATCAAACAACCTGAAGGATTCAACAATGGAACAGATCTTGTATGGAAATTGAAGAAAAGTCTCTATGGACTTAAACAGTCACCAAGATGCTGGAATCAGAAAATAGTCAACTTCATGAAAGAAAGATGTCTGAAGGAAAGTACAGCTGACCCCTGTTTATTCTTCAGAAAAACAAATGATCATCTACTCATTATTGCCATATATGTTGATGATGGAATCATTGCTGGTACAAATGAACAGGAAATCAAAGAATTTCTTGATGAACTAATGTTTTCATTTAAGATCACAAGTGAACCATTAAATTACTTTTTGGGTATTGAGATAGAGCGGCAACCGGATGGGTCAATCTTTATAAATCAAAAGGCATATATAAAAAGAATTCTTGAGAAATTCAATATGTCTCAAGCGAATAAAGTGGGAACACCAACTGATAATTCTACTGTTCCTGGGGAAGCAGAGATTCTAGAAAATGTTCCCTTTCGTGAAGCGATTGGTAGTCTGATGCATCTGAGCTGCTTAACAAGACCCGATATCACTTTTGAACTGAATAAAGTTTCTCAAAAACTTGCAGCACCAACAAAATATGACTGGGAAGCAGTTAAACGAATCTTCAAATATCTTGTAGGAACAACTGAATATGGAATTATGTACCAAAAGGGTCATAAAGTGGGAGGTTTGGAATCTTTCAGTGATGCAGATTTTGCTGGAGACCCAGAAACTAGAAGATCTACCAGTGGAGTTGTGTGTAAACTGGCTGGTGGTGCTATTTCTTGGCTTAGCCAAAAACAAAGATCAGTATCTTTGTCAACAACTGAGGCCGACCTCGTGGCAGCAAGCAATACAGCAAAGGAAGTCATTTGGTTAAATAGACTTTTCAGTGAAATTTCTCCACTAAAAGAACAACCAATTATAAAAGTTGATAATGCAAGTACAATTAAATTGATCAAAAATCCTGAATTTCATAAGAGAACCAAACATATAGAAGTAAGGCACTATTTTGTGAGAGAAAAGTATCAAGAAGGTATTTTCAATGTAGAACATATTTCTGGAAAAGATCAAGTTGCTGACATTATGACCAAAGGGCTCCCTAAGCCGCGTTTCCAAATGCTGAGATATCTACTGGGTATGAGGGACATTTGAAATCTGATTAAGGGCAAGTGTTGAAGATATTAATCTGTGATTTTAAATGTTTCTTTTTGACCAGTACTTTTGTTTTTGTTTTTGCCTTTTCCTAAAATGTTTCTTCTTCTTAATTATTATTTGTTCTATATGTAAAGCTTTGTTTTTTGATACTTGAATAAACAAATTCGAGTTATTATATTTTTGTGTGCTTTTAAAGTTAAAACACAACAAATTTTTCTGTCTTTACTTCTGTAAGCCTGTTCATTTTCATCAGAATGACTCCCATTCATCCCAGAATTCATTCGATTCTCTTCCTCTCTAAGTGACTGCCGAATTTCATCAAGAGTTAAGTCTCTTCTAGTTCTCAGTACAACAGCGATCTTTTCCAATCTTGGATGGATACCTCGCACAACATGAAACGCTAGTTCTCTTTGGGATATTTGGTGTCCGAGTGAAGAACTTTGAGAGGCAATATTTTTGGCTCTAGCCATATATTCATTTATGGATTCATTATTTTTCATCTTGATATTCTTAAGTTCAAGTCCAATATCAATGATCTTATCTTCTAGGTTGCCCGTGTAGATTTTCTTTAATTCATCCCATACTTTCTTTGCTTTAGTTTCATCTAGAAACATTCCTGCTTGTTCATCTGATAGAGTTGTAACTATAATTCCAAAGGCTTCGTCATTTTTTTCACTCCATATTTGCCAAGCGACTTCATCTTTTATATCAGGCTCGGGATCCAAAATTACGCATTTAAATAATTTCTTTCCACGTAAAAGTGCTCCGACTTTTAAAGCCCAAATCGGATAATTTGTTCCTGTTAAAGGTTCAATTTTTGTCGTTGGCGAAAAATTGCAATCCATTTTAGCCTTGTTTTTCAACTTTTAAAAAATAAACAATATAGTTTAAAGGTAGTTTATAATTAAAAAATGTTTTTTTTTCAATCCTTATATTTAAAACTTTCTTTTATCATTATAATTCAAATTCTATCGAAACATATTTCAAAATTTACATACCTTGATGCAGAAGAGATATGTGTTTACCGATTAGAATAAACGTATCAAACTTCTGATAAAATATTTTCGCTTTTTCTCAAGTTTTAAATTGAACCACGTTCTGCTACCATAATTTGTAGTATTTTAAATAATTACAACTCTCTTTAAAGCAACAAAAGAATTATTTAATGCATTTAGCAAGACAAGAAAGCAAACAAAAAACAAACACGGGAAGCCAAACCAAAACTTATAGGTTAGTTCCTATTCCAAATCTAGCTTTCACACAGAGTATTCAAAAATAAAATACAACAACATTATTGTACCATTATACAAGGTAGGATAAAAAAGTTCCCGAACACATTTTTAAATTAATTATTTATTAATAGTATAGTAATTTAAACATCATATTTTTCAAAATAGGAGCCTTGGTTATCTATACATTTTTGCAGCGTGAACAAGCTGTTGAAATGCTAGTTCATAGTCAATTTTTCTAAGCTCGTTTAGCTCCACCGTCGCATTTTCAATTACTTCTGATGACGATGAAAAGCGCCTCCCTTTTAACGGAATTTTAATTTTTGGAAAGAAGAAGAAATCTCATGGGGCGATTTCAGAAGAGTAAGGAGGATGCGGCAAGACAGATACGGAATGTTTGGCTAAATAGTCTTGAACAATAATGGCTTTATAAGCAGGGGCATTATCAAGTAGTAGTAGTATCAAGTCTCCTTTGGACTTGTCAAGACGAACTTCTTCTTCCTAGGTGAACTTGGTGTGTGTCATTTGAGTGATTGTTTTTTGGTTTGTGGATCAAAAAGAAAGCACCATGTTTCATCACCAGTTATTATTGTTTTTGAAAATTCAGAATCATTATTTGTAGTTTCAATTAAATCTTTTCAAATTGATAATCTGGGTTCTCTTTGTTGATCTGTCAAATTTCGTGGGACAGAATAACCACAATGTTTTTCATGATTAAATGTTCACCAATATTTTTTTGGCAACTACCATACGAAATTCCAAGTATTCATGATATAATATCAATAGTAATTTTTCTATCAGCAACAATTAAATAACGTACCCGTCGTTGACGTCAATAGCCGACCTGACCTTGAATCATCTGCGATGCTCTTATGGACATTTTTAAAACGTTTATACCAGAAATAAACTTGAGTTTGTGACAAATTTTCGTCTTCATAGGCCTCGTTCAATAATGCTAATGTCTCTGGAAAAATACCTTTTTAATTTTACATAAAATTTGATATTTGCCCTTTGCTCAAATGATGACATTGCAGAAACCGACGCGAGCTAAATACTTACAACAAAATTTATTTAACATTTTTCAAAATTTGTTTATATTTTATTTTTTAAAAGTTAGGGAACTTTTTTATCCTACCGTGTATATCACCACGCGCGGAGCCGTTACCGCCCGTCAGCAGGCGGATTTCTCACATTGCAACACCTTTTAGTCTTCTTTTTCTTCTTTCTTATCTCCACTCAATCATATTACGGTATAAAGCTTGTAAAGCTTGAGACTTTAATGGTGTCTGCCGGGGAAAATTATAGCTTATCAATGGATGAATCAATAAAGTCAAAATGTGCTTTGAGGTTGCAGGCTGAGAATTGCACTTAGTACATAGTGGGAAACCTTGCAACCATTCTGGAAAGTCATTGTTCGTATATGACCAGACTTAAGTCTGGAAATCAAAGATTGTTGTTCTCTTGGGAGGACAGAACCGGTGTTTGTCCCTCCTGCTCTGTACCAGTCATGTGCAGCATTAGATTTCCATTCCTGAAGGCATTGGGTTTTGATGGTACGGAGGAGGTCTATTTCGTCTAGTTGGGTGGTAGATTTTCTGGCTTCAGGTAGGCCAAGAGTCCAGCCTTTGCCAGAAAGTTTGAATTCCAACATGAGCTGGAAGCCGTTGCACCGTGACAGAGCTGTTGGCTGAGAGTCGGTTTACAGACTTAGCAATGCTCTTGAGAAGAGGTTCTTGACTGGAAAAGCATCAACATCAACTCGCCAAGCAAAATAATAATCTACTCCGATTATTATTTTGCGTGACGAGTTGATGTTGATGTCTTTTATAGCTGTATCTATTGCAGAGGGTTCCGATTTATAAATTGAAAGGTGTCTAGGGTGGGAAAGGGAGATTTTTTCCAGGATCTTTGTATATAGCAAATCTACTGCCAGACAGTCCAGTTTCAAGTTGGCTACCGTCAGTGTAAATTGTGTAAATTGTGATGTCGAAGAGGGAGCTATTTTCCTCAATGATTTGGAGGCCAAGAGCTTTAAGTAATTCTGGTTGAGTGTCATGTTTTTTTTTTTTTTTGGGATTGGCTGATAGATGATGGAAATAGGTGAGTTTGTTGCGGGTTCTGTGTGGGGGTAAGGAAGTTCTGTTTTTGGAATTAATTGAGATGTCAAAAAAAAAAAGAAATAGAGATGTCAGCCAGGTTGAGAGGAGTGGGGCGTTTTAGTCTTTAATTTGTGACCATATTTCTATAATATTTTCCTGTAAGATGTTTTTTCGAAGCGTTAATCTTTTTGGTTATGAATTTGAAGAGCAGATTTTTCTCCTTAGGTTCAGGGGAAGAAGGTTGGATTCGAATTCAGCAATGCGATTTGGGCAGGATCCTCGAAGCCCGCTGATGATTTTAGCTGCGCTTGCTTGGATTCTATCTATTCTGGAAAGATCAAAACTTCACTCAATCATGATGGTTGTCAAACTTTTTTGTGACCTACTATAGTCATTTAAAATACAATATAACGCGGCTGATGATTGTAAAACGAAAATTGCAATTATACCGCGAATGTTTCTTTTAAACAAAAATCTAAATCTATTTTAAAGAGAAATAACGATTATTTCTAACTTTAAGGATGAAGTATGATAGGATGAATTGTGAAGAGTAATGACAAACGGAAAAATAAAAGTGTCCAGGGGCGGGAATCGTAAACGGAAAAATACGTCCAGGGTAGCCTAGTGGACATGGCATGGTGATAATGGTGGAAATAGGTGAGTTTTTTGCGGATTCTGTGTGAGGGATAGGAAGTTCTGTTTTTGGAATTAATTTAGATGTCAAAAAATTTAGAGATGTGAGCCAGGTTGAGAGGAGTGGGGTGCCGAACGCCCGAGCACTTCAACAGCAGACGAAAAAATTAATGAAGTGGAGAAAATGATATTAGCCAATCGTCGAATCACCGTTAGAGAAGTTGCTGAGGACCTAAACATATCGATTGGCTCGTGCCATTCGATTTTTATCAATGATTTGGGCATGAGACGGGTCGCCGCGAAATTCGTACCAAAATTGCTCAATTGCGACCAAAAAGAGCATTGTATGAACATTGCTAATGAGATGTTGGACTCTGTCCGCGACGACCCAAATTTGCTCCAGAGGGTCATAACTGGTGACGAAGCGTGGGTTTATGGTTATGACGTGGAAACCAAAGCTCAATCATCTCAATGGAAGCTGCCGGACGAACCAAGACCGAAAAAATCTCGCCAAGTTCGGTCGAATGTGAAAGTTTTGCTGACAGTTATTTTCGATTGCAGGGGCGTGGTGCATCATGAGTTCTTGCCACAGGGTAGAACGGTCAATAAGGAATATTACCTGCAAGTTATGCGCAATTTGCGCGAAGCAATCCGCCAGAAACGCCCGGATTTGTGGAAAAACAAAAATTGGCTTTTGCACCACTATAACGCCCCTGCTCACACATCGTTGCTTGTGCGCGACCTTTTGGCCAAAAACAACACACTAATGATGCCGCAGCCACCATATTCCCCATAACTGGCCCCCTGTGACTTTTTATTGTTCCGTAAACTGAAGAGGCCCATGAAAGGACGACGTTACGCTACGCTTGACGAGATAAAGACGGCATCGAAGGAGGAGCTGAAAAGATTTTAAAAAATGATTTTTTGAAGTGCTTCGAAGATTGGAAAAACCGTTGGCACAAGTGTATAATATCTCATGGGGATTACTTTGAAGAGGACAAAATAGGTATTCATGAATAAATAAATATTTTTTGAAAAAACACAAAAGTCGCGATACTTTTTGAACACACCTCGTACTTCGGACACATAAATTGAAGGAAGAAGTAAGAGATGAAGACTTACATTGAGTTGGCTAGAAAGGGTCAAGAAAGTTACCGGACGGTCACTAGATGAGCTGCGAGGGATGGTCACTAGCAGATAAAATTGGAGACTATTCGTTCTCACATAGTCCCTAAAGGTCTAACTCGACACAACCAACAATAGACGATTATCGTGCTGCGAATAAATGGCGTGAAGAACGCCATTATACAGTAGTTTACACTTCAGAACCCTAAAAGAAGACAAAAATATAAAAGTTGTATGATAAGAGTACACGTGCATCACAATATCCCAAAGCCAAGAAGATCTTGAAAACCAAGGTTTTGAGCCAATAAATTTGGTAAGCTTCATAATAAGGTTGCTAAAGTGTAATTACCATTAGTAGAGGTGACTCTAGCAAAAAGACATAATAGATAGACAGAATAATCATTAAGGACAAAGTGAAGGAACAGTAATTTCATCCACAAAATGTACAGGTATATTAAAACTCATTTTAAAATGCGCCTACAGTTTGGGAAATGATCAATTATTTCTAAAAAGAGCACAAATGGCTCCTAAATTTAAAATATATTAAGCCTATTAAACCTAAACGAAGATGACATAACAAACAAATGCATCCACCATTGAGGCTGGATACTTCAATTTCAAACATCCCTGCTTGGGGTTCATACAGTACAAAACCATCTACTAATGAAAACTATTTTCAAAAGTAATTTTAAAAATTCAGTTATCTTTAGGAAACCATTCATGATTCCTTATCTGACAACCTTGTCATTCACAGGACTCTAACTCATAATATCCCCTCTAAAGTCTACATTAATCGAAATACGATCATGTCCCTCCATGGGGTCCTACAAGACTTCAAACTGGCAAGTTCATATATGAAAATAATAAATAACTGGGGGCACTCTTCAAATACAAAATTTAAATTCGAGTTAACAAAATACCTTTTAAACACAGCCCAAAACATAAATAATGTTATCACCAACTTCAGACAAAGCACACTCAACAATAAACAAGACGCAACCACATAAATCCTTGACTTAAACAGAAGATACTCACCAGATATAAAAAGTATTCTTCTTGAAAACCGGCTAAGAAAAAAATTGAAAACATCAAGTAACCCTCTCAAGGCAATATCTCAAGGTCCGGAGAAATTCCCAAAACTGTACAAGACAGCATGACACACCATCTGGGACTCTTACACATGGAAAATCTTAATGCATCTGACCAAACTAAATGGAAGGCCAAATAAAGTGCCTCTCCTTTTCTGGAAAAAAAAGAGTGTCAGCGGTAACCCTCTAGCAGGCAACTATGAAAAATAATGTGAAAAAAATTACGATAATAAAGAATGGTCTTATATAAGAGAAGAACTTTCTCGATACCTTCATATACCTATTACACTTCCTTTTGCACCCTCAATCACAAGATCAACGTTGTCCGAACTCTCACTAAGCGTTTTTACACACTTATCATTGCTTACCACTTTTCAAAGAAATGGAATAGTCAAATATCGTTAATCACCTCAGGTTATCGGAATACCCCCCAATACCCTGGTCTCCCTTGCAACTCCAATGTCTATAAATCTCATTGTATCCTTCCCTATTCTTCTGTCTCCAATTCCATGTCAAAAAAGATCCGAAAATTTGGTGTCGCCACCTTCTTTTCCAATTTAACCAACCTAAAAAGGGATTTTATGGATTAGTCAATTCCCGACCACCCCAACTACCCAGAAGTCTGATATTTTGTCAACATGCATTTTCATATGGTTTGAAGAAGTGTGGCAAAATTCAGACTTCAAGGTGCCTTATAAGTATATGAAAAATTGATTACAAAATCTGTGGACAGACAGTTATACAGAGAGACATGGAAGCAAGTTACATAAAAACTTTCAAAAAGAAAGGCTGTTTAATATACGTCATGTATTAGATATTATATATATATTGAATTTATTATAAGCAATAATCATTAAAAAAACTTTCTTATAGAGTGAATATTTCAGAAGATAGGAAACTAGTCACAATATGAATAAACTTCAAATTTATTATAAATAAACTCCTTATTAAAATTAAATAGGTTTTTTTTTTCTCAGGGTCGCTGCCAAACACTCCTCCCCTCAAGGTAAAACATCTGTTACTTGCTGTCATGGTGAAAACAAACTGACACAACACCTTGTTTCCTTGAGACCTATTTGTGAATGTTTTCATAAAGAGTTAAACTTTCTTCAAAACTAATTTACATTTAAGAATTAACAAATTAATCATTAATTTATTAATTTAGTATTAAGTTCATTTATTGAGTTTAATTTGTAAAATTTTCCTATAAAAATTAAAGTCAAAATTTTCTTTAACGAAAGACTTCAAAACGAAAGCTCTCGTATTAAGTATATTTTTAAAAAGCATATATATTCTTTCAAATGTTATTTTTCTATCTATAGAGCGAAAAGGTGTCACTAAATGAATATTTATTTCGAGCCTTCAATATTTTAAAATAGAATTCCCTTATTATCAAAAGAGATTATTTCCCTCTTAATGATTGCATTAAGACATTGCGCACATTAAGTATTAACAATTTTCGAAATCTTAACCGCCGCTTGTAGCAGATTATTTAATATTCTATGAAAATATTTTTAATTTCGATATTTGTATTTTGATACACTGTAAAATTTTCCCATTGCCTCTCTGCTAATTTATTGGTTTTAAATTGGGTTTTACATTAAATAAATATATTGATAATATGAATATTCCTTTTCCTATAGGATATCAAATTAAATGACTTGTTTTCAACGCATATATAAAAGAAAAAAAAATGAATTTTTACAAAACTGTGAATCAAATTATAAAACTATTTTAGAGGCGTAATATTCTTTTTAAAATAAAACAATTTCTACTGTCTTTACTGCGATGGAAAAAACTGTGAATACTGTTCTTTGGTAATATTTCGATATTTTATTATTTTAGAAGCATGAATTTTATTTTAGGTTATTTTATTACGCTTTTTTGAATAAATTGAAGGTTTGGTTTAATTGTATAAAAATGATCATTTCCTAAATAAATTTCAAGATCTACTAGATCAACTATAGATTTATATGTTTCCATATAATAGTTCATCCTATAACACCAACATCATGTTCAGTGTACAATAAATAATTTATTTGAAATCCTATGTGCAAAAAAGGTTACATCTCATAATATACGAGTTATACTCGTATACAGTTATAAGCGTCATGCACAATTCTTTCTTAATTCTGTCACCGTTTGCTCTGTATTGAGAAACGTAATAATTACTCTCTATTAAAATATAAAACTTCTTTATTGAAGGCACAAAAAACAATGAATATAAATTACTATAATAAATCTAAATAACTCTTACACCTAAACGTCTCCACATATACTCTCTCCCACCACCACACTCAAAGAAATACATATATATATACACACTCAACACCACAGAATAAATTAAGTCACAGATTAATTCAATCACAGAATGAAAATTAATATTTTAAATAATTAACATCAACAAATCTCCCCTTCAAATTTTAAATTTTCACTTTTCAAAAATAACTCCATGGCTTTAATCCATTGTTCTCTATTATCAGAATTCAGTGCTTCTTGGTAATCTTTCGGACATTTAATTTCATAAGCTCTATCAGAAACATTTTCCTTATTCTTCATTAGTCTTAATCTTTCAGATCTCCTCACTCCCCTTTTTATAAGTTCTTCTTCCTCGGTTTCTCTCAAACGAAGATCTCGTTCTTTTCTCATTTCTCTCGTAATTCCTGGTTCTGGTTCTCTTCTACGTGAAGTAATTATTTCATCAGGAGGTATTTATTCTATTTCATTCAAATCTACATCATTATCATCTTGAGGAATATGTTCATCATCGATGTTAAAGTTTTCTATTTGGTCTTCTCTATTATAAATATCACCACCAGAGTCTTCATTCCCGTGAGAAATCTAATTTTGGTCTTCTCTACTTAAAAAGAAAAGTTCATTTTCATCGAGATCTCTCCCACTACTATTCATTAAATAATATCCTAGTTTAGATTCATTAAAATTTACATCTGATACTTCATGTATTTCATCCATTTCTGGTAAATATATTCTATAACCTTTTCTTATCATACTATATCCCATCATAATCACTTTATGAGCTTTTGGTTCCATCTTCTTTCTCTTTTCTTATATGAACATAAGCTTCGCTTCCGAACCTTTTTAAGTAAACAATGTTTGGTTTCCATCCCTTGTATATCTCGAAAGGAGTTGTATTCGTTTCTTTAATTTTAATTCTGTTATTTATATGAACAGCTACTTTAACACTTTCACTCCAAAATTTTATAGGTAATTTAGAATCAATTAGCATGGTTCTTGCTGACTCAACTATGGTCCTATTAAATCTTTCGGCTTTTCCATTACTTTCAGGAGTATAAACTGTGGTGAATTCTTGTTTGATGCCCTTACTAGATAATCATCTCTTCAAATAATTTGAAACATACTCTCCTCCAATATCATTTTGAATTCTCTTTAATTTCTTTCCAGTCTGTGTTTCTTCTTGTATAATCAAGTTTATCATGGAATCTGCAGTTTGAGATTTATTAGCAATTGGTATAACGAAAGTAAAATTACTATAGTCATCAACAATAGCAATGAAATACTTATATCCAAAAGAATCATTCAAAGGTCCAACTATGTCGGTATGCCATAGATCCAAAATATTTTCAGATTGTTTATATTGAATACTTTTGTAAGATTTTCTATGTATTTTTCCTAATGTACACACACACAAGATTCGCAATTTCTTTTGGTATTATGTAAATTTTTCAATCCTAATACCGTTGAATTATCATACATTTCTTTCAATTTCTGAAAATTAACATGAGCAAGTCTTTGATGCTATAGCATATCATCTACTTCTGCTTTTCTTGCTATTTCCATAATTAGGAGTCCCTCTACTTCAAATTTATCACCAGTTCCTTTTGCTTCATATAAAATATCACCATTTTTGTCTATTACTTCAGCTTTGTTCTTTGTAAACAATACATTAAAATCATGATCTATAATTTTTGTAACGGATAATACATTTTCTCTTAAATTAGGTACATGTAAAACATTTTCAACTTTTATGAATCTTTCATTTACATTTGACTTCATTCTTATTTATCCAATTCCTGAAGATTTCATTATTGCACCTTTTTCAGCTGTCGCTATTATTCTTTCTTCCTCTTTATATTCTATAAATAGTTCTTTTTTACTAACCATATGGCTAGAGGCTCCTGAATCAATATTCCATCTAATTTTGTCTTCCTTTTGTTCTTCCTCTTCGTAATTGTCTTCATTTGTTTCTATCACATGATTTGTAGATTCACTATTATTTTGTATGTTTATTCATCTTTTAGGCCCATTATAATTATATCTTGCATGCTCTTCACTTCTATTCTTTTGATATATTGCCGATTTATGTCCGAATCCTCCACATTTAAAACATTTTATCTTATTTCTACACTCTTTAGAGATATGACCTATATTTCCACAGTTATAGCATTTAATAGCAAAACTTCGTCTTCCCGATCGGCCTTCTCTAGCTTTAGATGCAATCTCCTATTTTTCTACTTTTTCTAGTTTCCTATATTTTATTTTTTCCTCAGTTTCCTTTAAAATTTGTCGTATGGAATTCATATTATTTTGTTTGTCAGATTTTATGATTTTTGCATCAAAGTCAAATTCTCTTCTCAAACCTTCTAAAACAAAACAGATCAATTCTCTATCTTTTATTTCATCTCCTGCTTGAATGCTTCTGCTCTTCATAATCACTGCTCTATTCAAGTAGTCATCAACTGCTTCATCTTGCTTCATCTTCAATTTTGATAATTATATTTTATTTTTCATTTGCATATCTTCATTCCCAGCTGCCATTTCTTCCTTAATTAGATTCCATAATCTTTTGGCACTTCTTTCGCTTGAATATTTTAGAGCTTGGGGGTCATTCATTGTTCGGTTCATCACATTTCTTGCAATTGCATTGTCGTCATCCCAATCTTCCCAGATTTTCAACTTTTGTTCGAAATTTTCTTCTTTTGTTTCTTGAGGCTTTTCTATCTCTTTTCCTTCTATAATTCGTCTCCATAATTTCAATCCTCTTAATTCACTTTCAATTCTGTTTGCCCAGATCAAGTAATTATTGTCTGATAACTTTTCTATTCGAGATAAGTTAATAAAATTTTGCATCTTTGCTTTTTCTAAAAATTATTCAATCAATCTTGATTTGCATCAATTTTAAGCAACCGCTCTCTGCTACCAATTGTTGGGAGAATCGTAATAATTACTCTCTATTAAAACATAAAACTTCTTTATTGAAGGCACAAAAAACAATGAATATGAATTACTATAATAAATCTAAATAACTCTTACACCTAAACGTCTCCACATATACTCTCTCTCACCACCACACTCAAAGAAATACACATATATATATATACACTCAACACCACAGAATAAATTAAGTCACAGATTAATTCAAACACAGAATGAAAATTAATATTTTAAATAATTAACATCAACATGCTTTTGGTTCAGTGGTAGAATGCTCGCTTGCCACGCGGGCGCCCCGGGTTCGATTCCCGGCCGATGCATTTTTTTTTTACAATGTTTAAAACTCATTTATATTATTAAAATATATGTGCTTTTCCTGTCTATGTACAGATTTATGGTCTATGTACACAAGTATACAAGTATGTATACAAGTTATTTGCAAATTGCGTGGCAAATTTGCCCTTTCGCTCGCAAGCAGCGCCTCTAGCGGTGAAGATGGGAGGTAATATCAGCTGACCTAATGGACATGTAAAACGTGTTTTAACAGGAAATAGAGAAAAATCTGGAAAATATATTTTTCGGATTTTTAGTCAAGAAAAATAAATTGACAGGTTCTGGGAAAAAAGTAGTTGTTTTTTATTCAAAAAATGATGATGACAATATTGCTGTATCATATTTGATTATCAGATACAAAATTATATCCGGAAAAATTCCAAAAAGCAGAGACCACAGGTGAAGCCAGTTCATTTTTAGTATGCAGGAACAAAATTCTAACAGAAAAACATTCATTCGAGCAGAAGACACAAAGCCAGATCATCTCTTTATAAAAATATCGCTTCTCAGACACAAAGTTTGGAGCGGGACGTTTCACAAGAATGACATCCACGGCGCCAATTTATAATTCTAACGAATAGTATTTGAATAAAAGCATTTAATCGGGTAAAACCCGGGCATTGCCCGAGTCATTCGGCTAGTAGTATCATATACATAACTTCAGGTAATAACTACACCTACACATATATGATGTGACTGAATGAAATTTCTAATATTTCTCCTACTAGGCTTTGAGAAAACTCTTACGGAAAAATTACATCCTAACTTTTAGGATATATAATGGTTGATCTTCAATGCCGATGATGACTAGTCAATAAACGGAGTCATTGAAACCTCATCACCGATTAAAACGTCAATGGGAGCTGATATGTTATAATTTAAATCAGCAACCAACATTAATTTCATATGTACCAAGTTATATTCTGGATATGTTATAAATTACAAGTTATCAGCCAATTTGAACAACACTAAGGTGTTAATCTTAAAATGTCCATATGATTTTAAATAAGGAATTAATTCTCTCTCTACTTCTTCATAGATACTAAGTATCCTGCAATTTTTTATCCGATCAGTACTTATACTGTCGACTTCTATGGTATTAAAATATAGAAAGAATACCCACTACCGTGGCTAAAACGGCAAGAAAGTCTGTGTTAAAAAAAAAGACATGTTGGCACGGCCTGAGAAATAAGGTTGTCCAGCGCCACGGCATCTCGTTTGAAACCTAATCACGACCATATATAACAAGCTCCGAGGCTCTTTTCACATCGAAGTTCTTCGCTCCCGTTTTGGATCTTTGAATGTCCCTTTTTGTAAAATGTTATGAAGCCAGGCTCTCACCACTATTTCTAAGGTAGTTAACCTTCATTTAACTTTGTTGTTACATATAATAGAGTGTATTTTGATTTTTATATTATTATATATTATGATATTATTATATGTAATATTAAAATAAAACACAATATTTGTCTTAAAATATTGTAACGTAGTAAATTGGGAAAGACAAACTTCAGGACGACACTGTAATTTATTTAATGTAAAACCAATTAAAACTAAAAAATAGAAGAAAAGAAATGAGGAAATTTGACAGTGTATCAAAATACAAATATTGATATTTAAAAACATATTTTTATAGAATAATAAATTAGATAATAAAAAGGCATTGAACCCCTTTTGTATAAACTTGTATAAATTTGTATATTTTTGTATAAACAAACTCAGCGCCGCATAGTGTTAGAATCTATAGTGTTATTACACTATGTGGCGCTAAGTTTGTAAATACCAAAATGTAATGCCTTGATATAAAAGTTGGCGTTCAAGCCAACCGAAATATTGATAAATAAATATTTTATGCAATCCAATATATGCCTTTTTATTATTTAATGATTTAAGTATGGATTTCTATATTTCCAGAAGAATAATAAATATTGGAGCTGTAACCAACAGCTTGAAAATCTTGTTGCTACTGACATGAATCTGACGTGCTTCTGTCAAGCATTTCCTCGGAGTCTTGGACGTCTGTCCCTAATAGCTTTGCGACCTTTTTCTTGCGGCGTGGAAAGCGTCTTTGTCGTCGTATCGTTAATAGGTACATCGTCATCTTGAAGGGAATACTTGGTTTTTGACACGAGGTGGAATCTTGGAGCCAGTCTCTGAAAATGTAGATCATAGAAGCCTTGGCCTCAAGGTCTTCTCGGCGATCTTCAGTTTGTCTTTCCTAATCTACCCAGCATCTCCACCAAAATGTAGTGTAGTAAATTAGGAAAGACAAACTTCAGGATGACACGGCAATTTATTTAATGTAAAACCCAATTAAAATTAATAAAATATAAATTATTTCTTCGCCACAATATAATGCTCATCTGAGTAGGGTAAGGGTATGCCTTTTTATTTTCAATATTACTATTTGACCTTTTTCATATTTAAAGACTTTTTCACGTGTTCAGCGCACTTATGAAAATTTGGCTTTAATAACCATTTATTATTCTTTTTTATTTCAATTTAAAGCGCTATGTCCCCCTAGAGACACTTGCGCTGTCATACATGTATGTCTTTACATATGTCTATACATACACACACACACACACACACACACAAAAGCCTTTATTAGGAACTTTCCCCATACATATTCTCCCAATTGGGTAAAGTAATAATCATCTTGTTTTATTTACATTGGTAGTGAAATAGAAATTAAACTGGCTTTACTCTTCATCTCAAAGTCATTTACTTGTTGACTGGTCCTTACATAATGATGATCTAAAAATTTTATAATAGGCTATTGCATTTGATTTATTTGCTGATATTTTTGAAAGCAATAAATAGGGTGAAGTTTTGGTACATTTAATTTGTTGATATAGGGCCTTCCTTTCTGCATCAAGGGTTGTACAATTAAGCAGGTAATGGGGGAGTTCTTCAGTAATTTCCTTGTCAAACAGTGTACACATTAAGTTTTTGGCCTCAAACGTCAGAAGGTGTTTTTATTTTTGTAACAAATAGTATTTGAATCAAAACATTCAATCGGGTAAAACACGGGCGTTGCCCGGGTCATTCGGCTAGTATTGAATAAAATCCCAGATACTTTTCTGAGACGTTATCTAAATATCCCAAATTATACCCCAGGGTATATTTTAATGATAGAAACAGGAAGAAAATCTCTCGCAGTGATATCAAAGAAATTATTGTTAAAATTATGGCTAAGAATGTTAAAAATGGACAATACGAGATTACCTTCAATCTGTTTGGCTCACTTGTGGGATGTTTATACCTCTACAAGACAAAATATTGGATTTACAAAGAGTTTAACAAATACACTAAATAACGCCGGTTTCTCATGGCTTATTGGATGCTCGAATCACAAAATATTGCAAAGTTATATTCCTTTGATTATTAAGACAATGTCAGATCAATCGATACAAGAAGACCAATCAAGAATAAGAAATTCAAAACCTTACCCACATTATAAAAATTTCCATACGTGAATAGAAATAGAATGCTACCTAACAGATGATTTCCCTTTACCAGTTAAACTATGTATAGCTCAATCGAGAATACTATTTACAGTCTTCAATTATAAATTGGCGCCTTATATAAATGCATATCTTAGTTAATAACTATAGCCTATGTTTTTTATCTGTCTATGTACTGTTGGCTTCCATAGGCGTCTCTTACTAGGAAAAAGAAAGAGAGGATTCCATTTGGTTATTAACTAATATATGCATTTATTTAAGGAGCGACCCGCTCCAACACAATGGTTACAAAAACGAAAAAGCGAGTGGGGGGGGGCAAAGGTGGCGTGATCGTAGCCGACCAATAGGAGGGCGCCATTCCAAAAAAAAAAAAAAAAGAAGCAAACGGTGACAGAGATGACTGATGAAGAATGACGCTCGTAACTGTATATAGTATTAAATCTTGTTTATCTGACCAGATTGGAGAAGCATATAGTAGAGTTGTTATAACTATGGGTCTATATATATATATATATATATATATATATATATATATATAGTGTAGAAACTATATAACAAAATTATAACAGTGATTCTAATTTTAAGACTTAAGGAGTAAACTGATAATAATGATAACTTATATCAGTTAGATTTGATTAGATTAGCAAGCTAAATCTAAATTAATTATAATAATAAATAGTTATTTAATTTTATAGTCCAGTTTTGTATTAAGATTATCTTCACTATTATGATCATTTAAATTCAAATTATAAAATTTGTAAAATGTTATTAATTTGTAGATAGAGAGAGAAAAAAAAAATCCTTTACTTCTACTACATCCTCAAGTTAATTATATATTTATAATTAATAACAATAAAAATTAACAAAGTAACGTCTATTACATCGGCTTTTACACGTCATTCAGACATACTCTAATCCTATATATAGAATAATCGAAGAGAGAAAATATATAATAGTTAGAAAAAAGAGAGAAAGACAGAACCATGCACTTTTAATCAAACTAATAATAAGGAAAAAAAAAAAGAGTTTTATAAAGAAGGTAGATAAGATTGTTAGTATATATATATATATTTTTTTTATGATTTTATATTTTATCCTTTTTTTTTAAAAAGATTTTTAAAGGTTTTTTTATTTTATAATATGATTATAAATAGTTGTATTTAGTAATATATCTATAGTATGAATTAACATTTGTTATAAGTTTGGATATTATGTTTTGAAACCCTAATGGTAGACCAGACATACACAAAAGACTTTAAATTGAAATGAATTGGAAAAAGAGATCTGCTGGAACGGGGATCTTCAGATAAAATTCCAGCGACATTTCACCCCTTCTTTATTATGTCATAGATCTCTTTTAAACCGGATTTTATGTGTTAATATTAAGTTGTTTCAGTGAAATATTTAAATGAACATATATAACAGATACAAGTGTTAACAAATTCAAACTGTGAACCTACCTCGGCCGCTGCGTCCTTCATTGTGAATATCTATTTCTGGCTGACACATGTCGCGGGAGGGGAATGTCCCCCCACATTTCAAATTTAGACCATTTATTCAGAATTTTTTTGAACAACAAGAAAATTAAAGAAGATAGGAAAAATAGTTAAAGGAAGAAAGCTAAATTTTATAATCTTTACAGCTAGTTATATCAAAATAACTGATTTAACACTTATTCATCTTTTAATATTCCTTTAAAAAGGCAAATTATAAGAGTTTAATAAAGCTATTAATTGTGCAAATTCACCTTTATTTAACTTCCATTTTCCTCCCCAGAAATTGGAGATTAAACAAAAATGAACTATATACTTTAACACTTTAAAAATCTTGTGAAAAAATCTTTTAATCAGTTATTTAATCAAAGTTTAATTAACTGTTAAAGATTATAAATTTGTATTAGTTAATATTAAGAGAAATTATAGAAAGTTGATTTCATAAATGGATATTTCCATTTATTTTTTTTAAATATTTTATAATTGATATACTGTTGAAATATTTTACTTGTTTGATACTAAATTTGTTTTTAATAAATTCCATGTTTAAATTTTTAACATCTTCTATGAAATTATCTAATATATTATTTATTCTATAAAATCTTAGAAACTGACCATAATATATACCTTTACAGCAATTTAATGATATATTAGAATTCATATTACAGTATTTTATAATATTGAAATTATAATTACTCTTTTTATTATAAACTCTAACAGCACTATTTGTAAGGTCTATATTCAAGTCTAAAAAGTTAACTTTTTTGTTTCTATAAATTTTTTCATTGTTCTTAAGTTTCAAGTATTTAGGATATATTTCAGGTATTAATTTTTTAAACAGTGGATTATTAATTAATTCATATGAGCTTGCTCTATGATATATTTTTTATATATAACATAATATACAAATTAAATTATATTAGATATTCTAATATAAATAAATCTTCATACAAATTTTAATTATCTTTCATTGTTTGATTATTAAAAATTAAATTATAAAAGTAATTCTAGAAAAAATAATTTCAGAACTTTTGTTTTTTTCATTGTTTAGTTAGTTTAAAGATGTTTTTTTTATTAGTTATTCTTAAAAATATAACAGATAACAAACAGTAATATCTATATATTTATAGATTAATTATTCAATTTATTACAAATTTTATCACCACAAAAACAAATAAGTAAAATATATTTAAAAATTCATAAGAATAACAAACTAAAAAAACTAAAAAAAACTACAAACATATTAGTGTTAGCACCTCTTTTATGTTAATTTAAACTCGCTAAGAATTGCCTAAGAAAAAATTGTCAAACTTGTCCCTCTCTTAAGAACCATGACACTTTTCAAACAACTAGTTGTAAATTAGTGAATACTATTTATAAATTAACATGCCAAATTTGTCAACTATCATATATAGGACAAACTTGTAATCCATTAAATATACGAATAAACCTACATAGAAACCACGCTAAAAAATCAATTGGTAATATATATATGAAAGAACACAATCAATTACATACTTTTAACAACTTTAAAATAGAAATACTAGACATATGTCAAAACAAAAAACAACGACTATTATTAGAAAACAACTACATTTATAAACACAACACATTATTCCCTTATGGACTTAACGACGAATTAAACTACACATACAAACCACAAACAGAAGAAATTTCAACCTATGAAATCAGTTGCAAATACAAAAAAAATGAATTTAAAACTAAACCTAATAAAACTAGAGGTAAAACTACAAATAAATTAGGTTACATTGAATTTGAAGAATTACTGGACACAAAACAAATGTACACTAACAACTTCGTCGATAAATTTATTAAAACATTATTTAAACTAAATAATAATAAATTTATCAAACTCATAGAATATATTAAAATTCATAATCTGACTAACAGATTAATAGATATCACACACGACATCTTTAAATACAGAAAAATTAAACAAACTACTAATAACATTAATATTATCATTAAATTTAATAACAATTTATTTAATCATATTAAATTTAATGATATTTTTAATAACCAAATCATCAATAATCTTTTCCCTATAAAAAAATTAAAATTTTAAAACAATCTGGAGATACGATAAAAATATAGGTAATTTAGTTTGCAATTATAACCAATTTATTAATAATTTGGCAAATTTTAAAAAAATTAAATGTAATTGCAACAACTATATTGATAAATATAAGTACTCAGGTCATATATTAACTAGCAACTTTTCTTTTTTAAATCCAGAATATCAAGAAATTTTAAATAAAGGGTATAAATATATACCTCAAATTAAACACAATTATAATAATACAATTAAATCTATATTAAAAGATATAGATATTCTCATAAATAAAAGTAGTATAAAATACAGTATTCCAGAATTTACTTTTCTGGAATGGAAACATAATATTAAAAAGGAAATTATAAATTATTATAATAATACACTTAAATACACAAAACCCAATTCAGACATTCCTTCTTTTAAAGAAAATATAATTAATTTACAGAAGGACTATATTATCACTCCTATAGATAAATGTCCCAATAATTTATCTTTAATTTGTAAAAATCTATACCACGATATACTAAAAAAGGAAATTGATAATAATCATAAATACACTTTTGCTAGAACTACAGGCACAAAAATCAAAAAAGACATCAAAAATGTTGAAAATTCACTAAAAATTTATAATAACCACAAAAATCCAAACATACCAAAGTTCTATATAATTCCTAAACTACACAAAAAACCTATTTCTTTCAGAACAATCACATCTGGTATAAATTCAGTCATAAAAAATATTGATATACAATTAGCCTCAACACTACAATTTATTATAAATAAATTAACTAATAAATATAATTATAAATTTATCGACTCAAATAAAAAAATCATTAATTATTTAATGAACAATTGGACAAACATTGAAACAGTACACACATTTGACTTTGAGGACCTATATTCTAAAATAAATTTAAGAGATCTAAATAATAAAATAACCAATTTATTTAATGAATTCATTAATGACAAAACTTTCTACATTAAAATTATTCATAACAGATATAAAACATTTAAATTAGATCTTAAAACAGCAAAAACTCTACTGGAAACATTTTTAAATTTTAACTATATAGAATTTAAAAATAAAATATATATTCAATCAGAAGGCGTTCCCATGGGTACTTCTTCTAGTCCTTTACTAGCAAGTCTAATATTGTTCTGGTACGAAAGAGAATACTTTCTACAAAATAATATTAATTGGCAAATATTCCGATATGTAGATGACATAATAATATTTAATAATCCACTGTTTAAAAAATTAATACCTGAAATATATCCTAAATACTTGAAACTTAAGAACAATGAAAAAATTTATAGAAACAAAAAGGTTAACTTTTTAGACTTGAATATAGACCTTACAAATAGTGCTGTTAGAGTTTATAATAAAAAGAGTAATTATAATTTCAATATTATAAAATACTGTAATATGAATTCTAATATATCATTAAATTGCTGTAAAGGTATATATTATGGTCAGTTTCTAAGATTTTATAGAATAAATAATATATTAGATAATTTCATAGAAGATGTTAAAAATTTAAACATGGAATTTATTAAAAACAAATTTAGTATCAAACAAGTAAAATATTTCAACAGTATATCAATTATAAAATATTTAAAAAAAAATAAATGGAAATATCCATTTATGAAATCAACTTTCTATAATTTCTCTTAATATTAACTAATACAAATTTATAATCTTTAACAGTTAATTAAACTTTGATTAAATAACTGATTAAAAGATTTTTTCACAAGATTTTTAAAGTGTTAAAGTATATAGTTCATTTTTGTTTAATCTCCAATTTCTGGGGAGGAAAATGGAAGTTAAATAAAGGTGAATTTGCACAATTAATAGCTTTATTAAACTCTTATAATTTGCCTTTTTAAAGGAATATTAAAAGATGAATAAGTGTTAAATCAGTTATTTTGATATAACTAGCTGTAAAGATTATAAAATTTAGCTTTCTTCCTTTAACTATTTTTCCTATCTTCTTTAATTTTCTTGTTGTTCAAAAAAATTCTGAATAAATGGTCTAAATTTGAAATGTGGGGGGACATTCCCCTCCCGCGACATGTGTCAGCCAGAAATAGATATTCACAATGAAGGACGCAGCGGCCGAGGTAGGTTCACAGTTTGAATTTGTTAACACTTGTATCTGTTATATATGTTCATTTAAATATTTCACTGAAACAACTTAATATTAACACATAAAATCCGGTTTAAAAGAGATCTATGACATAATAAAGAAGGGGTGAAATGTCGCTGGAATTTTATCTGAAGATCCCCGTTCCAGCAGATCTCTTTTTCCAATTCATTTCAATTTAAAGTCTTTTGTGTATGTCTGGTCTACCATTAGGGTTTCAAAACATAATATCCAAACTTATAACAAATGTTAATTCATACTATAGATATATTACTAAATACAACTATTTATAATCATATTATAAAATAAAAAAACCTTTAAAAATCTTTTAAAAAAAAAAGGATAAAATATAAAATCATAAAAAAATATATATATATATATACTAACAATCTTATCTACCTTCTTTATAAAACTCTTTTTTTTTTCCTTATTATTAGTTTGATTAAAAGTGCATGGTTCTGTCTTTCTCTCTTTTTTCTAACTATTATATATATTCTCTCTTCGATTATTCTATATATAGGATTAGAGTATGTCTGAATGACGTGTAAAAGCCGATGTAATAGACGTTACTTTGTTAATTTTTATTGTTATTAATTATAAATATATAATTAACTTGAGGATGTAGTAGAAGTAAAGGATTTTTTTTTTCTCTCTCTATCTACAAATTAATAACATTTTACAAATTTTATAATTTGAATTTAAATGATCATAATAGTGAAGATAATCTTAATACAAAACTGGACTATAAAATTTAATAACTATTTATTATTATAATTAATTTAGATTTAGCTTGCTAATCTAATCAAATCTAACTGATATAAGTTATCATTATTATCAGTTTACTCCTTAAGTCTTAAAATTAGAATCACTGTTATAATTTTGTTATATAGTTTCTACACTATATTAATTCATATGAGCTTGCTCTATGATATATTTTTTATATATAACATAATATACAAATTAAATTATATTAGATATTCTAATATAAATAAATCTTCATACAAATTTTAATTATCTTTCATTGTTTGATTATTAAAAATTAAATTATAAAAGTAATTCTAGAAAAAATAATTTCAGAACTTTTGTTTTTTTCATTGTTTAGTTAGTTTAAAGATGTTTTTTTTTATTAGTTATTCTTAAAAATATAACAGATAACAAACAGTAATATCTATATATTTATAGATTAATTATTCAATTTATTACAAATTTTATCACCACAAAAACAAATAAGTAAAATATATTTAAAAATTCATAAGAATAACAAACTAAAAAAACTAAAAAAAACTACAAACATATTAGTGTTAGCACCTCTTTTATGTTAATATAAACTCGCTAAGAATTGCCTAAGAAAAAATTGTCAAACTTGTCCCTCTCTTAAGAACCATGACACTTTTCAAACAACTAGTTGTAAATTAGTGAATACTATTTATAAATTAACATGCCAAATTTGTCAACTATCATATATAGGACAAACTTGTAATCCATTAAATATACGAATAAACCTACATAGAAACCACGCTAAAAAATCAATTGGTAATATATATATGAAAGAACACAATCAATTACATACTTTTAACAACTTTAAAATAGAAATACTAGACATATGTCAAAACAAAAAACAACGACTATTATTAGAAAACAACTACATTTATAAACACAACACATTATTCCCTTATGGACTTATCTACGAATTAAACTACACATACAAACCACAAACAGAAGAAATTTCAACCTATGAAATCAGTTGCAAATACAAAAAAAAATGAATTTAAAACTAAACCTAATAAAACTAGAGGTAAAACTACAAATAAATTAGGTTACATTGAATTTGAAGAATTACTGGACCCAAAACAAATGTACACTAACAACTTCGTCGATAAATTTATTAAAACATTATTTAAACTAAATAATAATAAATTTATCAAACTCATAGAATATATTAAAATTCATAATCTGACTAACAGATTAATAGATATCACACACGACATCTTTAAATACAGAAAAATTAAACAAACTACTAATAACATTAATATTATCATTAAATTTAATAACAATTTATTTAATCATATTAAATTTAATGATATTTTTAATAACCAAATCATCAATAATCTTTTCCCTATAAAAAATTTAAATTTTAAAACAATCTGGAGATACAATAAAAATATAGGTAATTTAGTTTGCAATTATAACCAATTTATTAATAATTTGGCAAATTTTAAAAAAATTAAATGTAATTGCAACAACTATATTGATAAATATAAGTACTCAGGTCATATATTAACTAGCAACTTTTCTTTTTTAAATCCAGAATATCAAGAAATTTTAAATAAAGGGTATAAATATATACCTCAAATTAAACACAATTATAATAATACAATTAAATCTATATTAAAAGATATAGATATTCTCATAAATAAAAGTAGTATAAAATACAGTATTCCAGAATTTACTTTTCTGGAATGGAAACATAATATTAAAAAGGAAATTATAAATTATTATAATAATACACTTAAATACACAAAACCCAATTCAGACATTCCTTCTTTTAAAGAAAATATAATTAATTTACAGAAGGACTATATTATCACTCCTATAGATAAATGTCCCAATAATTTATCTTTAATTTGTAAAAATCTATACCACGATATACTAAAAAAGGAAATTGATAATAATCATAAATACACTTTTGCTAGAACTACAGGCACAAAAATCAAAAAAGACATCAAAAATGTTGAAAATTCACTAAAAATTTATAATAACCACAAAAATCCAAACATACCAAAGTTCTATATAATTCCTAAACTACACAAAAAACCTATTTCTTTCAGAACAATCTCATCTGGTATAAATTCAGTCATAAAAAATATTGATATACAATTAGCCTCAACACTACAATTTATTATAAATAAATTAACTAATAAATATAATTATAAATTTATCGACTCAAATAAAAAAATCATTAATTATTTAATGAACAATTGGACAAACATTGAAACAGTACACACATTTGACTTTGAGGACCTATATTCTAAAATAAATTTAAGAGATCTAAATAATAAAATAACCAATTTATTTAATGAATTCATTAATGACAAAACTTTCTACATTAAAATTATTCATAACAGATATAAAACATTTAAATTAGATCTTAAAACAGCAAAAACTCTACTGGAAACATTTTTAAATTTTAACTATATAGAATTTAAAAATAAAATATATATTCAATCAGAAGGCGTTCCCATGGGTACTTCTTCTAGTCCGTTACTAGCAAATCTAATATTGTTCTGGTACGAAAGAGAATACTTTCTACAAAATAATATTAATTGGCAAATATTCCGATATGTAGATGACATAATAATATTTAATAATCCACTGTTTAAAAAATTAATACCTGAAATATATCCTAAATACTTGAAACTTAAGAACAATGAAAAAATTTATAGAAACAAAAAAGTTAACTTTTTAGACTTGAATATAGACCTTACAAATAGTGCTGTTAGAGTTTATAATAAAAAGAGTAATTATAATTTCAATATTATAAAATACTGTAATATGAATTCTAATATATCATTAAATTGCTGTAAAGGTATATATTATGGTCAGTTTCTAAGATTTTATAGAATAAATAATATATTAGATAATTTCATAGAAGATGTTAAAAATTTAAACATGGAATTTATTAAAAACAAATTTAGTATCAAACAAGTAAAATATTTCAACAGTATATCAATTATAAAATATTTAAAAAAAAAATAAATGGAAATATCCATTTATGAAATCAACTTTCTATAATTTCTCTTAATATTAACTAATACAAATTTATAATCTTTAACAGTTAATTAAACTTTGATTAAATAACTGATTAAAAGATTTTTTCACAAGATTTTTAAAGTGTTAAAGTATATAGTTCATTTTTGTTTAATCTCCAATTTCTGGGGAGGAAAATGGAAGTTAAATAAAGGTGAATTTGCACAATTAATAGCTTTATTAAACTCTTATAATTTGCCTTTTTAAAGGAATATTAAAAGATGAATAAGTGTTAAATCAGTTATTTTGATATAACTAGCTGTAAAGATTATAAAATTTAGCTTTCTTCCTTTAACTATTTTTCCTATCTTCTTTAATTTTCTTGTTGTTCAAAAAAATTCTGAATAAATGGTCTAAATTTGAAATGTGGGGGGACATTCCCCTCCCGCGACATGTGTCAGCCAGAAATAGATATTCACAATGAAGGACGCAGCGGCCGAGGTAGGTTCACAGTTTGAATTTGTTAACACTTGTATCTGTTATATATGTTCATTTAAATATTTCACTGAAACAACTTAATATTAACACATAAAATCCGGTTTAAAAGAGATCTATGACATAATAAAGAAGGGGTGAAATGTCGCTGGAATTTTATCTGAAGATCCCCGTTCCAGCAGATCTCTTTTTCCAATTCATTTCAATTTAAAGTCTTTTGTGTATGTCTGGTCTACCATTAGGGTTTCAAAACATAATATCCAAACTTATAACAAATGTTAATTCATACTATAGATATATTACTAAATACAACTATTTATAATCATATTATAAAATAAAAAAACCTTTAAAAATCTTAAAAAAAAAAAGGATAAAATATAAAATCATAAAAAAAATATATATATATATACTAACAATCTTATCTACCTTCTTTATAAAACTCTTTTTTTTTTTTCCTTATTATTAGTTTGATTAAAAGTGCATGGTTCTGTCTTTCTCTCTTTTTTCTAACTATTATATATATTCTCTCTTCGATTATTCTATATATAGGATTAGAGTATGTCTGAATGACGTGTAAAAGCCGATGTAATAGACGTTACTTTGTTAATTTTTATTGTTATTAATTATAAATATATAATTAACTTGAGGATGTAGTAGAAGTAAAGGATTTTTTTTTTCTCTCTCTATCTACAAATTACAAATTTTATAATTTGAATTTAAATGATCATAATAGTGAAGATAATCTTAATACAAAACTGGACTATAAAATTAAATAACTATTTATTATTATATATATATATATATATATATATATATAATAATAAATAGTTATATATATGTGGTAATGTAGTAGTCGTTTATGCTGTTGGATGAATGCAGTGTGGCATGTTGGCTAGAAGCAGTCGTGGTTGTTGAGCGATGGGTGGTAAGGACACACAGGAGACAGGATCCAGAGGCAAAAACCCGTGAGGAAATAGATCGGGGAGGAAAGATAGAAGGTCCCAGAACAACCCCTAGAACGACTGGCGTCGAGGCCACTTCGGTGAGAACTGAACTTTGATCATCCCGTCTAGCCGCTTATAAGCCGCTTTTTGTAAGATAAGTCCCCTAGGGGAGATAATGAAGTCGTGATACTTGTTTACCAAGGGGTTGTTTGTTAACCTCGCTATCTTCCCTCTTTCCTTGTACTCCCACGCAGGCCATTTTATTTTACATATTTCCAAATATTATGACAGATGTCCCCCCTTTCAAAGAAGAATTTGTGCAGGAAATTCTTTGAGGGTGGGAAATAATTTGGCTATGTACAAATTAATTTTATGTGTAGGTTAATATGGTACAGAGTGTAGGTATGGACAATCATAGCTATGTACAATATGGATACGTGAATGAGGAGGTAAAGAGAATGGAAAGGTGGAAAGTAAGAGAGCTGTAAAGTAAGTGGTTCAACATTCTAAAATGAACAAAGGAAGCCATTAGAAAGAGGCTGGAGCAAATAGTCATCTCTGCAGCATTCGTCAACAAAACGTATTGAGACATTTTACAGAGATACTTTAGAATGAAGGAGATTGATTAGGCAGACAACTTATGTGCGGTTCTCTTGATGACACTAAAATTAATAAATTTAACAAATAATGGACATGCACGTACGTGAAAAAGAGCTTCGGGGTCGAGTGAGAAAAAAAAGTGGACCTTTCCGGTCAATTGACAAAAAAATAAGACCTCTGAGGTCGAATGGTTGAAAAAAAAAAAGCCTTGACTTTCAGAACCTAAGTTTCAATGTAGGAATAGATACACTGCAGAAAGACTGAGAGGTTCAGCGAAAATTTGGTCATTGGTTCATAAAAACATAAGTTGATATACGAAAAATTAAAAACAAGAGTTTTTTTTTTTTTTTCAAGAGCGATGGTGAAAGATAAGAAAAAAATTTCGAGAGAACATGTTATTGAGAATAAAATAAGGCATTGTAAGCTTGAAAGATTGTGGCATATTATGGTTTTAAAATTGATATGAGATAAGTTATTTAGAGCATGAACTGTGCTAAAAGTGGGCTAACATGGATGTGATATATATAACAAGCAAAAATGTAAACGGATGAAATCACAATAAAGTTAAACACTCACTGTTGATGGGCTTCTGTTGGACTTCGAAGCTGGGTTGTGTTGAAGACTTGGTTCATGTTGGAAAGTCCCGATGGGGAATGTGGTTGCCGTACATGGCGTGTAGACGAGTCCGCGGGACGTAGGCGGCTTGATCCGCTCGTGGTGGCGTAGACTGGCAGGGGACGGCGTTGTTGGAAGAAGTTATTCCAGTGGGGTTTTCCATTACTCTACTACAGTCGGAATGCTCGCAGTCACCAAAGCTCTCGTAGCACTTCTCCTCACTGAGACTGGGGCTGTCTCGCTTGTCCGGCGTGCTAGAGTCACTAAGGGCTGTGTCCTCTAACAGTTGGCGGTTGTCATGTTGAGGGTTCTTGGACATCTCATCTTCCACAATCAGCTCATGTGGATCAGGGGTAGTGGGATCTTGGGGAGTATGTGCAATTGAGACTTGGGAAGTTTGTTCAATTGGGACTTGGGAAGTTTGTTCAATTGGGACTTGGGAAGTTTGTTCAATTGGGACTTGGGGAGTTTGTTCAATTGGGACTTGGGAAGTTTGTTCAATTGGGACTTGGGAAGTTTGTTCAATTGGGACTTGGGAAGTCTGTTCAATTGGGACTTGGGAAGTCTGTGCAATTGGGACTTGGGAAGTTTGTTCAATTGGGGCTTGGGAAGTTTGTTCAATTGGGACTTGGGAAGTCTGTTCAATTGGGACTTGGGAAGTTTGTTTAATTGGGACTTGGGAAGGTGCGACGTGGAATATTTGGGGCGTGGCTATTGGTTTTGTAATAGCTTGCTCGATGGAATGGATTTGCGTATCCCGGAGAGAAGACCTCTGTTCAGGGGTCTGTACCTGGTGGAGGAGAGTATTGTCGGCGGCGAATGGTTTTTTACGACATTTTTTGTTGCAATGATTCTGGCCACAGCACCGACATGGTGAAGATGGCAGGCTGTTTGCACTGTGGGAAGACCTGGATTTATATCTCTGGGTGCTGGTGTAGGGTCCCGAGATATAAGGTGGAACACTGCTCGCTTGGCGTGTCGTTGGCTGGGTATATTCCCGAATCCTTGTTACCCTTTCATACCACTCGGTTAGGGAGGTTGGCGGTATGATCCTTACTAACTGTTGGTCACCGAAGGGTAGTCCTTCGGTCAAGGTTTCCAAGATAGCCTCTTGAGGCAGGCCTAGTTGTAGCCCCATGGCGGTCTTGGTGCGGTAATATTCTTCCAGGGACTGACCTTGTAGGCGCAGGGCGAAGTATTTCGAGTAGGTAGCTTTGCTGGTCGAGGGGTAGAGATCCAGCAAGGCGTCTCTCGCCTGGAAGTAGTTCCGAGTGTCCAGCCGAAGCTGGTGGAAGTCTTGCAAGGGCTGTTGGACCAGGAACAGCGGCAGTCTGTCTAGTTTTTCGGAAGCGGAGAGTCCAGCTCGGTCCGCTTGGTTGTCGTAGGTCTCGAAGAAGCTTTGTGCTGGATACGCACCGTCATACTTGGGCACCTCTAAGTTTTGACGGGCCTTTGGGCGGAGATTTTGTAAGGCAATTGTGAGCTGGGTTACCAGGTTCTCCAGAGTGATTGGGGCGGAGGGAAGCTCCACTCTCTCGTCGATCTGGTCTACCTCCGATGGGGTCTGGTTCTTGTCCTTGTTCATCCTGTCGACTTTTCAATGTGGTAATGTAGTAGTAGTTTATGCTGTTGGATGAATGCAGTGTGGCATGTTGGCTAGAAGCAGTCGTGGTTGTTGAGCGATGGGTGGTAAGGACACACAGGAGACCGGATCCAGAGGTAAAAACCCGTGAGGAAATAGATCGGGGAGGAAAGATAGAAGGTCCCAGAACAACCCCTAGAACGACTGGCGTCGAGGCCACTTCGGTGAGAACTGAACTTTGATCATCCCGTCTAGCCGCTTATAAGCCGCTTTTTGTAAGATAAGTCCCCTAGGGGAGATAATGAAGTCGTGATACTTGTTTACCAAGGGGTTGTTTGTTAACCTCGCTATCTTCCCTCTTTCCTTGTACTCCCACGCAGGCCATTTTATTTTACATATTTCCAAATATTATGACATATATATATATATATCAATTGAAAAAGCCCTGTAAGATTTATATATGAATAAAACAAAGCATCAAGGGCTGCGTTTCTTTATTAAAACAAATATATTCGAGCTTTCGAGCACATACGCCCTTCTACAGGAATTAATAAACAATAATCCAACTAGTTTGAAATAATATTTATATTTAAATTTAACGTGCATATCCACGATACACGTGCATTTCAATTTGCAAGGTATCCCATCAGACATGTGATATCTTATACTGTGAATGAATTATTTTTATCTTATTTTATTTAAGTCTATTGAATTATATGCTTCTGGTAAATCAATTCTGCGATTTATACTGTTATATTGTTTGGACACTATTGCTTCAATTATTAATCTTTGAAATTTATTATTAATATTGTTATAATGTACTTTAGGTTCATTTAAGTTAAATGTGTGTCCTGTTGAATTGGAGTGCTGTACTATTAATGATAATGGGTCATTTCTGTTTATGTTTCTTCTGTGTTCAATGATTCTATTATGCAATTTTCTTCCCGTTTCTCCTACATATTTGGCATTACAATTATTACATTCTATAGAATAAATTACCTCTTTTCTGCTTGATATATATTCAGTTTGCCTGTTTTTTGTAATCGGGTTTCTTAAAATATCTGATAAGTTGGGAGAGTTGCTATAAAAGGTTTTTATTCCATATTTATCTAGTGTTCTAGAAATGTGGATGGATTTCGGGGAATATGGGATGTAACAATTCTGCCTATATATTTTAGTTTTTTTGTGCTGACATGTTAGATGTGACCTGTGCCTGATAGAAATGTTTTAAAATAAATGTTTTGGGATAACCAGCTGATGTCAAATTATTGATAACGGTTTGCGTTTCTTGCGTTTTGTATTGATTTAAAGAACAATGAGTATAAATTCTTTTAGTTAATGTTTTCACTGTGTTAATTTTATGACTAATGGGGCAGAATGAATAAAATTTTATATAATTGGGGGTGAATGAAGGTTTGTAGTAAACTGTTGTTTGCAATCTATTGTCTATTTTAATTATTTTAATATCTAAAAATGGCAATGTGCAATTATCTTCTTTTTCTATAGTGAAACGTAAGCTATTGTTATAATTGTTGAGTGAGGCTAAGATGTTGGGAATCTGTTTTTCTGTACAAATGCAAAATATATCATCTATATATCGTCTGTATAATATGATGTCTGCTGGATATGATGATGTTATCCAATTGTCTATTTCTCTCATAACTATTTCGGCTAATGGAGTTGATAATGGGCTTCCCATAGGGGAACCCTTGATTTGTTTATATTGTTTTTGGTCAAAAGTGAATATGTTAACTTTAAGACATAATGTAATTAAATCTATTATTTTATCTATTGTTTTAGAGTCTATCATATTGTTATTTAAAAAGGTTTTAGTAGTTTCAATTATTAAGTTATGGGGGAGACTGGGATATAAGGCCTCTACGTCGAATGATACTAAAATATGATCTCTCTGATAATTGTAATTGGCTATTTCAGTAATGAATGTTGGAATATTTGCTATTGACATTGGAAATACGTTATTCTTAATTAATGATTGTAAAAATATTGTAACATACTTGGCTATTGGTGCTAGTGGTGAGCTGTGATAGGCTACTATTGGTCTTAATGGGATCCCTTGCTTGTGAACTTTAGGTTTTCCGTATATATAACTTTCAGAGTCTAAATTAGATATGAATAATTTAAATTCATCGTTTGATATCATATTGCTTTTGTACATCCTGTTCATTTCTTTCTTGAAATATGTATATTCTCGTTTCTTATCACTTTCATTAACTATTGTAAAAATGCTTCTGTCTTCTAATATGTTGTTCATTTTGCTTATATATTCTGTTTTGTCCATCACTACTGTCATCCCTCCTTTGTCTGCACCCGTGATGATTATGTCTTTTCTATTTTTGAGATCATTCAAGACTGTTTTATCTCTCTGGTTGTTTGGCGGCATTTTGTTTGGTTCTTTTAGTATGTTTATAACAGAATTTCTGATAGTATTCTTTTCATAGTTATTGAGCTTACATATAGCTGCTTCTATTCCGCTAATTATTTTGATGGTCTGTGGTTTGCCTATTGGTCTATGTTTTAATCCTTTAGATAATATATTGACTTCATCATTGCTTAAAATTGTCTTGGAAAGATTGATCACATTAATTGCATTATCTTTTCTATTTGTATCTGGGAAATCATACTTGCGTATCCAAAATTCTATTTTATTGTTATATGTTTTATGCAAAAATAGAAAAAAGACATAACAATAAAATAGAATTTTGGATACGCAAGTATGATTTCCCAGATACAAATAGAAAAGATAATGCAATTAATGTGATCAATCTTTCCAAGACAATTTTAAGCAATGATGAAGTCAATATATTATCTAAAGGATTAAAACATAGACCAATAGGCAAACCACAGACCATCAAAATAATTAGCGGAATAGAAGCAGCTATATGTAAGCTCAATAACTATGAAAAGAATACTATCAGAAATTCTGTTATAAACATACTAAAAGAACCAAACAAAATGCCGCCAAACAACCAGAGAGATAAAACAGTCTTGAATGATCTCAAAAATAGAAAAGACATAATCATCACGGGTGCAGACAAAGGAGGGATGACAGTAGTGATGGACAAAACAGAATATATAAGCAAAATGAACAACATATTAGAAGACAGAAGCATTGTTACAATAGTTAATGAAAGTGATAAGAAACGAGAATATACATATTTCAAGAAAGAAATGAACAGGATGTACAAAAGCAATATGATATCAAACGATGAATTTAAATTATTCATATCTAATTTAGACTCTGAAAGTTATATATAGCCGAAATAGTTATGAGAGAAATAGACAATTGGATAACATCATCATATCCAGCAGACATCATATTATACAGACGATATATAGATGATATATTTTGCATTTGTACAGAAAAACAGATTCCCAACATCTTAGCCTCACTCAACAATTATAACAATAGCTTACGTTTCACTATAGAAAAAGAAGATAATTGCACATTGCCATTTTTAGATATTAAAATAATTAAAATAGACAATAGATTGCAAACAACAGTTTACTACAAACCTTCATTCACCCCCAATTATATAAAATTTTATTCATTCTGCCCCATTAGTCATAAAATTAACACAGTGAAAACATTAACTAAAAGAATTTATACTCATTGTTCTTTAAATCAATACAAAACGCAAGAAACGCAAACCGTTATCAATAATTTGACATCAGCTGGTTATCCCAAAACATTTATTTTAAAACATTTCTATCAGGCACAGGTCACATCTAACATGTCAGCACAAAAAACTAAAATATATAGGCAGAATTGTTACATCCCATATTCCCCGAAATCCATCCACATTTCTAGAACACTAGATAAATATGGAATAAAAACCTTTTATAGCAACTCTCCCAACTTATCAGATATTTTAAGAAACCCGATTACAAAAAACAGGCAAACTGAATATATATCAAGCAGAAAAGAGGTAATTTATTCTATAGAATGTAATAATTGTAATGCCAAATATGTAGGAGAAACGGGAAGAAAATTGCATAATAGAATCATTGAACACAGAAGAAACATAAACAGAAATGACCCATTATCATTAATAGTACAGCACTCCAATTCAACAGGACACACATTTAACTTAAATGAACCTAAAGTACATTATAACAATATTAATAATAAATTTCAAACATTGATGAATGTCATCAAATTCAATTGAATTATCGGTTAGAATTCTATATTAGTTTCCACACTAGGATGTATTGATGGGATGACTAATTGAAGCGTGATAAGCATATTGAGTGGGACTGATCAGGGGACTGTAACTTCGAAGAGGATGCCTGTGGTTGGAGTAACCCACCGCCACAAGACGACGTGGATGACACTGACTGGGCGCGGCAATACAGCTACTCGCAGTCCGGGCCGCCAGTGGACCATACCAAAGGCACGGCAGACGGTGAGATGACTGGCTGTGTACCAGGGTGTAGATAAAATATTTCTGTGTCAGGCCATTACATGGCCCTACTAGGCACCGTGCCCCCCAGGGGAGGCAGCAGAGCGTGGCTCGTCAGTCCTATTCTCCAACCAGGACCATCTCCGCGCTGTTTGGCATTCCACTACTTCCTACACGAAAGGGCTGTGGATCCTGCGGGCCCCGGCCTAGGCTCCCTTCGGCTGTACGTTCGAGCTGAGGGCACCCTGCATCTGCTCATGCGACTCAACAATCATCAGGGGCAGAGGTGGCTGCCGGCAAGGACTCCCGTGCTACTGGGGGGCGTTGAGCGTAGACAGCCTACTTCTCCCTACCAGGTAGCTTAATGTTTTAGTCCTCTTTGTTAACTCTTTTGTTTTTAATATAAACATGTATAATAACCTATATAGATATTTACAAGATTATTATTACGTGGGATGAGTATTGGTTACGGCACAGGTTGGAGTTGTTGTTTGTTGATGTAGTAGGTGAAGACCTAGAGTTCACACCAAGATATGTTAAAACAACCCAAGATGGAAATATAAATAATAAAAAAAAAATATTATTGCTGTGATAGCCCCCCCCCCTCCCCCCCCCCCCCCCCCCCCCCCATTCAACAGGATACATATGAATCACATGTTAGAATACGGAGATAAGTTTCGATATTCGATACATTCCATTATGCTGGATAGAAAATAGTGGAGAATTACCATATGGCTGCCGAAAACTACCCACAGATACTGATTATTTTTCTGTACGTACCCAGAATTATATTTTCTGCAATAAAATGCAAGGGAATAGAGATGTTGGGAGTTAAAATTAGCATAATAATATGGATGTCTGGTGGGTATCAAACCAAATAAATATAATATATATCACAAACAACAACAAAAGCCTTTATTAGGCACACGTGCCATACAGGATTCTCCCGGTAGGACAAAATAAATAAATAACAAATTAGCATCATAGTTATATACAAATATTGGGTATTGACCTTGACCAATTATCGAGTTGGATCCGGTGTCTGTGCTAAATATTTTGATTGAGCTGATTTCCAGTATTTATAACAAGCGAATGCAAACGGTCTGGATTTTACGACTTTTGCCATTAAAACATAAGGCGAATTGCTATTATAGCCGGTCTCTTGACGAAGAATTTTTCTCTCTTCTTCCATTGACGTACAGTAGAACATGTAGTGTGGAAAATCGAGACTAAATTCCCCGTTGCATAAGGTGCATTTTATGGTCTTAGTTTTCAAAAGTGAAACATGATTAATTCTCTGTACTGCAAAAAGGCTTCTTACTTGTGCAATGATTCTCTTTAAGGTTAGGGGGATATTGTCATTAAGATAGCATTCCATTGTAGGTGATGAATGAAAGTATTTATAGTGAGAGTAGAGCATTGATTTTCTTATTCTTACATAATCCAGCTGCAAGGACTGATCGGTTGCCGTTCTAATAATTAGGGGGATGTATCTTTGTAGAATATATAATATATATATTATTTTTAAATAGCAATTTTTTGAAGGTTTATCAGATTTAGCATTGTCAGGGTGAAGTATGCTTTGGTTCTAGTATTTGGTCGCCTTTCTCTCAAGCTTTTGAAGACCTCTGTTAAATGAATATACGTGTGCAAATTTCTCGTCACTGTTTTTCTTTCTTTCAGGTCTACTGTAGCAACATTACCATATTTAAAGGAAGGTTAGACTGCCGTTCTTTGCACGATACACCTAGTCCGCTTCACCTTTTTAGTGATTCTATATTACCAAACACCCAGACTAAATATTTCATTTTAGATGGCGGTTAAAACTGATATATTCGGGTTCCATTTCCTGTTATTAATACTATATAATAGACAGTTTTTGAGATAAATGAGTTGAACATTTGAGACATTTCTTGGCAATAAGACATTTGTAAAAGAAGCATTCGTGCTTAATGTTCTCATTTCTTATATATAGATGGCGCGCTATTGCCTTATAATTAATAAGAGACTCTTTAATTATTTTGATTTTCGGTTAGCTAATGGGACACCCATCGAATTCAAAGTTTCTTCACCTTCAATTTTGTTCACGCAATGTTTCAAATAATTCTGCAGATTCAATTATAAAAATAATAGGGTAAATATATTGTTGCATCATGATTAATGCGCGTATTTTTAAAATTATTTATAATATTATTTTTAATATATTTAAAATTTAAATTATACATTTATTTATTTTTATAAAACAGATTATTACTATAAAATATTATGTGCTATAAAACATTTGTATTTTGATACACTAAATACCCCACATGCTTTAAATTTTGATGTGATAAATAAATAGATATTCTAGGTGCTACCTAAATTTATAGTTGTCTCATTATTGACTGGTTTAACCTTGTAAGATGGTTGAGACACGTTCTGGAAAGATGCAAGACACGTCTGAGGAGAGACTCAAGACTGAAGAATCTGCCAAACCGCAGCCCAGTGCAACAATATTAATGTGTTACAAGAAGTAATGTTTAGAAATTCCCATTATAATTTCGATGCTTTATATGAAGATGCTTTTGATGTTCGTTTATTATCATTAAAATCGACATTTCTACGTTTAAATTCTCAAGACGCCCTGGTAATAGTGATCAATTATATAAAAGTCATATGGGAATATACCTGTGATATTCGTTTGGAGCAATTTCCTTTATTTCAGCTTATTATAAAAGCATGAAAATATATTATACGGAATTACTTTAGAGATATGAACATTTTAATCGATCAAAATTAGGAAATTAACTTCTTTGTAACAACCACATGGCCTCGAGTGGGCAAGTGAAACTTGACATACAATCTAATGAAAGTGTATAATTTTATATTTGATTGTCATATCCATCCGCGGATAGCCCGATATTTACCACATTGCACATACACAACAAAACTATCATAGTTATCTACTTATTATAGTTATATAGTTTTTCGATGTCAATATATTTACATTCAAATCTGTCTTATTTACATGGTAATTTGACAAAAAAAAAACTGCGTCAAAAGATGACTAGCGTCTTTATATATCTTAAATAAAGATTCTTTTAACGTGTCTGACTGGTTTATTGTTAGCGCAGTGATCATATTTCCTGCTGTTTGTGCATCCATTGGTTCCAATCAAATTATCACTGATGGATTTGGGCGCCACAATGTTCTTTTCAGCTAGCCACAGCTCAATTTATTCCACTGGATTATAAATGAACAAATGCTAAATAAATTTCGCGAAAGAAGATAATACCTTGATAATATCATTGTATAAATGTTTCCTGCGACTCTTTTTGTTTACAGCTCATCTTTGAGGGTATCTGGGGCGACGGCAGAGTGGGCCACATCGCGATTGATGATATCAGCTTCTTCGATGGCGAGTGCACAAGTGAGTCGTTTATATCTGTGTATTTAAGGGTTCTATTTTAATTAGTCTTAGAAGCCCTACCACTGGTATAAAATATTTATACTGAAATATTTTGCAGGTTTTAACTACATATAGATAATTTTGTATTTCTGATAGCTTCTCTAAAATGTTTTTGCAATGAATAAAAGTAAATACAGTGGACCTTGGATAATTCAAAGCCCTTGAGACAGAAAAAAAATCGAATTATCCAAATATTCGAATTAAAAACGGAAATTATATTAATAGGAAATTCTAGGGACCAAGAAAAAAAGACGATTTAAAGACGTTTTTGAATTAAAGACGTTCATATTATCTAAGTACTACTGTATATAGTGTCTTGTATATAAGTGCTAAAAATTAAAATAATTGTTTATTCATTTCTCTTCATATTGGTGATGTAATAAGAAGTTATCACAAACAAACAGGTAATTGGAATTTCATGTTGAAACATGGTAAATAAAGTTGGGGTAACTATTGAAACTTCACTAATTATAGTGTTTTTTCATTAATGTTCTTTGAAGATTGAAGTTAGTTTATCTAGACAAAGGCTTTCAATATCCATGTAAATATCCCACCGATTTACTTGATCAATAAGCATAAATATCAAATTACATTTAAGATTTTAACGCTGATTTTTCAAATTCTAAGAGAAATTTACTACAGCTACTGCAGCTTTGAAAAATGAATGTTGAGAAGATAATGTTCATCAACGGTAAACCCTCTCAGCAGTTAATTATACCAGCCTACATTTCTCTTATATTCGTCAATCTGAACAGCCAAAAACAATAGTATTTTGAGCTGGTTGAATAAACTGGCGAAATCAACTTATATTGCATGTAATATATTGAAATTAACGAAAGATATATATATATATATATATATAAATCAATGTTTGTATGTTTGTTTGTTTGTATGTCCGGTATACAAATTCGCAGTAGTTCACTAATTCAAACCAAAATTTCCATACATAGGTAAAAAATACGGGGAAGACGATAGGCTATTTTAAAAAAATATATAAATCAATTATTAAAACTATATATTCAAATTATTCTACTTAGCTCACGAACAGCGCCCTCTATCAAATATTAGATTAAATTATGCTGATGCAAACACATAGATAATGCTAATAACAAACAATTATTTTAAAAAATCTTATCTGAATATATATCACTCGGGTAGATATGCACACTGGTCAATCCCGGGGCGAAGCCCGGGTCACCCGTCTAGTTTTTTTTATAAAACTATGCATATTGTTTAATCCTTACTTATGCACTCATATTTCTCAATATGATTACCATTATATACTAAAAAGACAATAAATAATTTTATTTAACACATTTTTTGAGGTAACTACTTTAATATTTACTTTTATATATAGAAATTCGTTTGGATAGCCTGTAAAATATAAAATAAGGAAGAAAGCAAGGTTTATGAGCCCTTCAAACCTCCACATGGTGTAACAATAAGTGGAGATAAGATGTTAATGCTGGCTCAGTTTTTCTAAAACCGAACATAGATATCCCTAACTCTGATAGGATAGGAGATCCTTGCCTAAGGGCCGAATCTCTTAACACGAGTATATTCCTATATTATTGGGCGGACTATAATTTCCAGTTATATGCCGCTATTAACATCACTGGAAGAGTCAATACTTGGTTGACCCATCAGAAATTCAATTGCCCTATTTCGGAATCTATTAATAGCCGCCTTATTCCGGATTCTCTTTGGATACGAATAAAGAGAGAATAATATAGAATTTAGCTAAACACGATGCAACACTGTAAAACAAGGTAGGATCAAAAAGTTTCCGAACTTTTTAAAAATTAATTACACAGGTCTACATTAAAAAACTTTTTTTGCCGGAGAAAACCTGATGTTGATTCTAATGTAGCTTTTCATGCTGAATTCAAAAATGAAATCAGAAGTTTTCCATCACCCATAGTTCTTGCAGGATAACCATTTTTTCCCCTATAAATTGGTATATACAGTAATAATGCAGAAAATGTTACGTAAGCATTTTTTAAAGGAAAAAAATCATTACATTAGCTAGCGCTTTATTTTTGACAAGAAGAGTTGATATGTGGAGTCAAAAGCTTTATTTTATTTGTTACTAGCGGATGTACCCGGCTTTGCCCGGGTTTTACCCGAGTAAAGGTTTGTCTAACGAACATTTGTTAAAACAATTCTCTATAAACTTATAAAAAAGAATAATAGATATATTTTGATAATTTGAAACTCGTAAATTTGAATCTCTCGATGAAGTGATTATTTTTTCCCGGTCCCTGTGTGCCGTGTCATCCTGAATTTTGTCTTTCCTAATTTTCTACATTACAAAATCATCGTTTTATCTAGTGAACATTTTTCCCCGGTACCTTGAAAAATACTCGATATGTTGAATAAAATCATGGTCGTTTATGGAAGATGGACGAAGTTCCCGGAGGTCATCTTGGGCAAGCCCCCGCGAGTCTTTTTTCTTGTCTACTTGGCACAGCTGTGTCACCAATTCTGCCCCCGCGCGCCAGGACCTCTTAACCCCTCTGATTGGTCGGTGGGTACTTGGACTGTCCATCCGGCCGACGGCCGCCGGACGATTACATTCTCTCGACAGGGGGTGGAGCAGACCTAAGCCTATCTCCGTCGCAAGGTGGCGCTGCTTGCGAGTTAAAGCTACAAATTTGCAAATAACTCTAAGGATATTCAAGATATTCAAGAAATTATTTTTCGAAAACCTTTCCGGGGATATACCTAATAATATCCCAAAATTTCACGGCGATTGGATGTATGGTTTTTGAATCTATAAAGTACACACAGACACAGACATTCATTCATATATCGTCCCTACAACTGCAAACTATCGAATGTGAAAAATACAATTTTGAAGGAGAGAGAAATGAAGAGACCATGTGGCCTACCCTCAGTAGAGGAAGGCATTGAAGGAGGGAGAAATGAAGAGAGCATGCCATGGTCTCTTCATTTCTCCCTCCTTCAATGCCTTCCTCTACTGAGGGTAGGCCACATGGTCTCTTCATTTCTCTCTCCTTCAAAATTGAATTTTTCACATTCGATAGTTTGCAGTTGTAGGGACGATATATATATACTAGACGAATGACCCGGCTTCGCCCGGGAATTCCCCCGAGTACAATTTCCTTCATAATGAAAGAACATTACCAATAAATAGTATTAGAGCCATAGAATAGCAACACCGAAGTAATACATAGTTCAAATAGTTGTCAGATTTTCCACCCAACCTCTGAGGTACCCGCCCCAGCGTGTTAACTCATATATAGTGGTGCATCCTCTGTAGGTCTATTACACTCTTTGGGTAAAAAGGGATAAGGATTGAAATTGCTTGAGAAAAGTGACCGTGATTGATCAAGCCTAGCCAGCAGCCTGTAATCTAATGTTTTCAGACCCCAGTCAAACATTCGTAGATGTTTTTCTGAAAAATAATTAAAAAAAAAACTAATATTAATATAAATCATAATAATCTGCAACTGTCCTTGAATATTCTAATTCTAGAGATTTTACCTTTCAAATATATACGTATATAGAAAGAAAATGAAAATAATATACCACTCAAACAACAACAACAAAAAAAGACTAAAATAGCATAAAAAAAAATTTTCATGACAACACAGAAGAATACACAAAATTTGAAGTCTTATTTTCTGGAGCCAAAACATAAAGATTTCTTCCTGAGCCAACTCTAGAGCAGTAAACATACAATTGCCCATGCGAGAAACAGGGTTGCTCCAAGTCAATGCCAGTAATTTTGAGGGACTGACCTTGAGCCTTGTTAATGAACATGGCAAAAGAAACTCGAATGGGGAACTGCAATCTTTTAATATGCAAAGGAGAATGTTTATCATCATGAATCAGAGGAATCCGGGGAATAAAAACCTCTTCATTTTGAAAACAACCAGTCAAAATGGTTGCCTCTAGCACATGAGGCCACAATCTTTTAACACAGAGACGGGTACCATTGCAAAGGCGGGGTGCATCAATATTTTGTCATCAAATATATACGTATATAGAAAGAATTATGAAAATAATATACCACTCAAACAGCAACAAAAAAGACTAAAATAGCATTTAAAAAAAATTATTCATGACAACACAGAAGAATACACAAAATTTGAAGTCTTATTTTCTGGAGCCAAAACATAAAGATTTCTTTCTGAGCCAACTCTAGAGCAGTCAACATACAATTGCCCATGCGAGAAACAGGGTTGCTCCAAGTCAATGCCAGCAATTTTGAGGGACTGACCTTGAGCCTTGTTAATCGACATGGCGCAGCTGGTCACTTTGGAGACGGGCTTGAGACTGTTGGGGATTCTCTGATGCGCGTTGAACTCTGTGGCGCAGCCGGTCACTTTGGAGGCGGGCTTGAGACTGTTGGGGATTCTCCAATGTGCGGCTACTTTGGCCTCTAGCAGCTCGGGCACCATGCGTCGAGCTGCAGGAGTACTTACTCCAATTGCAGATCTTTTGCGAGGCATATCAAATGGGATGATTCAATTTGAAAATATGTCCTAAAAAATAGAAATAGCACAATCAGTACCAAAAATATTTTTGTATATATATATATTTAAAAAAAGCTTATAAAGAAAACAGTGCAGACCCAAAACAAATCCAAAGTATCAGAATAAGTTACAGAACAAAACTGATTATTTAGTAGAAATTTTTAAGTTTGTAAATATCAAAACTACATTGTTCACCAACCATAACTTGGTAACTAAAACAAATTTCTCTCTCAACATTTCAGCAGAAAAAAAAATAAGGCTAAAAAAACTAATGGCAAAACATGTCAAACAGGTCAATCTTTAGAAGTCTCAACTATTTTTTCCCCTAGCCTAATATCTGCGTAGACAAAAAGAAACAGCATAATAGAACTACCACAAACAAAATATACAGAAATGGCAAGCGAATAAAATAAATGACAACAACAGACTAAATTTTAAACTATCAATGAAACATATGTTTTTTTTTTAAAGAATAACAAAACAAAGGCCATTACAACAATTAAAAAACATAAGCTCATTGTTTATATACAGTAATAAGAAGTTTGTAAATTTTGTCAAATCTGCATTGTTTACTAATCGTAACTTTGAAAAATGTAGTGCCCTATCAACATGTCAGAAAAAAAAATAATACTAAAAAAAAAACTAATGCCAAAATAGCCATGTTAATATCTATATAGATAATACCGTAACAGAGTTTTCCATTGTAAAGTCCTGAGCTATCTCCTCCGAAGATTCTGAACTACACATAACGATCTATATACCAAAATTTTCATTTTTTTTTTCTTCGTATGATAGGTCTGTTTTTATTTTCCAAATGTTAACAGTTATTTTTATTTTTTATTTTACTCTATTTTACAATCGTAGATTTTTTGCATTTATCATCATCTATTCATTTGTTTTGAAAGCGCGTTCTTTTGTTTTGTATTTTTGTAATTATATTTTGTAAGTATAAGTTTTTTCCCCTTTTGGCATTTTGGAAATAAAATACTAAAAAAAAAAATGCTTTTGTACTTTACATGACCGTTTTATTCGATTTAATAGATTTATTTATTTTCAATTTGTTAGATTTTGCAATCGTAGATCTTTTGCCTTCAAATGTTGTTTTTTTTAATTGTTATTTTTAAAACACGTTATTTTTTATTATTACCTTTTGCTAATTTCTAATATATATTTTGTACAGCAATGTCTTTATGGTTTTTTGAAAATAAAGTGCCAAAAAAAAATGCTTTTTGCTTCACATGGCCGTTTTATTTTTATTTTGAATAAAATTTCTTATAAAAAAAAATATTAAAACTTAGAATTAAGCTTTGCTTTTTTATTTACATGTTTATTACACATTTAACAATACTTTTTCTTTATATTTGCTCTTATTTACTCATTTTTTTACTCTTTCACAATCAAATTTTGAAAATGGCTAAATGGCCCCACTTCTCCCTATTTACTTTTGTAGCTTTTCTTATAAAAAAATATTAAAACTTAGAATTAAGCTTTGCTTTTTTATATACATGTTTGTTACACATTTAGCAATATATATACCAAAATATTTTTTTAAATACTTAACTCTTTTAGTGAATTTTTGTCAGGGGGGCTGCAAAAGTGCCGTACTTATGCAATATTTTGATGCTTTTCCTGTGACAAGGATAATGAAATTTAAAATTAAGATTTGCTTTTTTATATACATGTTATTTACACATTTAGCAATATTTTGGAATATTTAACTTTTTTGGTGAATTTTTGTCAGGGAAGCTATGGACTGCCGTAATCATGCATTATGTTGATGTTCTTCTCATAAAAAAAAATATTTGGGTTTGGAATTGGGCTTTGCTTTTTTGTATACATGTTTTTTACATATTTAGCTCCATTTTTGTGTTTTATTTTCTTTTTTGCAGTATCTTTCATAATGCCTGATTTTATTACTTGATCTGTTATAGTTTTTCATTTGAATTTAGCTCCATTTTTGTGTCTGTCGTTTTTTTTCTTCTCATAAATAGGCTGATGCTGTATTTGTGTACTCAATTGTTGCTTTTTGTGTCTGGTTTCTTTTTGCAGTATTTTTTTGGAATCCTTTTTTTTTCATCAATTGTTTCCTCACATGCTTGGAATTTTCTTTTTATGCCTGTCCTGGCATTCAGTTTTATAGTTTTCCTCTGCTTGGTTCTTATTTTACCTTTTTTTTCAGCGTCTTCTGTCATGCCTCGAAAAGGCCGTGGAAGACTCTAGGCGTGCTAATATGACTCGCCGCAGGAACAAAACCCCAATTGCTATTTCTCTTGTTTACTTTTTTACCAATGCCTATAATTTTTCACCTGCAAGATTTTTTATTTTATTTGTTATTCAATAAACTATTATCAATTATTTTTGGTCTTCTTTTTATTTACTTATTTTACTGGGGGTTGGTGGAAGAATGGTCTAAGCCGTTGGTTTTCGAGCGCTACGCCCCGGGTTCGATTCCCGCATTGGGCACTTTTTTCTCAAAAAATAAAAAAAAATGCTCCAATGGCTTCCGATTCTTGCAAAAGTCCAACCCCACCAGCAAACGCAAGTAATCAAACGGGGCTCTGGCACATTTGTAAATGCAAAGTCGAACTGCTTTTCATATGTTTAGACATGTGGTGTACTTACAGTAAAAGCAGTCGCCTACTCTACCCACCATGATTATCAAGGCCTGTACGTATCTAGAGTATCTGTACTGTAGTATCAAGAATCGGAAGCCATTGGAGCATTTTTTTTTTATTTTTTGAGAAAAAAGTGCCCAATGCGGGAATCGAACCCGGGGCGTAGCGGTCGAAAACCAACGGCTTAGACCATTCTTCCACCAACCCCCAGTAAAATAAGTAAATAAAAAGAAGACCAAAAATAATGGATAATAGTTAATTGAATAACAAATAAAATAAAAAATCTTGCAGGTGAAAAATTATAGGCATTGGTAAAAAAGTAAACAAGAGAAATAGCAATTGGGGTTTTGTTTCTGCGGCGAGTCATATTAGCACGCCTAGCGGTTAGGGGGTGAGTCTTCCACGGCCTTTTCGAGGCATGACAGAAGACGCTGAAAAAAAAAAAAAGGTAAAATAAGAACTAAGCAGAGGAAAACTATAAAACTGAATGCCAGGACAGGCATAAAAAGAAAATTCCAAGCATGTGAGGAAACAATTGATGAAAAAAAAAAGGATTCCAAAAAAATACTGCAAAAAAGAAACCAGACACAAAAAGCAACAATTGAGTACACAAATACAGCATCAGCCTATTTATGAGAAGAAAAAAAACGACAGACACAAAAATGGAGCTAAATTCAAATGAAAAACTATAACACATCAAGTAATAAAATCAGGCATTATGAAAGATACTGCAAAAAAGAAAATAAAACACAAAAATGGAGCTAAATATGTAAAAGACATGTATACAAAAAAGCAAAGCCCAATTCCAAACCCAAATATTTTTTTTATGAGAAGAACATCAACATAATGCATGATTACGGCAGTCCATAGCTTCCCTGACAAAAATTCACTAAAAAAGTTGAATATTCCAAAATATTTCTGCGTATATATTGCTAAATGTGTAAATAACATGTATATAAAAAGCAAAGCTTAATTTTAAATTTCATTATCCTTGTCACAGGAAAAGCATCAAAATACTGCATAAGTACGGCACTTTTGCAGCCCCCCTGACAAAAATTCACTAAAAGAGTTAAGTATTTAAAAAAATATTTTGGTATATATATTGCTAAATGTGTAACAAACATGTATATAAAAAAGCAAAGCTTAATTCTAAGTTTTAATATTTTTTTATAAGAAAAGCTACAAAAGCAAATAGGGAGAAGTGGTGCCATTTAGCCATTTTCAAAATTTGATTATGAAAGAGTAAATAAATGAGTAAATAAGGACAGATATGAAGAGAAAGTATTGCTAAATTTGTAACAAACATGTATATAAAAAAGCAATGCTTAATTCTAAGTTTTAATATTTTTTTTAAAATAAAAGCTACAAAAGCAAATAGGGAGAAGTGGGGCCATTTAGCCATTTTCAAAATTTGATTGTGAAAGAGTAAATAAATGAATAAATAAGGACACATATAAAGAGAAAGTATTGCTAAATGTGTAACAAACATGTTTATAAAAAAGCAATGCCTAATTCTAAGTTTTAATTTTTTTTTATAAGAAAAGCTACAAAAGTAAATAGGGAGAAGTGGGGCCATTTAGCCAATTTCAAAATTTGATTGTGAAAGAGTAAAAAAATGAGTAAATAAGAGCAAATATAAAGAAAAAGTATTGTTAAATGTGTAATAAACATGTATATAAAAAACCAAAGCTTAATTCTGAGTTTTAATATTTTTTTATAAGAAATTTCATTCAAAATAAAAATAAAACGGCCATGTGAAGCAAAAAGCATTTTTTTTAGCACTTTATTTTCAAAAAACCATAAAGACATTGCTGTACAAAATATATATTAGAAATTAGCAAAAGGTAATAATAAAAATAACGTGTTTTAAAAATAACAATTAAAAAAACAACATTTGAAGGCGAAAGATCTACGATTGCAAAATCTAACAAATTGAAAATAAATAAATCTATTAAATCGAATAAAACGGTCATGTAAAGCACAAAAGCATTTTTTTTTTTAGTATTTTATTTCCAAAATGCCAAAAGGGGAAAAAAACATATACTTACAAAATATAATTACAAAAATACAAAACAAAAGAACGCGCTTTCAAAACAAATGAATAGATGATGATAAATGCAAAAAATCTACGATTGTAAAATAGAGTAAATTAAAAAATAAAAATAAATGTTAACATTTGGAAAATAAAAACAGGCCTATCATACGAAGAAAAAAATAACGAAAATTTTGGTATATAGATCGTTATGTGTAGTTCAGAATCTTCGGAGGAGATAGCTCAGGACTTTACAATGGAAAACTCTGTTACGGTATTATCTATATAGATATATGCATACAATTATATACATACAATTTTCTACATTTTTGCACTCTGCAGTCTGATATGTTGTTAATAATAGGGGTTTTAGACAAATATCAACTGTTGAAATTTGAATTTCAAAATAGTTGAATCATCGAAAGTGTCGAATTAGTTTGTCATATGATAGGCCGTAGGTCGAGACATCAAAAATGGTCGAATTATCGTGTGTTGATTTAATTAGATTATATTGTATATATAAAAAAAATCGAATTGTTGTTTTTAATGAGGTCTTTTAAATGAATTTATTCCTTTAATATGTTGTCATATCTGCAATATAGTTGTGTTGTTTGCAATTTTCTTTTTTTTTTTTCCTTTCAAATATTTGTGTCCACTCTGAAATATAGTTTGTGAATTTATATTCCAATTTATTTTCTTATATATATATATTTTTTTTTATTTCCAAAATATTTATTTAGACTTTCACCAATGCCTTTAGGATCTTTGCGATGGAACACGTATGGTGTTTCAGCGCATGTGCTCACATGTCCTTGAAGCACATATACTGACAGTGCCCAAAGTTGAACACACTGTATAGTGTCTGAAATATCTTTGGCCCCTTCGGGTACCAACCTTCGCTTCATTCTAGAGAGGCGTTAGTTTTCACTAAGGTTGGCTTTTGCTATGACTATAAATAAGGCTCAAGGACAAACCTTGGCTACAAGAGCCTGTGTTTACGCACGGACAACTTTAAGTGGCTTTTTCAAGTGTGCGAACATTGGATAGCATACATGTAAAGATGACCCATATCATTTGGTCCTTCAGATTTCAGACTTCCATTCATTCTGAATATTTGGGTTCTTCCTACAAGAGCCTGTGTTTAATTTTAAAGTGGCTGCCTTCGCCTCTGTAATACCTTTTTTACCGGTAAAGTTGTATTTAAACAACAATCAACCTTGAAAATTTGATTTTTAAAATGGTCGAATTATCGAAAGTGTCGAATTATCGAAAGTGTCGAATTATCGATAGTGTCGAATTATCGATAGTGTCGAATTGCAGTTTGTTTATTTATTTTTTTAATAAGGTCCTCTTATCTTATCTGCAATATAGTTGTATTGTTCGAAGCACATATACTGACAGTGCCCAAAGTTGAACACACTGTATAGTGTCTGAAATATCTTTGGCCCCTTCGGATACCAACCTTCGCTTCATTCTAGAGAGGCGTTAGTTTTCACTAAGGTTGGCTTTTTCTATGACTATAAATAAGGCTCAAGGACAAACCTTGGCTACAAGAGCCTGTGTATCGCACGGACAACTTTAAGTGGCTTTTTCAAGTGTGCGAACATTGGATAGCATACATGTAAAGATGACCCATATCTTTTGGTCCTTCAGATTTCAGACTTCCATTCATTCTGAATATTTGGGTTCTTCCTACAAGAGCCTGTGTTTAATTTTAAAGTGGCTGCCTTCGCCTCTGTAATACCTTTTTACTGGTAAAGTTGTATTTAAACAACAATCAACCTTGAAAATTTGATTTTTAAAATGATTGAATTATCGAAAGTGTCGAATTATCGATAAAGTCGAATTGCAGTTTATTTATTTATTTTTTAATAAGGTCCTCTTATATTATCTGCAATATAGTTGTATTGTTCGAAATTTTATTTTCTAATTTGTTAATTTTTTCTTTTTTTTTCACTCTAATAATATTTATTTAAATCTGATAATTTTTATTTAATGCAATTTATTTAATAATTTATTTAATCCAATGTCTATAGTTTCTTCCCTGAAATTGCTTACCAAACATGAGTCAGTGTTTCCTCAGTGTTAACAGTTGGAGTGTTAGAATGCGGAGAAGCAAAATAACTCCCTACTGAATTTCTCAATAGTCTTACTCCCAGAGGAATGCATCCGCACCAGTTAAACTCTAGTTGGTGCTATTGTTATGCTTCTGAGAAGTTTTAATCCTAAGCAGGGTCTTTGAAAATGGTACACGTGTGGTGATACTGTGCATGTGCTCTCATGTCCTCAAAGTAGTGTAGTTCTGTTGTTTGCACTTTCATTTTCTGATTTGTTGAAATTTTTCTTCTATAGTTTCTCACCTGCGGGTCCTTCGGGTAAACCTGGGTCGTTGCCCGGGTCACTCGGCTATTTATATCTATATATATCTATACTTTGAAAGTCTCTGCAGGCCCTTTGGGTAAACCCTGGGCGTTGCCCGGGTCACTCGGCTAGTTTTAGACTGATAAAAACCAAAGGGTATATGGATTATAGACAAACACATGTTTTGGCTGTTAAATGAGACAGTAATTCATATTAAATTTTCACAACTGTATTTTTTGCATATTGACTATTGTTTGTTTAATTTTAAGAATTATCATATTGACTGTAAAAAAAAAAAAACAAAGGCCAGAACAAAAATTAATAAAAAAGTAAGAAAGCCATTGTTTACATACAGTAAAGCTAATTTTGTAATGTTTTTTTTTTAATTGCATTGTGTGAACGTACCTTAGCAATATAAATTTTAGACAAACACATGTTTTGGATGTTAAATGATACAGTAATTCATATTAAATTTTAACTACTGTATTTTTTGCATATTGACTATTGTTTGTTTAATTTTAAGAATTATCATATTGACTGTAAAAAAAAAAAACAAAGGCCAGAACAAAAATTAATAAAAAAAGTAAGAAAGCCATTGTTTACATACAGTAAAGCTAATTTTGTAATGTTTTTTTTTTTAATTGCATTGTGTGAACGTACCTCAACTTAGCAATATAAATTTTAGACAAACACATGTTTTGGCTGTTAAATGAGACAGTAATTCATATTAAATTTTCACTACTGTATTTTTGAGAATTATCATATTGACGTTAAAAAAAATAACACGAAGGCCAGAACAAAAATTGATAAAAATAAGAAAGCCATTGTTTACATACAGTAACACTAATTTTGTAAAGTTTTTTTTTGTAATTGTGTGAAATTTCGCATTGTTTGAAACTTACCTTAACTTAGTAATATAAATTTCTCTCTCAATACTTTTGTAAAAAAAAGTGACACTCGTATAAAAAGATATTTTAAAAAAAGTAAGCAAGCAACTTGAAAAGAAATGCAGAACGCTCATTGGTCGCTTAATTGGCCTCGTGTTGTTACTTTCCCTTGTATTTACTCCGCGTAAGCCTCGTATTTACTCCGCGTAAAAAAAGTTCTTCAAATGAAAAAAAAATAAATAGCCAAAAATACTAAGCAAAATAGCCAAATATTTTCCTCAGGTTTATAAAAAGCGACATGCAAAATTTGGAACCAATTGGTTCAGTAGTTTTTGAGTTTATCGCGAAACAGACAGACAGGAATTGACTTTTATATACACTGCGTGACATTGAAAATGGAACACCAAGAAATAGTGGCCAGAAAGTGATGAAACTCGGCAGACAGAGAGAGACAGGGACGAACAATAAGTGATCTTTATTTCAAAATGATAGTCATAATACAGAGCGAGAACGGCGTCGGCTTAGTAGCAAGTAGGACCACCGCGGACGGCGATGCACGCAGCAACACGTCTAGGTAGATAGTCAATCAGAGTACGGATGGCGTCCTGAGGGATGGCTCTCCATTCCCTCTCAACCATTTGCCACAGTTCGTCTTCTGAACGCGGCTGTGGCAAGGCATGCAAACGGCGTCCAATGATGTCCCAGACGTGCTCGATTGGTGAGAGATCAGGAGAGTACGGTGGCCAGGGAAGCATCTGTTCATCTTGCAGAGCTTGTTGGCTAATGCGAGCAGTGTGCGGTTGGGCGTTATCCTGCTGATAAAGGGCATTGGGTACCCCCTGAAGGTAGGGGAGTGTCACCGGTCGCAGCACATCATCAACGTATCGTTGGGCCGTCATAGTGCCCTGAATACGAAGTAAAGGTGACCTGGAATCATACGCGATTGCGCCCCAAACCATGATTCCACGTTGTCGCACGGTGGGGCGTTCCACAATTGCTGCCGGATTGGACCTTTCTCCACGTCGACGCCACACGCGTAACACGGCGACTATCACTGGACAAGCAGAAACGCGACTCATCTGAGAACACGACCCTGTGCCATTCCGTCATCCACGTCGATCTAGCCCGGCACCATTCCAAACGTTGGCGCCTATTCAGTGGGGTAAATGGCAGTCTTCTTAGTGGACGGCATGAGTGCAAGCCATTAGCAACCAATCGACGGGAAATGGTTCTGGTCGAGATGGAATGATCTAGGGTGTCTTGCACATGTTGCAGGATGGCGGTTCAAGTGGCTTGTGGGGCCGCCACTGCTTGTCGAAGGATACGCCGATCCACACGTGCTGACGTCACTCTGGTTGCACCGACATTCCTATAAATTGCCACATTTCCTTGTTCCAACCATCTTCTCCACAGTCGGTGCACCGTGGACGCACCAAGGTGTGTATCAGCTGCGATTTGACGTATGGACCAACCTGCCCTTTTCAGTCCGATCACCATGCCCCTCGTAAAAGCGTCTGTCTGCTTGAACTGCCTCCGTTTACGATGACCTGGCATTCTCTGTTATTACACGTGTCTTTTGACACAAGAACAAAATTTCTACAATGATTTTCCTTGGAGAAATAACGACACGAATACTGTCCTTTCTGCAAGTTCCTTCCCTTATATCTTACTCCATGTGCGCACGAGAGCTGCGTATTTTACATCATTTGCATAACTCGGTTAGGCGCGTCTACCCTGAAATTTGCATAATTTTCTGGCCACTATTTCTTGGTGTTCCATTTTCAATGTCACGCAGTGTATATAGAGATAGACTAGCGGACGTACCCGGCTTCGCCCAGGTCTTACCCGAGTAAAGGTTTGTCTAACTAACATTTGTTAAAACAATCTCTATAAGCTTAAAAATATATATTTTTTTGATAATTTGAAACTCGTAAATTTGAATCTCTCGATAAAGTGAACATTTTTTCCCGGTCCCTTATCTCATCTTGTTTCAAATAAATGGCCGTGTCATCCTGAATTTTGTCTATCCTAATTTTCTACATTACAAAATCATCGTTTTATCAAGTGAACATTTTTCCCCGGTCCCTTGGAAAATAGGGTACTCGATAACTAACTTTGACTTGTGCGAAATTGATAGGTATAAAATCTTACTTTTGATAAATAATCTTTAAGATAATAAACTTGGTGATAAAAAACTGGAAGATAAAAAAACTTGTTAACATCGTCGCAATGGGGGCGCTGCTTGCGAGTTAAATCTACAAATCTGCAAATAACTCTAAGGATATTCAGGAAATTATCTTTCAAAAACCTTCCCGGGGATATACCTAATAATATCCCAAATTTTCACGGCGATTGGATGTATGGTTTTTGAATCTATAGAGTACACACAGACAGACATTCAATTTTATATATACAGTAATCTCTCGTTAAGACGAACTCAATGGGAGAACGAAATACCCTTTTCGTCTTCAAATAATATATACCGAATTTGTATAAACCGAATTCGTATTAGACGAATTGAATTCGTGGTATCCGGGGGTTGTACTTATGTACTACTGATGAGTAAGAAAACTACATTTCTGAGGAATAACGAATAAATTTATTTGAAAACAATATTAATGAAAATATTTTATAATTTTAAGGAACAACAATTATGTATATGTATGTACATAAAGTATTTTATTTCAAAAGACAATATGGATAATATAATCACAATGTAAGGCAATAACATGAGAATATAAGTTTATTTTAAAACACAAATAAAAAAGAACAACAAAAGAAACAACTTACATAATATACTTGGTACATACAATGTTTATGTGTATGCAGCATATGCAGTATGCATAGAGTATCCTATATCTGGGTTTTCTCTGCAGGCTTCAGAAAGTCTGTTATAGTTTTTTGGTGGTATTTGATTGGGCACTGTTTCAGACACTCCCTTCTTATTTTATCCAGGTCATCTTCAAAATGAACATCAATATCCGCATATTATTATTCACAGAATATATTTTTATTATTTATATTATATTTAATATTTTAAATATATGTTTTGTATAAAAATAAGAATAATATAATTATCTGTGAAATTCCGTGAAAGCGTGCGCTCCTTGGCTGCTGGCTGGCAGGGGTCACCATGGCCCCTACATTTATCAGTCGTGAAAAACAGCAATACTGGCACAATAGAGTCGAAATTTTCCACTGATTGAGTACATGGAACGACCCCAAGGGGATGGTTTCATAGAAAATGAGTCATCATAACAAACAAAGGACGAATGTTTACACAAAAGACAAAGAGAGCCATTACTTGATATCAACGGCGTTTTTGTTGTTTTAATAGTTTATTATTTTACTTATAACTCGCCTTTAAAAACATATTAGAATTCGTTTTAACCGATTGATTAGTTATACTGGGGGCTAAATTTAATTCGTATTTCGTCATAACCGAATATTTCGTCTTAGCCGGCAGAATTTCTTTGGAAAGCATTGAAATTTAACGGGGGAAAAGAAACGGTTCGCGCAAACCGAGAGTTCGTATAATTCGAGTTCGTGATAAGGAGGGATTACTGTATATAGATTAATTAAATTTTGTTCTTTAAGAATTATGAATAATAATATAAATAACATATTATTGGATTTTTAATTAAATATGTTTATTTTATAATTCAATCTGTTTTTCTTTCAACTCGAAAATAACGACGAGCTCTGATATGCTATTTGCTGAATAATAGTTTTAATATATAAGGTGATTTAAACCAACAACCCCATATTGTATATAACTTATAACAAGATTTTCATGTTGGATAATAGAAACACATTAGTAAATTATTATACGCATAATTGACATGTGTCATTACATCATCATATGTAATGTGCTTTGTACAAACTGAGGATAAATGAATAAAACTCTGTAATAGATTAAGAGTTGAGCTAAAGAGATAGAAGTCAAAAACGTCTAAATTCGAGATAGATGAAAGTCACAAAACAACATCTAAAGATAGATTGGAAACTGTCATGACGGCGCCAGTTTAGAATTTCACCAGACGATCCACACTCTTCACATCTGGTGAAATGCAATACTACCTTTCTCAGAAAAGGTATATAAAGCCTCCGTCCTAGCCAAAATACAGTTACTTCATCATCTGCGTGAGCCCTCGTCGGTTGAACCCCAGGTTCACTTCATCCACCATGTAGACCAGTAAGAACTCTTCTATCTCCATCTTTCGCTCCTAACTCAACTTTCATCTGTTCACGGAACTTTCATAGTGCAACTGCGTCTTCGTATTTTGTGTGGACATTCTCAAGCTTTCCACTCTGCCTCGACCACGATACGACACCATAGAAAACAAACCATTTGAAATCATCACTGATCATGCGGCGCTCCAATGGCTTTTCACCATGAAGAAACCGAAACCTAAGTATTTTAGATGGATTCTTAGTTTATCCTCGAAATCATGTAACATCGTTCATCGTTCTGGAAAGCGGCAATAAAATGAGTTGAGGTAAAATGTCTATTCCATTAAAACCATTTCACTTTTAAAATAATGAACTTTAAAATTAAAGTTTTACAAAACAGAAAATTAGCGTTTTAAAATAAAAACGTGACAATATTATTTTAAAAATTAAAGTTCATTATATCATAATTCTAAACTTATTTTTGTTTTCTTAATATCTATTTTTCATACCAAAATACCAATATATCAACCAAATACTCAACATTTTGAAAAAACATTGACTTATTCACCATTTCAACTGAATTCCCCAATTCAAAATATTCTTGTCACTATCACGACTTTGCCCTTTTAAAAGAATAATTTTTACTACCATAATCAACGATATAAAAAATTTATTCAAATTTTAAATTTGAGTTACCATAGTAAATATTGTACCAAACAAATCCCATTTCGAGTCCCATGAGCTCCATAACGTCGCCCCACTAAACACTAAAAAATATTTCACATTAAACGTGCCATATCCATTAAAAATATAATACTTCTCGATATGTGTTCGTCCCACCACCCATGACTCTAGTAAACTTGTTATTCATGGTGAAACAGGTTAGATTTTGTACCAAACAACGACTTCACGTGACACCTTTTCATTCACAATTTTTCACTTCGTGTCACAGCGCCACACCACAAAACTTTTTCACTTTTCAGGCCAAAGACGCCTTCACGCCTGTGACACATCTCACCCCAAAGCGTGTCCACGTCGAAAGTCGAAATTTCACCACACATCTAAACCTGACATCACTCAATAACATTTTTACTAAGTCTAAACTAACTTCGAAACACAACAACTACGAACACCGAGAAAACCATATCTTTCAATTATAACAGGAAATTTCCAACCTCAACGAAACAAAAGGAGAAAGTCAGTTTCAAGTAAATGACAAAAATGACAAACACCCCGACAATTTCAGTGAAAAACAAGAGAAGTGACCCCCCAGTAATAGGATTCCCCGAATCTATTTCAGTTACATATCCCCGTCCTCCCTCCCCTCACAAAGCTATCAGCTTGACCGCTATCTTCATGATTTAGATTTTCTCACAAATCTCACCAACGCCTTAATCACAACACACAACATACAGTACACATTTTACATGTTAAATGATGTCACCAATTAAAAGAACTTGGTTATGTCTGATATAGACTTTATAATGGAAAAGAGATATAATTATCTACATATCGCCTCTTTGGATAAACGAGAATATTGTTCAATCTTCCACTACTCAACATTTATCCAATCATTAATAACCTTTAATTATATTTTAATTTTTGTATAAAATCTTGAATAATTATTTTTATTTTTACTTTTCCATTATATAATCAAATTTTTAATCCAACATGATTTTCAAAAAAAAAAAAACTTTAATTAAATTTACTTTTATTTTTCATAATATTATTTTAGTATTGAAAAACATTGTTTGTTTTCCAAAAATCATTTTCAATTCATTATTATAGTTTTTATATATTACATGCTTGATTTTGTCCACTTACACTTTTTTACCCGCAATCATATTTCTATCTTTTAATTCACTATATTTTATATTTGTTTAAATAGCTTTATTATATGACAATGTTTAACATCAACTATCGGGCATCTATATCAATCATATTCTCTAACCATTTCAGTATACTTTTTATCACTATCTTTTCAGCCATGCTTCACTTCATTGTAAAAAAAACGACAGCACTGCTTGGCAATTATTTTTTTGATTTCGTAATTTTAACAAACTCTTTGAACACAGTTCCCCAGATTTAAAAATCCCAACTTCTGGCCTGAACACGCTTCAAGAGTTGATTTCAATCATCCGCAGAACACAATCACCAACGCATGCACAAAGCGTTCACTTTTTTCAACTTTCAACTTTTTTTTTTCAACTCTAGCGGACCACAATCAACCTTTGATTTCGAGTCAAGTCAGACCACCTACTGTCGCTACAACAATTCTTCTTATCGCATGGCTCTACCACCCCTTTAAAACATATTAATAAGCAACTTTTCTTCAACAACTTTTAACACAAACACCCTAAAATTGTGACAAAGCACTGTAACCCTTATATAGGATCGCAAGTGAAACATTGCCTAGGAAGACGCTCAAGTATATATCCTAGCTTTGCACCTGGATCTAAGTATTTGGTTTACTTGTGCACTCCTAACAATTGCATATTCTTCAACTACTAACCCTTTCCAACGCCCGCCAATATTCTCTTAGAATGTGAATTTTTAGTCATCATTTTATTTTAATCATCATTTTTTAAAATAAAAAAAATGACATTTTTATTTCACTTCTAAATATCCAAACAAATCATCTTGTTATAGCCCTTTTTAACCCTCACAGTTCAAATTTATTGAAATAAATTTTAATTACTTATCTGTGTTAGAGAGACTTTACCCGCTTAAACCCGGATAAACCCTTTCACTCCCGGGGCCCATCTATGGTAATTTAAACCAACAACCCCATATTGTATATAACTTATAACAAGATTTTCATGTTGTATAATAGAAACACATCTGTAAATTATTATACGCATTATTGACATGTGTCATTACATCATCATATGTAATGTACTTTGTACAAACTGAGGATAAATAAATAAAACTCTGTAATAGATTAAGAGTTGAGCTAAAGAGATAGAAGTCAAAATCGTCTAAATTCGAGATAGATGGAAGTCACAAAACAAAATCTAAAGATAGATTGGAAACTGTCAGGACGGCGCCAGTTTAGAATTTCACCAGACGATCCACACTCTTCACATCTGGTGAAATGCAATACTACCTTTCTCAGAAAAGGTATATAAAGCCTCCGTCCTAGCCAAAAATACAGTTACTTCACCATCTGCGTGAGCCCTCGTCGGTTGTACCCCAGGTCCACCTCATCCACCATGTAGACCAGTATAAACTCTTCTATCTCCATCTTTCGCTTCTAGCTCAACTCTTATCTGTTCACGGAACTTTCCTAGTGCAACTGTGTCTTTGTTTTTTTGTGTGGACATTCCCAAGCTTTCCACTCTGCCTCGATCACGACTGCCTGTACTTTGTGAAAGCTGTAAAAGGTCTTCCAAGGTGCAGCGAGGTACTGAAAAACTCCCCATCCTGACTGTTCCTCTCGGTCAACACAGTATAGCGAGAGTCAACAGGATCTCATCACATTTTAAGTCGACAGGATTCTACAAAAGGCAACCAAACCTCACCACATTTCTAGTCGACAGGATTTCATCACATTCATATATTTAAATTGAACCTAACGATTTGTTTGATAGGTTTGCATCAGAAGTGACAGGTAAATTCGAAGTGATCAGTTTATTCTTCATCTATCGATTTGCTTTTATAAATCGTGTGCACTAGACTGTGTCAATATGCCGAGGCGTTGCATTAATATTCCTGATACTTTCTGTTACATTTGTGGGGAATTAACTTTAAAAGTTCAAAGGCGAAACTTTACACCGCCCATCAAAAAGTGCTATCAACTTCATTTGGGCTGTAAAGTCGGTGACCAAGATAAGACTTGGGCTCCTCATCATTGTTGTGAAATTTGTGCTCGACTTCTTACAGGGTGGATTAAAGGTGAACGTCAATATGCCTTTTGCGGTTCAAATGATATGGAGGGAACCTAAAGACCATTCTTCAGACTGTTATTTTTGTTTGAAAAAGACTACAGGTATTACATCCAAATCAAGACATACAGGTGAATATCCAGATTTGCCTTCTGCTATGAGACCGGTTCCTCATAATGATTATTTACCTGTGTCATAGCCTCCTGAAAATGCAATAATTAGTGACGATGATTCAGATAGACGAGAGCAACAGTCGGATGACATGTATTTTGAAGCAGGTGTTTCATCTGAACCTCATTTGATAACCCAAGGAGATTTCAACGACCTTGTACGTGATTTAGATATATCCAACGAACAGAGTGAACTTTTAGGCTCTAGGTTAAAAGGCTGGAATCTGCTGCATAAAGGTTCAAAAGTATGCTTTTTTTAGCAAGCGTCAAGATGAATTTCAAGACTTCATTTCACAAGAGAATGATTTAGTATATTGCAATGATGTTGTTAGTCTAATGGAAGCGCTTGGTCATGACCATGATACAGAAGAGTGGCGTTTATTTGTTGATTCTTCAAAAATTAGTTTGAAAGCTGTTCTCCTTCACAACAGAAATAAGTTTCCATCAGTGCCAATAGCACATGCATCCAACATGAAAGAGACTTACGAAAACATGACACTGCTTTTGAAAAAGATAGAATATGAAAGATACGGTTTGAAAATATGCAGCGATTTGAAAGTCATTGCTCTCTTGCTTGGATTACAGCTTGGATTTACAAAATTTTGTTATTTTCTGTGTGGGTGGGATAGCAGAGATATGGAAAGGCATTACATTAAAAAAAGCTGGCCAAACTTTGAAATCTTTACTCCAGAACATAGAAATATTGTAAAGCCTCCCCTGATCGATTCAGAAAATATTTACTTACCACCATTACATATTGAACTGGGATTAATGAAGAACTTTGTCAAGGCAATGGATCGAAATGCCAGTGGATTTGCCTACCTAAAACAAAAATGTTCGAGCATAAGTGATGCGAAATTTGAAGAAGGCCTTTTCGTTGGACCTCAGATTCGAGAATTGCTGCAAGATGGAAAAGTTGAAGCAGAAGCATGGAATTTCTTTGGAAACGTTTGCAAGAACTTCCTAAGAAGTGTCAAGGTTGAAAATTACCGAGTCATAGTTAATGATCTGTTTCTTTCCTACAAGGCACTTGGATGTAACATGTCTCTCAAGATCCATTTCCTACATTCACATCTGGATTTCTTTCCAGATAATTTTGGTGCAGTTAGCGATGAGCATGGTGAGAGGTTTCATCAATATATATCAAGCATGGAGAAGCGGTACCAAGGTAAATGGAGTCTCGGTATGCTTGCTGACTACTGCTGGACACTCAAGAAGGATGTACCACAAGCAAAGTATAGAAGAAAATCCACTGTTACTACTTTTCAATAAAATAAATACATTTCGTTAATATAGGCCTACTAGACGAATGACCCGGCTTCCCCCGGGAATTCCCCCGAGTGCAATTTCCTTCATACTGAAAGAACATTACTAATAAATAGTATTAGAGCCATAGAATAGCAACACCGAAGTAATACATTATCACAGGCAAAAATTATGTGTGATTTCAAAAAATGCAATATATTAGTATTTAGGTATTTTATTTATTTATTTTTCAATCCATTTAGGTGTTTTAAATAGTTGGCATATTTTCCACCCAACCTCCGAGGTACCCGCCCCAGCGTGTTAACTCTTATATATAGTGGTGCATCCTCTGTGGGTCTATTACACTCTTTGGGTAAAAAGGGATAGGGATTGAAATTGCTTGAGAAGAGTGACCGTGATTGACCAAGCCTGGCCAGCAGCCTGTAATCTAATGTTTTCAGACCACAGTCAAACATTCGTAGATGTTTTTCTGAAAAAAAAATTAATATTAATATAAATCATAATAATCTGCAACTGTCCTTAAATATTCTAATTCTAGAGACGTTACCTTTCAAATATATACAAATATATACAGTAAAACCCCTCTATAGCGAACCCTAATGGGACGGATGGGATGATTAAATTTGAAAATATGTCCTAAAAAGCAGAAATAGCACGATCAGTACCAAAAATATGTTTTTATATAAAAAAAGCTTTTAAGGAAAACAGTGCAGACCCAAAACAAATCCAAAGTATCAGAATAAGTTACAGAACAAAACTGATTATCTAGTAGAAAAGGCAGAAGTATGTTGGAAATATATATAGATAGGGAGATGGGGTGCACTCAACTATAGGGAAAAAAAAGCAAACTACCCATATTATCAATAAGGTCTGCCTTTTTAATAATAGTATTTCTCATATTCAAAATGAAGTAACAAAACAAAGGCCACCACAACAATAACTAAACATAAGAACCCATTGTCCACACATAGCATCATTAAGTTTGAAAATATCAAAACTACATTGTTCACTAACCATAACTTGGTAACTAAAACTAATTTCTCTCTCAACATTTCAGCAGAAAAAAAAATAAGGCTAAAAAAACTAATGGCAAAACATGTCAAACAGGTCAATCTTTAGAATGCTCAACTATTTTTTCCCTAGCCTAATATCTGCGTAGACAAAAAGAAAGCAGCATAACAGAACTACCACAAACAAAATATACAGAAATGTCAAGCGAATAAAACATTAAAATAATTGGAAGGGTGAGGAGACAGGCTCTCTAATATAATTCCCCATCTCTCTCTCAGTAAGAAAAAAATTGGCTTATAAGAATGCAAGCCAAAATACACTCATGTTAATAAATGTCAATAAATGTTAAGTAAAAAATAAAATGGCACATGGAACTTAGGCAAATACATGACAACAACAGACTAAATTTTAAACTATCAATGAAACATATGCTTTTTTAAAAAGAATAACAAAACAAAGGCCATTACAACAATGACAGAACATAAGCCCATTGTTTACATACAGTAATAATAGTTTGTAAATATTGTCAAATCTGCATTGTTTACTAACCGTAACTTTGTAAAATGTAGTGCCCTATCAACATGTCAGCAAAAAATAATAATACTCAAAAAAAAAAAAACTAATGCCAAAATAGCCATGTTAATATTTTAGCCTGATAAAAACCAAAGGGTATATGGATTATAGACAAATACATGTTTTGGCTGTTAAATGAGACAGTAATTCATATTAAATTTTCACTACATATGATTTTTTTGTAAAAAAAATTAAAAATATAAAGGCTAGAACAAAAATTAATAAAAATACGAAATCCATTGTGTACATAGTACCGATAGGTTTGTAAAGTTTTTTAAAATTGCATTTTTGTGTTCACTTACCATAACTTAGTAATACGAATTTCTATCTCAAAATTTAATACTAAATACTTTTGTAAAAAAAAGTAACACTCTTATAAAAATATATTTCAAAAAAAAGTTAGGCAAGCGATTTGGAAAATATGCAGAACGCTTATTGGTCGGTTAATTCGCCTGGTGTTGTCAATTCGCCTCGTATTTACTGCCGCGCAAAAAATAGTTCTGGAGATCTTTACACTTTATTAAAACAATATCGAACTTTCCAGTATTTCTGCCTTCCTGCAGAAGTACATAAAAACGAATAAACGCCGTTAAGATTATAATAATATGTACATTTAAATATTAGGAGAGATTTTGCATATTGCTTGATATTAGAATATTTTATTAAGTTAGTTTGTATTTTTTGCATATTGACTATTGTTTGTTTAATTTTAAGAATTATATATCATATTGTCTGTAACTTTAATTTATTATATATAAAAAAGGCCAGAACAAAAATTAATAAAAAATACGAAAGCCATTGTTCACATACAGTAACGCTAATTTTGAAACGTTATTTTAAAATTGCATTGTGTGCATTTACCGTAACTTAGTAATATAAATTTCTCTCAATACTTTTGTAAAAAAAGTGACACTCGTATAAAAAGATATTTTAAAAAAAGTACGCAAGCAACTTGAAAAGAAATGCAGAACGCTCATTGGTCGCTTAATTTGCCTCGTGTTGTTACTTCGCCTCATATTTACTCCGCGTAAAAAAAGTTCTTCAAATGAAAAAAATAAATAGCCAAAAATACTAATCAAAATTGTAGCCGAAAATTTTCCTCAGGTTTATAAAAAGCGACCTGCAAAATTTGGTACCAATTGGTTCAGTAGTTTTTGAGTTTATCGCGAAACAGACAAACATTGACTTTTATACATATACAGATATATCAAAAACATTTCCAAATTTCAAGTAGGCGTATCTCAAAAATCTTGCGTGATAGAAAAACACTAATTGTATATTTGAAATCAGAATAAAGAATTAAATTTAGATAAGATGCTGTTTCTTTTTGAACAAATAAATATATTTTTTTGATAAACCAGTGTAATGTAATAAGGTTTATGCAAAAATGCTTACGTTATATTTTTTGCTGTATTTGTCCCAATACCAAAGAAAGGCTGTCACGCAAAACCCATGAGTGATGAAATATTTCTGATTAGATTTTTGAGTTCAGTATGAAAGGTTACACTAGAAACACCATCAGTTTCTCTTGGGCAAAAATGTTGTTGACCAATGTTATTTATTCATAGTATAGTAATTTAAACCTAAAAAATTTCAAAGAAGGGGCCTTGGTTATCTACACATTTTTTTTCAGGGTGAAAATAAGCTGTTGAAATTCTAGTTCAAAGTCAAATTTTCTGAGCTTGTTTAGCTCCACCCTCGCATTTTCAATTACTTCTGATGACGGTGAAAAGAGCCTCCCTTCAAACGTCATTGTAAGTTTTGGAAAGAAGAAATCACATGGGGCGATATCAGGAGAGTAAGGAGGATGCGGCAATACAGATACAGAGTCTTTGGCTAAATAGTCATGAACAATAATGGCTTTATGAGCAGGGGCATTATCATGTAACAATTTCCACTGTTTTGATATAAAGAGTTGGTTTATTTTTCTTCTTATCGCATCAAGAAGGCGCACAAATATTTCTTTGTATGCCTGTTTATTAATAATAGACAAGTCCTTGATAACTAAAAAACACTACAAGCATTACTTCTCCTTTGGACTTGTCAAGACGAACTTTCTTCTTCCTAGGAGAACTTGGTGTGTGTCATTTGAGTGATTGTGTTTTTGGTTTGTGGATCAAAAAGAAAGCACCATGTTTCATCACCAGTTATTATTGTTTTTAAAAATTCAGAATCATTATTTGTAGTTTCAATTAAATCTTTTCAAATTGATAATCTGGTTTCTCTTTGTTGATCTGTCAAATTTCGTGGGACAAAATAACCACAAAGTTTTTCATGTTTAAATGTTCACCAATAATTTTTTGGAAACTACCATACGAAATTCCAAGTATTTATGATATAATATCAATAGTATTTTTTCTATCAGCAACAATTAAATAACGTACCTGTCCAATATTACGACCCGTCGTTGACGTCAATGGCCGACCTGACCTTGAATCATCTGCGATGCTCTTATTTAAAACGTTTATATCAGAAATAAACTTGCGCTCGTGACAATTTTTCGACTTTATACGCTTCATTCATTAATTCTAATGTCTCTGTGAAAGACTATTTTCAATTTTACCAAAATTTTACTATTTGCCCTTTGCTAAAATTATGACATTGCAGAAACCGACGCGAGCTAAATACTTACAAAAGAAATATGCCTAAAATGAAAACTACGCATGCGTATTTACTGGCGTTGCTAAATTAAATTATAGTTTAGGTATTGTTCTTCGCAGTAAAATTGATTTTACATTTTTTTACAAGTTTTTTTTAATTTATATTTTATTTTTTAAAAGTTCCCAGATATTATCCTCATATATTGTGCAAAAGGTCGATACCTCAATGGAAGATGTTATAATAAAATGCGTTATTGAGGAATTGAAAAAAAAAAGAATGATATTTTTTGCACTTTATTTTAATCTTCAAAGAAACGTGCAAAAATAAACTCATTCGATCACGTTTCTCTAAACATAAGCAAAAAGAGAGAAGTACCGAAGAAAGTTTCAGTTGTCACAATGTCCTACCATAGTCATTCCTCGCCAAAGATATATGGTTCAAGACGCTGCACGAAAAAAAACCGCCTCTGCTCTCTAACCCTAGACAACCCCCAACTCCAAAATTTGCCTAAAATCAAACTTTGAAGATTATCTGCAATAATAGGTCGGAATTAAAACAAAAGTAGTACGGAAGACCAAATTGTTTTAAATTCAACAGGGGTAGGTGATTTTTCACGATATTGTACGGTCAAGTTAGTAAGAATAATAGAATAAATCCTGCAACAAAGTCGTATAATCATTCTTAGAAATATGTGTTCATATTACAGAATTTTCAGTGATGATATCTCGAAATTATTGTGCCTATCCATTAATCAGGCTTATTAGAAAGATTTCCACATTTATATATACCTGTAAAACCATTCTAAATCTTGAAAGAGCATTACAAATATACTCATTTAGAGTTACTTTGATTCAAATGCACCTACTTAAATCCACCAGAGCTAAATCGACCTAGGCGCTAAAGTAGTTCAAATATCGGAAGAAAAAAGAAGGTGATCTCATATTTCAGTCGAACCCTGAGTAAAGCTTGTCAAAACTGGCTTGAAATATGTAGGACACAACAAGTCGATTGGAAAAATGAGATTGAATATCTAGGAAAATGACTTTGCCATGATAATCAAATCGAAAGAAAAAAAACAATTGGACGCCGATGGTTTATCAAAAAGACTAACCGAAAACGTATTATGAAGATTTCAAAAGACTATTTCCAACTAAAATAATATACGAAAGTGATGGTAAGATTAAAAAGCTCAATAAAATTTTCAAATCTGAAACAAATTATGTAGAATTTCAAAGAACCGAATGCAGGTCTCTACAATAAAAATCCAAACCCTGAAGGTAGAGCGTGGTTGCTTGTGGTTCTAGAGAATAGAAGGTTGAAATCATGAGACAATACCGCAACCCTATAAAAGGTAATATGGATTTCGCCAAAAATATACATCGAATGAAGAATGAATAATATTGGCCTCTCTTCCACGATTAAAAAAAAATACAATTTGTGATGAGACGTTTAATCTTTGTCAAAGTAGAAGAGCTTAAAATTTATTACCTTCCGGAGGGTTCAGCACTGATAAGCTAGGCTGATCTATTTTTCTCTCGCAGTAAAACTGTAGGAAAATATGCCTTAACATAATCTACGCTACAAACCTCTTCAAAAATTAAATTTCATTTTTTTTTTCATATATTTGTGTTATTTTATTTTAGAATTGATAGTCATGTCCTTATATAAAAGTTATTGGAAGAATTTAATAAATGATGATTCAATAGGAATTCAATAACTCACATTTGAGCAGATATTTGGACTATTTAAATATGTAAATTCGAAACTATTATAGATGCGTATAATTCTTTTTAAAAATTAAACAATTTCTACTGCCCTTACTGCAATGGAAAAATTAATGAGAGGCTCTAGCTCATGAGCCATATGATACTCTATATTAGTTTCGAATTTTCATAACAGACGGCGCGCTAATACATCATAATTTAAATATGCGTTTACTCTTTTATTTTATGCGTTTTATATATAAAAAGATGCTATGTGAAATTTGTAAAAAAAATATATTACAATATTTCTATATATTTTGTGAAATAATTTTTATCAGGTATATTTTCACATAATTTCTATAATTTATAATTATATCATATTTTGTGTTCTGTTGTTACAAAATATAAGTTAAAATATATATGTACAATTTTAGTAAATGAAGTATGTTTAATCACAGCCCTATGTATGTATAGCTCAGCCAAGCAAAGCTCGGTCAGTGGAAGGTAAGTTCCCGAAATCCCCTCGTACCTAGATGCCAGGACTGATGTGGTGTATAGGAGAATGCTCCTTTGAGAGAGACATGTGCTCCTGGACCAATGAGACAGGTTCTGTCCCCACTTCACCACCGCGACTGACCCCTGTAGAGGAGGTCATATCGTGGAAGCTGGCGTCTCTGTCTAGCAAGCCCGCAACCCTACATGATCACACTTTCCGGTCCCCCAGTAGGTTCATTGATATATTACACTCTGTACGTACGTGGTTTAAAACTCACTTGAAATTTATATAGTTGTGAATTGATCATAAAAAGCCATATATTGGATTGAATAATAGATTTATTTGCCAATATGTGAATAGAAATCACAAGTAAGATGTAATTACGGCTTTTTCATTGATTTGTGAAATATTATCTTTATTTATTTAACAGTTGTAATGACACGCCATATCCACAATTAGGATGATTGCGTGTAAATCTGAAATTATATACAAATCAAATCATCGTGAAATTAACATAATTAAACATTGGAAAGCACGCAAATTACACATTCGATGTCAGATTTTTGCATAAAGTGATTAGAAATAGTAGCTTGAAATATGTTCACCGTATAATAATGAAATATGTACACAAAATTGCCATTTACAACAGTTGGAACAACGTGTAGACTAAGTAAATTAATACATCCAATGATTACATCAGAGCGAGTCAGTGGCCAACAGTCAATACTTTCGCCCTAAAATATTGTTGCACCAGGTTGCGACTTGGCAGACTCTTCAGCCTTGATTCTCTCCTGTGCTGGGTCTTGCATCTTACCAGAGCGTGTTTCAACCATTCTACAAATTTATAAAAGGGAATAATGAGATAAGTCTACTTTAAGTAGCCTCCAGAATACTTTATTTATTTTTCTCACATCAAAGAGAGCAGTGAAGTCACACGTGTACCTAAATACAAATGATCATAATCTAAATAATCTGTTTTAAATAAATATATCATAGAATATTTTATATAAAAATAAATAAATATATAATTTAAATTTCAAATATATTAAAAATAATATAAGAAATACGCCATTAATCATGATGTAACACTTCCCCCTCTCCAGAGGTCGTCACGTCCTCGTGATTGACCTCATCAATTCTTTCAAAATAGGGTTTGATTCTTGAGACATGGACAATCAATGGGTCTTGGCCAGGATTATCTTTTGGTTCAATTAAGTAATTTACGATGTACTAGAGCGCCATCTGTTATCAAATTATAAAACTATTTTAGAGGCGTAATATTCTTTTTAAATTGTTTTATTTTAAAAAGAATATTACGCCTTTAAATAGTTTTATAATAAGTAATTTACGTTGGACAGATTCTTTAATATTCTATATGGGCCAAAATATTTTCTCAGTAGTTTCTCACACTTTCCTATTTTCCTAATTGGTGTCCAAACTGCTACTAATTCTCCTGGTTCGTAGCTTTTTTCCATGTGTTTCTTGTCATAGTTCTTTTTCATTCTTTCTTGAGTCTTTATTGTGTTGTTAATAACTAATTTTCTTGTTTTGTTTATTTTGTCTAAGTGATGTTTTATGTATTCATCATAATCATCCTTGTCAATGTCCACCGAGATATTCCTGTCGTCCAAAAGAGACGTGGGTTCTCTTCCAAACATCAGGAAAAAGGGAGAATATCCTGTGGTTTCCTGAATTGTAGTATTGTAAGCGTGAGTGATAAATGGGAGTATTTCGTCCCAATTCTTCTGATCAGTGATCACATACATACTGAGCATATTGATCAATGTTCTATTTAACCGCTCTGTCAATCCATTAGTCTGGGGATGATATAGCTCGTTGTGAAGCAATGTTTAATCTTGCACGTTTTCATCACCTCTTTCATTAAATTACTGGTAAATTGAGAGCCTCTGTCACTAATAAGATATTGTGGGGCTCCGTGCCGGAGAAAAATATCCTCTACTAGAAATTTTGAAACTTCTTTCACTGTTGCTTCCGAGACTGCTTTTGTTTAGGCATATCTAGTGTAGTAGTCCGTCAGCACGATTATCCATTTTTACCTGTTTTTCGTAGATGGCAATGGACCAACAAAGTCAATTCCAATTCTTTCGAAAGGAAAGTTGGCTGGGGGAATGGGCTGTAGTAGTCCAGAAGGTAATTGGTTTGAGCCATTTCTACTTTGGCAAAGGTGACAGGTCTTAACGAACTCTGAGACATCCTTTAGCATGGATGGCCAAAAGTATTTACTCTTTATTCGGTACATGGTTCTGGCGTCACCCAGATGACCATTCGACATATGATTGTGATATTCTTTCATAATTTCTCTCTTTTTCTTCTCTGGAACCACAAGCAACCACGCCCTGCCTTCGGGGTTCGGGTTTTTCTTAAAGAGGCATCCATCTTCTACTTTAAAGTTTTGCGCAATTGATCGCCTGCTTCCATTAAGCTTTTTCTTAACACTTTCGATAAACTTATCCTCTTCGTCTGTTATTTGATTTAAAAATAGCCTTTCAAAATCCTCATCCCAATCAGTTTCTGGTAAGGGTCCCCTAGATAAGCCATCGGCGTCCAGATGCTTCTTTCCTGATTTATGTATATTATATCGAAGTCATATTCTTGAATTTTCAATGCCCATCTTGCCAATCGACCTGTTGGATCCTTCAAGTTTTTGAGCCAGCATAAGGCGTGATGGTCTGTTACTATTTTAAAGTGTCTTCCATAAAGGTAGGGTCGTAATTTTGACATTGACCAGACAACGGCCAGACATTCTTTTTCAGTGGTTGAATAATTTTGCTCCGCTTTACTTAGGGTACGACTCAAATATGAGATCACCTTCTCTTCACCACCGATGTCTTGGACAAGTGTTGCACCTATGCCGATGTTGGACGCATCAGTATGAACATAAGTAGGTGCATTTGGATTGAAGTGACCTAAAATTGGTGGACTTAATAGTGCTGTTTTTAGGGTTTGAAACGCTTCCTCTTGTCTTTCTGTCCAGGTAAATGATACACTTTTTTTATAAGGTTGGTCAAAGGGTCAGCAATTTTTGAGAAGTCTTTGATAAATTTTCTATAATATGAACACATTCCCAAAAAGGATTGTACTTCTTTGACCTTTTTGGGCCGAGGAAAATTTCTGACAGCTTTGATGTTATGTTCCGCGGGTTTTATACCATGTTTGCTCGTTATATAGCCGAGAATCTCTAATTCTTCAAAAGCAAATCGGCATTTTTTGTCGTTTAACCTTAAATTAGATTCACGAAAACATCTAAAAACAGCTTCAAGCTTTTGAGGTGCGTTGGAAAATCCGGGCTATATATGATAACATCATCCAGATAACACAAACAAATTTGCCATCTCAGATTTCCAAGCATATTCTCCATATTTCTCTCAAAGGTAGTAGGCGCGTTACAAAGTCCAAAAGGCATCACGTTGAATTCATATAATCCATGCGCTGTAGTGAAAGCTGTTTTTTCTTTGTCTCTTTCTTCGACTTCAACTTGCCAATATCCAGATCTGAGGTCTATTGCTGAGAAGTGTGTAGATCCTTGGAGAGTATCCATAACTTCGTCTATTCTAGGGATCGGATAGACATATTTTACTGTCACATTATTCAGTTTTCTGTAGTCCACACAAAATCTGTATTTACCATCTCGCTTCTTGACCAATATTACTGGAAAAGACCAGGGGCTAGAAGATGGCCTAATTATGCCTTCTGTAAGCATCTCGTCAATTTGCTCTTTTATAATATCTCGTTCTTTAGCACTTACCCGGTAAGGCTTGTGTTTAATTGGCTTCGCGTCTTCTGTGTCTATCCGATGTTTTGCCAAATTGGTTCTCCCTAATCTCGATGAAAAAAGATCTCCATACCTTTCTAAAACTTGTTTAACTCCTTCTGTTCCTTTGGTGAAAGATTTTCGTTTATTTGGGATCTAGGTTCTTCGTTCTTTTCTACCTCTCTTTCTCGACTCACATTTATTTTCGCTGGACTACTTCCAAAAGCCAATGTTTGGTTTTTCATTATTTTTAACGGTTGAGGATACGGATTAGTTATCCAGATGTGTGTTTCCCTATTTATAACTGATCAAACTTCTTGCTAGACGAAGTCCATTTGTTTGAAACATTTTGCTGCTCTCCTCGATAATATATTCTCCATCCTCTGTTTCTACCAATGCCTTGATCAATTTCATGGAACATTCCGGTACAATGGAATCCTTGGCACTCTTTATTTTCAACATTTCAAAATTGATTTCGTCATGATTATTCGTCAAATCGTATTTTATAGTTTCTTGCTTACAATCTATTTTTGCGTTCATCTTCTAAAGGAAATCTCTCCCAAGAATTAATGTCCGTAAATGCGTTTTCAATATCACAAAGTTGTGTGATAATGTTTCATCATCAATTTTTATATTTAAAAATATACTTCCTACCATGTCCATTTTTTTCCATCGGGTCCTGCACAAATTTTTGCGAGTTTACTTATACCATGGCCTGTATCGAGGGCCGTTCTGAGGTCGACCACTGAGAGGTCAGCACCTGTATCAACCAAAGCTTCAAAAGTCCCTATCTTGTCCACATTAATTTTTAATTTGTATTTAGGGTCCAACTTCTTGATTCCGTTTATGGTCGACTTGCTTTGATTGACAGATTCAGGCGCGACGCTTAGTTTAAATCTTCCAACACGGAATATCTATTCCGGGTAGGAATATTTGTCTGTGTGCTATGACATACATCAGCATAAAGCCGAGGTCCTGATTTCTCTGATATTTCATTCATTTGGCATTTCTCTTCGACCTTCTCTTGGGTATCTGCTGGATCCGCTTCTAGGATTCTTATAAACTTGACCCTACAATAACGGGCCACGTGCCCTGGCTTGTTACATTTAAAGCAGATTGGTCTTCCATCTTCCGTCCTATTTTTGCTCACTTCTTGGCTTTTATTGTAAGTGTTTCTCTGAAGGTTTGGTTTCGGCACAAAGTTAGGATTATAAGGACGTCTAGGGGTAGAGGGGTGGGGAAAGTTGTTTCGATACTGTCTGGGGGTAGGAGGGGAGTCGTTCTTGTAATTATTGGAAACAGGGGCTTGGGGCCTGGTAGTTTCGTGCGGCAGTCGGCGGCACGTACCTCGATTGTTGTTGGGGTCTAGAATAGCGTGGACCGTTATATAGGTTTCTGGATTTCTCCACACGTTCCCGATACTTATTTTCAAAATAATCCATTTTCTTGCACACGACAAGAAGGTCATCGGTCGTTTTAGGAGGGTTCAGGTAGAGCGCGAATGAGTACTCTTTTTTCAGTCCTCCAATAACATGTTCAATTTTTGTTTCTTCTTCCATTGCGGGGTCAACCTTGTTGCACAACACTAGAATGTCTTCCGCGAACCTGATGAACCTCGTGAAACTAGCTTTATGTAAATTCAACCAGGTTTTAGCGCTTCCCGTCATGTTCATGGCGGCATAACGAGAGATAATGTAGTCTGCTCAATGGTACAAGAAGCCAATTTCTTCAAGAGATTCAATCCATGGGCGAGGGTCTTCCGTTCCATCATACTTGGGGATGTCGATGTTTGGATTCAGGACAACTGGGTCGGAACTAGCATCTCTACCAATTGTTGCACCAGGTTGCGACTTGGCAGACTCTTCAGCCTTGATTCTCTCCTGTGCTGGGTCTTGCATCTTACCAGAGCGTGTTTCAACCATCCTACAAATTTATAAAAGGGAATAATGAGATAAGTCTACTTTAATTAGCCTCCAGAATACTTTATTTATTTTTCTCACATCAAACAGAGCAGTGAAGTCACACGTGTACCTAAATACAAATGCTCATAATCTAAATAATCTGTTTTAAATAAATATCATAGAATATTTTATATAAAAATAAATAAATATATAATTTAAATTTCAAATATATTAAAAATAATATAAGAAATACGCCATTAATCATGATGTAACAATATACAGCCTGCAGAATATATTAAACTTGATGTATTGGTCTTTATTGTGAACAACTTGTTTTGTATTTGTCAGGTAAAGTTGGTTTTCTTCCCTTATATAAGAAGTTAACGGACAGTTTATTAGAAGGTGTTCAGGGTTTTGATCTACATTTCCACAAGTGCACGCAGGTGAACCAATTTTACCAATTCTAAAAAAAAAAAAATGTGTTGAAGTCATCATGTCCAGTAAAAAATTGGATGCTATAGAACTAATGCCTACTTTATCAAATCTTTGTAAGACTTTTCTAAGCCTTTCTTCTAGTTCTTGTCTATCTTTGGCGTAAACTACGACATCGTCCAAGTAACAAATTACACCTTTCAAATCAAGCAAAATTGAAGCCATTCCTTTCTGGTATGCCTCTGGAGCACTTGATAGACCAAAAGGAACTTTACAAAATCTGTAACAACCACGGTGTGCGTGACGAAAGTTGTAAGGGGTCTTGATTGAGGGTCTAAGTCAACCTGCCAAAACCCTTTTTTTTTTGCATCCAGCTTTGCAAATACTTTAGCACCTTTAAGGGCATGTAACATATTGTCAATTGTAGGAATTGGATGTCTTTCTCTCAATATTGCTTTATTCACTTCCCGAAGGTCTATGCATAGTCTAATTTCCTCACTATCCCTTTTTGGAACAACTATTATGTTAGAAACCCATTCAGAACCTTGATGCACTTCTTCAATGATTCCATTCTCTAGCATCTTATCAAGCTCTTGATTTACTGCTTCTACCATTGCATAAGGTATGCGGCGGCATCTCTGAGCAATGGGCCTATAGTTGTCTTTCAATGTCACTTTATGACTATAGCCTTTTATAGTTCCAAGTCCATGGAAAAGATGTTCATGTTCTTGAACAAGAGTTTCTATATTAGTAGACATTGATTCATTTACATGATTTGCCCTTTTAGTTATACCTAGTTCAAAACTAGCCTTGCCTCCCAACAAAGATTCAACTCTTTTATCAATCACATAAATTTCTTCTGAAAATGAATTTTCTTTCCAAGAAATCACAGCATTGAAATAACCATAACATGGAAGAGGTCTATCTTAACCATAGGCAAAAAAGGTTCGGGTGGTGTCATGTAATTTTGGCATAATTTTATGGCCATATAATTCAAGCATCTTATTAAAGCTTATGAAAGTTCTATCACTCCCTGTATCAATTATCATATTTATTTCACTACCATCTATTTGCACTCTTTCTTTATTTTCAGCACCTGTATAGTAGGTATATTCATATGAACTTTCACCTACATCAGTCTTATTTTCTTCTTGTATGGTCTTAACTTTAGTTTGATTGAAACTTTTGTGGTTTCTATTATTATTTTGATTTGGGCAGTTCCTGCAAGCTCTAAAAAGATGCCCTAATTTATTGCAATATGAACAAGTCATTTTTTAGCACCACATTCTTGTGCTGAATGCGTGTCTAATCCACAGCGATAACATTTAGGCTTTGAGGCACCTGAAAATGATGGGGTACCTTGATTATTGAATCTACCTTTGTTGAAATTATAAACATTATAGTGCTTTTTAGGTTTAATTAGAACTCTATTTAGTGTTTGATCATTTTGAGGTTCAAGGAGTCTAATTTCTTTTCTAGAAATTTCTAACATTCTAGCAATATCAATGGTTTTTGACAGTGTCAAATTTTCTTGTTGCAACAATTTTTCTTTAAGTTGTTTGTTGTTACATTTTTCAATTATTTGGTCTCTTATCATATCAGCTTCTAAATTCCCAAATTCACAAGATTTAGAAAGCTCTCTTAAAGAAATTAGGTAGTTGTCGATCGATTCATCATCTTTCTGGACTCTTTGTCTAAATTTAAATCTCTCAGTGACCACATTTTTATGAGGTGTGAAATATTTATCTAAAGCCATTTTAGTTTGTTCATAATTTTCCTTTTCATCTGGCAAGTTGAAAAATATACGTTGTACATTTGGCCCTAAACAATGCAATAGAGTTGCTCTCTTAATTTCATACGATTTTTTTTTTTTTGAAATTCCAGATGCTATTTAAAAAATAGCATAGGATTCCATCCATTGCTTATATTCCGCAAATAAATTGCTAGCATTCATATTCATGGGTAAAAGTGGCGTCAGGTTGGCTGCCATACTTTTTTTTTTAGGGCTACAGTTATATTTTCAAATTCTCGTCGCCAATTTATGTAGTATAGTTATTATTTAATTTACTAATTAAACATTACTCACCAGATGAAATTATTTTATTACAATTATATATATTTAAAAGGTTACATTTATTTTATTTTACAATTTTCTTTATGTTCGAATCCAATGTTTCTCGCTTCACGCGCTCTATGATGATGATATATTTTATCTTTAAACACAGAATACTACAGATGGCAATTAAATTTAATTTACTAATATATTCTGATCGTTAGGCAGTTTAAGGATCGTCCCTTTTCATGTATTTATTATTCTATTGATTATTGTTTTATTACCCTCTTGTCTAAAAATTTAATACCTTCATTTACCTTTTGTTGTACCTGTGATATTGCTTGATTTTCATTAGCCGTTATAATAATGGTTTGTTCCTTAGTATTTTGGCGTAATTTTTGTGTAAGTAAGTAATCTTTATTTTTAGTCACTTCTGCATACGAATCTTTACTTAAACCCTGCCCAATTATCTTTGATAAATCGTTTTTGATTACCGTGAAGTTACTTGGCATACATTCTTCGATTTTGTTTATGTTCTGATCAATTTTAGGTAATTCTGTTATATTATCCTTTATCTGTTTTATTGTTCCCCTTAAATATCCTAAATATTGTTTATTTAATGTTTTTGATTGTTATCAAATTTATCGGTAAAATATTTGCATAATTCATCCAATCGTTTTATAATTGAAGCATTCATTTTCTAAATTTTACATATTTAATAGAAAATATTCAGAAAATCGAACAGCAATTGCCGATCAAAAGTCAATATTATTTTCGATTTAAGCAAATATTATATGATATGTTAGTTTTATAGCATGCAAGGAAGAAGTTTTATAAACAAACCTACCGGAGTTAGCAGAGCCAAGCGACGCACCTCCGACGACTTCAGCTTCATTAAAGTTTTATTCAAATATCATCTTTATATCTTCATTCGAATATTATCTTTATAATCTATGAATTTTTCAGACCTATAAGCTTATGTCCATAGGTTCCCCCTCCTCAGCTGCCTTTCATAGTAAATACATGAAATATAAGAAAACCAATCCAATATAATAGTAGGGCGGACTTGAACAGGAACATCAGGCTTTAAGTAAAAATAGGGTCTTATATCAGGAGCCATTTTTGAATGACAAGGCCAAATATACATTATTGGACGTTTCAATTAATTCAGAAAAATATCTATTTCTGTATTCTTCTACAATTATATATTGGATCAGAAATACCAACATTTAATGAGCAAACCAAAGTCTATTAATCTGTAACTTTGGAGTGCCCATTTTATTATATGATTTTAAATATGTCTACCAAACACGTATAGAGAGACAAAGATTTCTCTCTCTTTCTATAATAAAAAGGTTTCTGAGGAATTTATGCTTGCATATGTTTTAGAACACATTTCTCCACTAAAATGAAAGCTTTCTATAAATTCAGTTGACTAATTAGTTTCAGTTCTTCAAATTTCTTTGTTATTTCAGCTCTTCATGTGAATGCTGAATATTTTTCAAAGGTTTTCAAGTATTTCAATTTCTCTAAAAATTAATAATGTTTAAAATGTGTGCAATCATATATGCCCAAAAATATTCTAATAGATTTAATGTTCTTTTGAAGTTTCATGTAATGAATAGCACTACCTTAGCAACATCCGAACATATTCTCTTTCAGCTCCAATTATAAGTCCAAAGAATATTTTTTTCGAATAAGAGCTCGTTGCATTTTTGCAATTTCAATTTTTTTAAATACATTAATTTAGAAAAATGTGTACAAAACCTTCCCTCATATTCCTTCAAAGTGTACCAAAAATAACGATATTATCCAGGTATGTTATCACATTGTATACATCTCCTAACAGGTGGAATAAATATGTGTTTCGAAAAATCTCTCGGCTACTCCTGATAGAAGCCTTTTAATTAAAAAAAGATTATATCCATATTCTGTCTTATCTGTTAGAGAGTATCAAATTTCCCTATTATAATAAATCTTTTGCAATAAGTTTGTTCATTGCATACACCTTTCCTCTCGGAAACGTTTAGATTCATAGATCACACATTTGATTATTTTTTAACCTATTTGGCATAATATCTCTTCATCTCCCAATAATACTTTATTCTAACAATTTCCCAAAATAAGGAAAGACTATGCAAACTATTTTCCTATTTTAACACCTTATTTTCTTCACATTTTTGTATAAATTCCTCCTATTTATTAATTTTGTTTCCTTAAATTCACTATAAAGGTTATCAGAGAGTGTTTACATCATGAAACTTATAATTAAAGAGCCTAATTATGTTGCGAGAGCTACCATTCCTCTCATAGGATTTTTATTCTAATTAGTGTAAAAAATTATTCTATAAACGGAGATTAGTCTACTTTTTCTTTTATAGATGCCATCATTGAATGCCTTCTCTATACTCTAAGACCCCATTTGCTGCTTATAATATTCACGCGCTTTTTCCCTTGGAACTAGATTCCATACTTTATGTTCATTTTTTTGCGCATTGAACTCTTATTACATTGCCTTAAGAACTATTTCCATTGCCTTTACAACTTATTTTATTGACTTGAGCCATCCATTGCTTTCTTTACTTCAATTGTTTCTCTAATATATTCTCCGGAATATATTAATCTTTTTTTTTCATGATTATATTTGTATTATTCCTTTTCTTTATATTTGTGAGCTTCGAATTTCGTATACTAATTTCTTTTCTTGTTTCTATAGTTTTCTGCTGTGATTTTTAATATTATTTTGTATCTTATCCCCTACACATGTCTTCGTCACATTCTTCTTTTCTATATCAATTTAATTTGTATTGTTTCGTTTTCAAATCAGCCAATTAACGTTCATGAAAGAGTGATCATTTAATCCTTCTCTAAGAAGTTAAAAAAAGATTTTTTAAAAATATATTTCCTTATACGCGCATAAAATCATTATAAGTCGATTATCCTTGAATATCATTTGCATAATAATCTCTTTTCTGATTTTTACTAAATTTTACCGATATTACTTTCTGAGCCTCTCTCTCTCTCTTCTTAGTCAATAGATAAAATATTCTATAGGCCTTCCTCTTGCAGGAAAATCGACAAATTTTTCCTTTCCTTCTTTAGTGTGAATTTCTTTCATTGTAATTTAATATCGAGAAGATGGGTCAAAAACAAATATTATAAGATAATTAATTAGTAGATTTCTTTCCCAATCCATTTCTTTATAGGTGTATAGGCCTAAGAGACATGTGTGGAGTACTTTTTTTTAAATATTAGCAGATATTGCCCTGTCCCAAATCTGTTGGAATTTTTCAATTAATAATGTATATGCCTCATTAATAAATGTCCAATTAACTCGCTATTTTCCTCGATTATGTTGTAGTGGGTGAGTAGAAAGTTTCCTAGAAGGTTTTTCAAATCTATAATTATTAAATACACACTTCCATTATTGGCTCTCACATCCTTTATTCTCATGCTCAATTCGTTTTAAGTTCTTGCCATAAATATATTTTCGAATCGCGCTTTCAAACATTTAAACCTTTAATATCAGTATATATATATTAAAATAAAAAAGGCATATCCTGACCACGAGCACATGAGCTTTTTAGATGGCAGAGCGCCATTTAGTGGAACAGAAATCAGCTAAACATTGATTTATCCTGTTCCTTGATATTTGGCAACACCTGACTTTTTTATTAGTTTATTTTTCACACACACATATACGCAGAACAGAATATAACGTTTAGTTATATAACTATATTAGCTGATGTGTACCCAGCTTCGCCCGGGTTTTATCCGAGTGAAAGTTTCCCCAAAGAATATTATTAATAATAATATTCCGGAACACACAGAATATTATGATAATAATGTAATAATATTCGTTACGTTAGATATTTATAAAATACTAGCGGACGTACCCGGCTTCGCCCGGGTTTTACCCGAGTAAAAGTTTGTCTAACGAATCTCTCGATAAAGTGAACATTTTTTTCCCGGTCCCTTGAAAAATACTTGATAAGTTGAATAAAATCAATATTAATTGGTTCCCTCGTTAATTGGAAGTTAAAGGAATAGTATCTTGCCTTGGAATTGTATCATTATTCTTGTATGGATGTACCCGGCTTCGCCCGGGTTTTACCCGAGTAAAGGTTTTTTTTTAACGAATCTCTCGATAAAGTGAACATTTTTTCCCGGTCCCTTGAAAAATACTCGATAAGTTGAATAAAATCAATATTAATTGGTTCCCTCGGTAATTGGAAGTTAAAGGAATAGTATCTTGCCTTGGAATTGTATCATTATTCTTGTATGGATGTACCTGGCTTCGCCCGGGTTTTACCCGAGTAAAGGTTTGTTTAACGAATCTCTCGATAAAGTGAACATTTTTTCCCGGTCCCTTGAAAAATACTCGATAAGTTGAATAAAATCAATATTAATTGGTTCCCTCGGTAATTGGAAGTTAAAGGAATAGTATCTTGCCTTTGAATTGTATCATTATTCTTGTCTCAAATAAATTGCCGTGTCATCCTGAATTTTGTCTTTCCTAATTTTCTACATTACAAAATCATCGTATCATCATGATAATATTTAGAGCAGATTGTTGAATTATAACAGATAAATTAGAATATTTATCTTGATTATTTCTAGGCGAAAAGTTATTTCAAAAATTTTATTTGCTAGAAACCTTCCCAGTACTATACTAAATAACTTCCCAAAGTTTCATGGCGATCCAATGAGTGGTTTGGTCAGGCATAAAGGACAAACAAACAAACAAACAAACAGACACACATACATTCATTTTTATATTAATAGATATAAAATTTATTTTTCGAGCAAACATATCCACTCTCTTTACTGAATAGATTTTAAAAAGATATATATAAATAAAATACCAGGGCCATCTAATAAATTACTTTTCCCTATTTTTTTAACAAATAAACATTATTTACAATTATGCAGTTATTTTATTTTCATTATACAACTTATAGACTACTTCTCTACATAATCCATTTCTGTCCAAACAATTTTGGTACCGTTGTAGCAATTTTTTGATACCACTATTGTACCAAGCCGTGTCCTGTCTTCGTAGTCAGTGGTTCGCCTCCGCCTGCACTTCGTCATCATTCGCAAAGTGCTTGCCTCCAAGGTGCAACTTGAGTGCTGGAAATAAATGGAAGTCGTTTGGGGCAAGTTCCGGAGAATAAGATGGATGTGTAAAAATTTCCCATTTGAAGTTTTCCAGCAACACACGTTTGGGTCTTTCGAGCTGCGTGAGGGCGAGTATTGCCATGGACGAGTAACACTTTCCGAGACAAAAGTCCAGGAGGTTTCCGTTTTATTGCAGCTCTGAGTTTAGTGAGGACTTCGCAGTACCTCGCAGCGTTAACCGTAGTGTTTGGGGGCAGGTATTCAACCAATAAAACACCCTTACAATCCCAAAAGACGATAGCCATAACTTTGACTGCAGAGATTGTGTCCTTCGCCTTTTTTGGTGCACTTTCCTCAGGCTTCTTCCACACCATGCTTTGTAGTTTTGTTTCTGGAGTTGAATGATGCACCCAGCTTTCATCTCCAGTGAAAATACGGGAAAACAGTTGATCTCCATCTCTTCGATGCATTTCCAGGAAAGCTCGGGATGCCTCCATCTGTTGTTGCTTGTGATTTTCCGAGAGCAAACGCGGGAACCATCTTGCGCAGACCTTGCGGAAATTCAAAACATCTGACATGATTGTTCCAATCGAAGAGCGTCCAATTTCAATTCCAGGAGGCAGTCGAATCATTATTTCGTCAATGGTGACGCGGCGATCTGCTTCCACCACATTCCGAACAGCAGCAACGGGTGCATTGTCCGTAGCAGTAACGGGCCTGCCACTTCGCTCGTCATCATGCACGTTTTGCTGTCCTTCCAAGAACCATGAACGCCATCGGCGAACCATTTAGATACTCATACATCCTTCACCATACACTGACACTAAATTGCGATGAATATTGACCGCAGTTTCATTTTTCGCCGTGAAAAAAACGAATTACAGAACGGAGTTCGCATGTGGACACGTTCACCAGTGGTAGCACCATGGAAACTGAAGCGCTACGGACTTGCGCGTACGGGTAGCGTGATTTTGAAGGACACGCGCTTCCAACGCATCCTAGTGACCATTTCTTAGGCGACTAACTAATTTTTACAAAGTTTCGTTCGCAGAAAAGAAATAGAGGAACTTATTTATTGGATGGCCCTCGTATCTAGAGATATACTATATGATCTTAGCCAAAAGGCCGAGAAACGATATTTTATATATAGAGATGACCTGGCTTCGTGTGACTTCTGCTCGAGTGAATGTTTCGCTGGTAGAATTTTGTTCCTGCCTACTAAAAATATTATTTGGCTACGCCCGTGGTCTGCTTTAGTGAATATTCCCCTAAATAATTTTGTTTATGTCAATCAAGCATGATACAGCAATATTGTCATAATAATTTCTGAATAAAAAAATATTGAGACACCTATGTTAAGGCTCGCACCCGTGTCAACAAGTAATGGTAGGGGTAGACAGGGTTGGAGAGAAAGTCTAACAATTAGCTGTTGGACGAAAGGAGGCAGGGGTGCCTACCTGGCTCTCCGCGGCTTGGGATGGTTCCAGCCTTGTCTGTCTTTGGTCAGACCTTGTACTTGTGCCGAGGTGCATTGCACGTGCACTAAGGTGCCCCTTCTTGTGGGGGCAATCCGCATTCCAATCGGACCTCCACAGTGGCGGCAAGGTGAGGGCGGTGCTGCAGCAGTTCTGCCGCGTTGAGGTATGCTGTGGAATGGTCCCGACATGTTCGGAAGGGCGTCGTCTTGTTGCCTCGGTGGTGGAGCGTTGTTTCCGCGAACACGCGACACCACGTCGAACCACTCGTTTAGAGATTTTGAGGCTGCCACGCGGGTTAGACGCTGGTCGGACGCTGGAAGGCCCTCTGTCAGCGTCTCAAGTAGCACTTCTTGTGGGAGACCCAGCTGAAGGCCCATGGCGCACTTATTTCGGGAAAAGTTCTCGAGACTATTATGCCCCGCCAACTTGATGGCGAAGAATTTCGCGTATGACGCTTCGTTGGTTTCGGGGTACAAGTCTATGAGGGTCTGTCTGGCCTGCACGTAAGACTGGGCATCGAGCCTCAGCTTCCTGAACAGAGTTAGGACGCCTTTCTCAAGGAAGCGCGGGAGATTTGAGAGCTTTTCTGACAGAGTTAGGAACGCCTGGTCGCATTGTCTATCATAGGCCTGAAAGAAGGTGGTGGCTGGGTAATTACCTTCGTAGGGTTGGCAGTGGATCTCCACCCTATCCACTCTCTGCGGACTACTTCTCAGGTTGGCGAGGACGGCGGTCAGCTGAACGAGCGCCTCGGCGAGGCGACCCTCTCCGTTTTCATCCCCTGGTGTAGAGTGTCGTTCGGAGGGCCGTTCTATATTTGATCCTTCCGCTGGGGCGTTAAGTCCTCCCTCTTCGGTGACTTGTCCTTCTATACTTTATCCTGTCGATTCTCTGTGAGAATCGTTGTGAATTGGTGTCGACTCTCTTTTCTCTGTGGAGAATCTTGCCGATTCTCCGTTTACTTCGTGGTAGTTGTGACAGCGAAGGTGCTGTCAACTGGAATTTGGGATTGGATTGGTGAATTTTGCAGTCGTGATGGCAGGAGTGAGGACACAGGATTGGTTGGTCAAGGGAACCGATGCTGACAGACAGAGAACATGGAGGAGAGTGAGCTTACGCCCCGCGATTAACGCTGGATCAAAAGACACGTCTAGTATGGATTAGACTCGGAGACGCTACTGAGACTTCCCCAGTCGGGTGGTGTCACGTGACCTCTATTGAGATTCTGATTGGTCATTCGTTACAACATGGAAAATGAAGAATCGCCTTGATTGAGTCTTTGATGTTATAGCAGAAAATGTGAGGATGGAGCATTGACCTAAATAAAGTTGTTTTAAACGAATTCAACTCCGGGGTCCTTTGTCTTGGAGTTCTCTGGAATAAAAGTGTCGTTGACCTAGCGCTAATGATGCGAGATAGAAATCTTTCCTCTTAAATCTAGGCCTAACTGAAATCGTTTATGAATATCTATAATCGTATTATCTCCTTGTTTTTCTCTGTCTGTCTGATATACAGTCCGTATTTTATTCGGCTCTTAAGTACATCATGTAATGCAGTAGGTTGGTACAGGGTACAAGGTGGTTAGACATAGGCGGGACATGGTAAAATAACTGGGGTTTTAAATTATCAGATATATATATATATATTGAAGCGGTGCAGCAAAGAAGAGGAAGATAATAAGTGGGCAAGCCAAGAAAAATCAGGAATGCAGGGGCCCCTTCACAGGGAAGTGTTGATTGACAGATTCTAATGGAGGTGGCGGTAGACAGGGAGTCCAGCTAGTGCCGTCGTGAAGGAAGGGGCCGAGATAGCGGCCGGCCTGCAGGGGGTTTGTGCGCCGAGAAGACATGGCAGTTTGGGGGGAGAAGTCTGTCTAGTATTAACGGGACCTGCAGCAAGGATAACGGCGGTGACAACAGACGCGACAAATTGGCTACAGGAAGTCGGCTCCGGGAGTGTGGCCATATGAACTGACCGGGAAGCCGGTGACGAGGAGGATCCCTCTGGTGGCGGACAATGAAGGCAAGTCTATCTACTGTATATAGTTACTTATCTACTCTTTAAAGCTCTTATAATAAATATACCGTACTGAGCTGTTTCCACAATGAACCCTCATTGTTTTCTTAGAAACCTTGTATGCAAACATCGACGACTGAGAAGCGTCGTAACATTTGGTGTCAGAAGTGGGGTACAGCTTAATTCGCGAGATGGAAGAACTAACCGACCTCGAATTTGAATAATTCAAGAAATTTCTCAGTCTCTGATAAATCAGAATGTAGATAAGGTTGGAGAAGACGTTAGATCGTTTGAAGAAGGGATGGAATCTCGATTGAGGCGACTCGAGCATAATCGGAATGTCAAACGTTCTGCCACACCCATGTCTTGCGAAGTTAAGTTCAATGTACTACCGCCAGAAAATCCTGATGGTTTTTCAAAAACAATCACAGCAACCAATAGCCCACGTACTCAATGCCTGAGAGGACAAAAGAGGATTCCAGGTGATGAAGATACCGACAAGACCATCACAACAAATACCATAACGTCGGGAAACGTCGTAAGTGTACTGCCAGAATCTTCGTTAGAAGATTCTCCCGTGATCCAGAAGTTCGAAGAGTGTTAACAGCAGGAAATGATCCAGACTGGTTGTGTAGCGGAGGAGGACGAGCTAATCGCCTCCGACAACTGCTGTGGCATGAGTGTTTTGTACAAAATCAAGCAGACGGAAGGAGAATGCCCTCCAGGTGATATACGGTGCGGAAATTCAACCCCTGGGATTATTTCTAAAATACTCCAGGAAAACAACAACGATCTTGGCGAGCTGCAATGTGACGGCGTGGCTGACTTCTACGACAGTGCCAGACTGTCAGGAACTACAGCGGCGATCCAACTAGACGGGATGGAACTGGGTGCTCCGTCTAAGTGCGACAAGGCTAGATGGTCGAAGCACCCCGAAGTTGGAGCCGGTGACCCGATTGAACGGGATAGAGCATTGGATGCTCTTTGGAAGTCCGACGACAATGTCTGTGACGCGGAAGTCGCGCGAAATGTGTCAGCGCCGTGGTCTGCAATACAAGCTTAAAAGATGTGCCAAGAATGTGCACCTATCATCTTCGTTCCTTCGCCCGACGAGATACAGATCCAACAGCCACCGCCTAGAAAAAGCTCTACAGACGTTTAAGAAATTCCCAGGCCTGTGCGTGGTCGGAACGTAGAGGCCCAGGTTTAAAGGGTTTGGAAAGAGAGAGCTTCTAGAGCAAGAGAATGGGAAACCTAAAGGAGAAAGGAACTTTCCCGACCACCTATGGGAGTTTAACATGAACGAATACGCGCTGGGAGGCCACGATATGGACAGCGTGGATTAGGTGAGCGAATCCACTGTCAAGATCGTCGATCTACAGCCACGTCGTGGAAGCAAGCGGCGAGAGCGCAATAAAAAAAATCACAACCCTTTGTACATTGCGGCTACAGAGTGTTCACAAGGAGAATTCAAAATATCAGATGAAAGTTTCGTAGGCAGTGAGATATGGCCGCCATCGTGTGGAGAACCACCTCCCTGTGCTAGACAAGCAAGACCAATCAATGGCGTCGGCACTGGTTGAGAGTGGAAAGAAAGCCCAGTTGAGATGTGGTTCTGCAAACATAACCATCAGTGGTTCAGTGGTAGAATGCTCGCCTGCCACGCGGGCGGCCCGGGTTCGATTCCCGGCCGATACATTTTTTTTTTTTTTTACAATTTTTAAAACTCATTTATATATTATACAAGAATGACATCCACGGCGCCAATTTATAATTGTAACGAATAGTATTTGAATAAAAGCATTTAATCGGGTAAAACCCGGGCGTTGCCCGGGTCATTCGTATATAATAATTGTATAAATGAATGCAAGACAAAATCACCGCGAATGTTTCTTTTTTTTTTTAAGGCAATTTCTTTTTAAGGCAATTATCGTTATTTATCGTTATTTTTTGTTTCGATTTTATTGAAAAAAAAACGATATGGTGCCTTTAAAAAATGATCTTTATTACTATGCAGTTTTCTATTTAGTCAATATACCTAAGTTCATGTTGTAAATGTAATTATCTCTATCGATTTAGTAGGTGAAATGCAAAAAAAAAATCGACATGATGAAATCTTTATGAAAATTCACATTTTTATTTTTATATTTTCAAGACACACACAGTTTGGGGCGGGACGTTTCACAAGAGAGACATCCACGGCGCCAATTTATAATTGTAACGAATAGTATTTTAATTAAAACATTTTAAAAACACACAGTTTGGAACGGGACGTTTCACAAGAGTGACATCCATGGCGCCAATTTATAATTGTAACGAATAGTATTTGAATTAAAACGTTTTTAAAATATATACGCACTCGGGTAAAACCCGGGCGTTGCCCGGGCCATTCGTCTAGTAGATTTATAAATATTATCAAATAATCAAAATATTATGTGTTTCAAAAATATATTTAAACACATTTAAAATATTTTTATAACATTTAATAAATTTTAAATAAGATATTTCTTTAAATATATATTAAAATTGAAATGCCAAGTTTTTTTACGTCATTTGAATATTATATTACTAAATCCTCTCAAATTAAATATTAAATTTATTATATACTTGGAACACATTTTAGCATTTTTAGGATTTAAAAATGTAATTTCACCAGAAACCGCGAGAGGCGCTGCTTGAGAGTGAAATAAGAAAATTCGCAAATAAAATTGCAACGAATATTTATTTCAAATCAAATTCAAACCAGAAACCTTCCCAGTAGTATAGTAAATATATAACTTTCAATAAGTTTCACGGCGATTGGATAATCTTAACTTTTAAAAACATTAATCGTGTAAATAAACTACGTGAAAAATTATTAACCATTCGAATTCATTTATCGTCGCGATCAGTGTTACGCCAAGCGGTAAAAGGCTGAAACTAACGCTTTTTACATTAAAAAAAGCACATTAACCTTTTTAGTTTTTTGAATAGCCTATATGTTGAATGAAATCTTCAGCTACCTACATGCAAAATTTCATAATGATTGATTCTTTATATTTTGCGCAACACGATAACAAGCATCGATTTTGGATTTCATTTTTATATATAACGTTTAGTTGATTTCTGTTCTGTGTATATGTGAGTGTGAAAAAAAATAATAATAAAAAGAGTCAGGTATGGCTATATATATTTTTATGTGGCAATATAATAATAAGTAGGAAGAGAAAAAAGGACACCACAAGTTTGGAAGAGGAACCCCAGACAACAAGCGAGAGAGGGAGAGAGACGGGCCCGGCAAAGGCCGGGCGGCCGTTCGTGTCGCAAACAATCCCCAACTGTCTTAAAAGTCCCGAAGTTCCAAGTAACGTGCCCCAGTAGTCGCCCCTTGGAATGACGCTAATGTCTAAAGTGGCCGGTCCTTACAATCGCGTCTCTCTCTCTGTGTTGACTGTAGGCTTGTTTCATTATTCCTGGAAGAGTATATATTATGATATATATATATATATCGTAATTTAAACAATGTGATATGTAAGTAATAAAGTATGACGCCTTTTCTAGTCGTCTCAAAGTGACACCAGCTTGCCACGGGACACCTGGGGGATCCAGAGAGGGACAAAAGTAGGGGCGTCCAGATGTTGACAGTTATTTAGGTTACAGTGGATATTTTCGAACAGCCCCGCTCAGTTGTAGACCATTATCATCTCACGACGGTCCCCGCGGCTTTAGGCCTGACGCCGAGCTTTTCCTTAGTTAATCCTCAACTTTACCCTGGTCCTGGTGCCACTTGAGACGTACTGGGAGAGCGTCTTTTGGTCCCAAACTCTGTCCTTACTGTCCCGAGCGAACTTCCCATTCTGCACGCCTTGCCACTCAACCCCGACTGCTTCCAACTCGCTTGTATATACCAAGATGTAATCCCACCACAATCTATGCAATGTATCGTCAAAATATTTTAATAAAAGTTAGGCCTCGCGAAAAAGAGAGAACAGCAATTACCAGGATTGCATCATCCAGGAAGTAAAGGTCACTACCCAGGAACCATAAAACTAAAGTCCAAAGACCTTCTTCTTCCTGGAAGATGGAAATCATGACGACAATGGAGGTACCAACAACCAATCACAGTTAAGCATGAACAACTAAGAACCAATGGTAGGTTAACGCGTAGGACGATCCCAACCAATGAGAAGCCGAGAGAGTTAACGAGAAAGATCTTGGACTCAAAGTTAGTAGTAGGCAGGCGACCAGGCTAGAAACAAGGCCTGCTCAACTCCGACTCTAACCAAGGTAAAATTCTCTTCGTTCATGTGAAAGGCAAGGTACCTCCTTCAGTCTCAACCATCTCTCTCGAATAATATTAGAGAGTCGACAGGATCCAAAATCGATAAATATTATAGAGAGTCGACAGGATATAATGGAAAACGAGCCAACTCAAGACGAGACGACAAGGGAGAAAAGAGAGGGCACTCCCGTGGCCGAAATAGACCAAACACGCACCCTGGCGGAGATCCTCCTTCAGTTGACTGCCGATAGACGCAAGTAGGTTCGAGCCAACGCGCGGAAACGGATCTACTCCCCTTCGAGGAACAACCGCCCAACATGTCGGGCCCATACACCAGCACACCAAGAAAAACAGGTGTGTGGACTGCACCATACAAACCAGCTCAACACGCGAGCGCACGGTCAGTGCAAACAGCCCCACATCCGCAACACGCCCAACATCCACCACAAGACCAAGGACAAGCCGCCCGAGACGCCCCAGCCTTTCGCCAACCAGGTAGGAAGGCACCCACTTTTCGTAAGCCAGCTGACGATCAAACTGTCCATCACCCATGAACTCTCACCCCCTTTCCTCATTGACACAGGCGCAAGCTTGAACATAGTGCCCCATAACATCTATAAAAAGTTAAAATATAACCTCCCTCAATTGCAACTCAAAAAACAACCCATAGACCTACAGGCCATAAACGGTCTTGTACCGACCTTAGGTCAAATAACCCTCCCCCTGACAATTAGTAAAATAACCAAAAACGATAATTCCATGTGGTGGAAGCACCTCTACCATTTGGAATTCTCGAAATAAATACCCTCCGAAAATTTAAATTAACAATAGGCTTTAACCAAGGCACTATGTTCCAACTCGCTGCCCCATTGCCCACTATCACCTACCATTTTGCTCACATCACCAATGAATGCGCCTATTGGGAATGCCAAGCGGAGTCACAAAGGACTCACAACGCACACAAGCCTTCCGCACATGGCACCCAATGCGCGCATCCATTGGTCAAAACCCATTTGCCAACATGCCAATCTAGACGTCACGCGCACGCACAACACTTTTTCACTAAGGCCAATTGTCCTTATTATACGCCCTCTATGCACAAGGCCACAATGGCCCAAACTCACAACAAAAATGCCCAAACATTGTCCATCCAACAGGACAACTCTCACACAAAGTACACACGTGACCACACATCATCACACAACCGTCACACGCGTAACCATCGCAACAAGCGCGACACTCGCACAAAAAGGCGACAGCAACACCACTCAGACACATGCACCCTTACTGATGGTACCACCACACCACTAACACGAAATATCGAAACCATCCACGCCATCCAACCACCATATAATCGCAAAACATTGCGGTACTTCTTAAGCGCTGTGAACGTTTACAAAAAGTTCATCCCGGACTACGCCCGATTGCGGACGCCACTTAACAACCTTCTCAAAAAGGATGTGACGTGGGTTTGGGATGACAAATACCAGAAAGCGTTCACTAGCCTGAAAGAAAGCCTCGCCTCACACCCCATTTTACACCTTTACCAGGAAGGTCTGCCATGCCAAGTGTACTGTGACGCATCAACACTCGGCATGACAGGCGTCCTCAAACAGGTCCACCCTAATCACAGTTAAGCATGAACAACTAAAAACCAATGGGAGGTAAACGCGTAGGACGATCCCAACCAATGAGTAGCCGAGAGAGTTAACGAGGAAGATCTCGGACACAAAGTTAGTAGTAGGCAGGCGACCAGGCTAGAAGCAAGGTGTGCTCAACTCCGACTCTAACCAAGGTAAAATTCTCTTATCATGTGAAAGGCAAGGTATCTCCTTCAGTCTCAACCCTCTCTCTCTCCCTTATCGCGAAGTCTAGATTCAATCCCATCCTGGTTTTGTCTCGTTATTTACCCTGTGGAACCCTACCATTCAACCAACGGCTGCACCACCAATCTTCAACCACCACAAGTCACCAATCCTACAGTAAGTCAACAGGATCTTACATAGGATCAACAACATCGAATAATATTACAGAGAGTCGACAGGATTCAAAATCGATAAATATTACATATATATATGTGATAATCTGTATATAGGAATATGTAACCCCACCACAATCTAAGCAAAATGTATCGTCAAAAGGTTCAATAAAAGTTAAGCCTCGCGAGTTGGGAAAAGAACAATTAACAGGATTGCATCCAGGAAGTAAAGGTCACTGCCCTGGACCCATAAAACTTAAGTTCGAAGGCCTTCTTCTTCCTGGAGGATTGCAATCATGTCGACATTGGAGGTACTAAACCAATCACCTTTAAGCATGACCAATTGATAGCAAATCATCAGAGAGCACGTGGAAGGATCTCTACCAATGAGAAGTCGAGAGAGTTAATGACGATGATCTCGGACAAGAATTTTAAGAAAGAAGGTAGGTGACTGTGCTACGAGCTAGGTGTACTCAACATAGACTCCAACCAAGGTAGTGTACGCTCCATCATGTGAAAGGCCAAATACCTCCAGTCAGTCTCATCATTCTCCCTTTCGCAAGGTCTTATTTTCTATCCCATCCAGGGGTGCTCGTTCTTCCCCTGTGTAAAACCACCATTCGACCAAGACTGCGCCATCAATCCCCAATCCAATCATATCCACCCAACCACACAATTCGACAGGATTCTACAGTGAGTCCACAGCAATACCACAGTAAGTCAACACCCCAAGTCGACACCACAACCCCAATTCGAGAGAATCGACAGGAATCGACATATATATATATATATATATATATATATATATATATACTAGCCGAATTACCCGGGCAACGCCCGGGTTTTACCCGATTAAATGCTTTTATTCAAATAATATTCGTTACAATTATAAATTGGCGCCGTGGATGTCATTCTTGTGAAACGTCCCGCTCTAAACTTTGTGTCTGAGAAGCGATATTTTTATATAAAAAAGTGTAAAGCAATGATACAACAACATCTGAATTATATATAGGTTGCCTAGAAATTGAGATAAGAGCTTCAGAAAAGGAAAAGGTCATGCATGAAAATGGTAGTCTTCAAAAAAATATGTAAAATTTCTACAAAAGAAGAATACTCCGCATATAAGTTATAAAAAATTCGATATTAAAATAAAAAATGAATGAATAACTAAATATAATATAAGTTATAAAAAATACGATATTAAAATAAAATATTGAATTAATAACTAAATATAATATTTTTTTATACAAAATGTGAAATTTAAAAAAGAGGATATATAAATATATTGAATTTAAAGAATAGTTATATATATCGTACATTGATGGCGCCACGACTTAGGTCATTGGACCATTACTTCGCATTTTCCCCGCTAGAGGCACTACTTTCGAGCTAAAGGGCAAATTTTCACGCAAATTTGCAAATAACTCGAAAAATAATCTATATAGAGACCTTTAAATATTCACTATAAGTTTTTCAATAGTTAGCTCTATATACTGTTAAAATTTCAGTCAGATTAGTTACGCATTTTGAACGTGTATAGCCGACATAGGAATAAACACACATACATACATACACTGACTTTTATATATATTGGGATATATATATGTTTGTCGGCTATGCACGCCCTCAAAAGGTAACTAATCTGGCTGAAATTTGAACAGGACAGAGAGTTAAATCTGGAAGAGTTTTTTGCCGCACTTTTAACCAAGAAAAATTATAATTAACTAAGTACTGAGCAACAATATTTTTTAGTCAGAAATGATGATGACAATATTGCTGTATCATGCTTGATTGACATAAACGAATTTCTTTAGGGGAATATTCACTAAAGCAGACCACGAGCGAAGCCAGCAGGAACAAAACTCTACCGGCGAAACTTTCACTCGAGTAGAAGATACACGAAACTAGGTCATCTCTATATATAAAATATCGTTTCTCGTCCTTTTGGCTAAGATCATGTAGTATATCTCTAGATATTTTTATTTATATATATCTTTTTTAAAATCTATTCAGTAGAGAGAGTGGATATGTTTATTCGAAAAATATATTTTATATATTATATAAATATATAATGTAGCGAATATTATTATCATTATTATCATAATATTCTGTGTGTTCCGGAATATTATTATCAATAATGTTCGTTAGGCAAACTTTCACTCGGATAAAACCCGGGCGAAGCCGGGTACACATCCGATAGTAACATATATACCTTATAGACATTACATTACGTACTTACATTACATACATATATTAAATACATGCATACATACATACATAAACATACTAATAAACTTACATATATACATTATATTCATACATTGTATATTTACATTATATAGATAGATTTCATACATACTTACATTAAATATATACATTATATGCATACAATACATACTTATATTACATACCTTCATTATATACATATATTAAATACATATCTTTTACATATATATTACGTACTTACATTACATACAATACATTATATGCATACATTACAAACTTACAATATATACTTAAGTTAAAAACATACAATTATATTGTAGCGTAGAAATCAAGCCTTGAAATATCCTAAAATGTAAAAGTATTTATTGTTGACGCCACCGCGACGAGTCGGCAATTATTTACAAATCAAAAGCAAAACTATCTACAGCTAGGAAACAAGCAAGCAAAGAAATATTTTAAAGATGATTTTACAAATACAGAGTATTTGAGCGGGTCCTCCACCGCTTCTCCGAGCCCAACCTGGACAAAGTAGCGATAAATTCGCAACTTTGCCGACGCCAGGATGGAAAGAGCGTCGTCCTCAAGGCCGAACCCGCCGAAGATCCAAGCCTGCAGGTCAGGAGGGCCGCCTTATGATGTTGAAGGCCTTTCTAATGAGAGGCCTGATGGAGGGACACCACAGTAACGGTGGCTGAGGGAGCGGTCGATGGACCCGCAGGCAGGACAGGAGGGGCCGACCGAGGCAGGATGGGGCAGGGCGTGGAGGGTCAACTTGAGGGCCGCGTCGGCCTCGTGGCCCGAGTAGGCGCAGCGCCGCAGCGAGGCCCAGTCGATCCTGGATGTTGGATTGATGGTGGGCGTCCATCTTGCCAGGAATCTGGAAATGGGCGTGGCGGCGAGGCGCGGACGGTCCAGGGCCCGTCGGGCTGAGCAGGTCGTGAGGCCGTTGAGGAACGGCGTAGCCGTAGCACCACGGCCGCAGCTAAGGAGCTAGATGAGGGCGTAGACTTCGCCCCGAAGCCCACGGCGTTCTCGGAGGTCAGCCTCCGGCAGAAGGCGCCCAGGGCCGCGGCGTCAGCCAGGGCCGAGCGCGTTGGGCGGGAGATGAGGTGTTCCTCCACGGTGAGGTCCCGGATTCGGGCTCCGCGCCAGCGGGCGGGGGCCAGGAGGTCGGGAGGGCGGAGGAACCGGCAGCCGCCGATGATGGGGAGGTCCAGCAGCTGAGATGTGGGGACCGCCCGGTGGTTGAGGCCCAGGATGTTGGAGGCCTCCTCCCAGAGCTTCAGCAGTCGGATACGGCGGGGCTGGAGACGGGTGCCGTCCGGTAGAGGGTGGATGCAGGCTTCACCGCTGTTGCCGCCGACGAGCCAGCTGAAGGCATTTCTGCCCCCGCGGAGCGCGACCTGCACCCCATTGAGGCAGGCGTGCTGGAGCTGGGTCGCGAGGTCGAGGAGGCCGAGGCCTCCGATGGTGACCGGCCTCGCCATGACGTTGGCGGGAAGCCACGCCGTGTGGTCTGGCCCCCAGACGAACCTCGCCAGTCGGGCCTGCAGCTTGGCGATGGTTGGGAGTGATGGAAGGTATCCATGCAGGTGGTGCTGGATCGTGGACCCCACCAGCGTGTTCGCCGCCCTTGCTCGTCCGACGAGGGAGAGGCCGCGGGTGAAGGGCGTCCATCTGCGGCACGCAGTCTCCAGGGGGGCCAGGAGATGCTGCTCCCGGTGGGCGACGGTGCTCCTGGGGGCGATGTCGAGCCCGAGGATCCTGATGGAGGTGGTCGACCAGGAGGCGCCGAGAGGGGAGTCGCCGCGGTTGCCCCAGGCGCCGCACCAGAGGCCAGCGCTCTTCTGGAGGTTCACACCAACTCCGGAGGCCTGCCTATAGTATTCGAAGACGGTCGCCACCCGCTCGAAGTCCTCGTCGCGATGGAATAGGAGGACTATGTCGTCGGCGTAGGCGGTGACGTTGCCCACGCCGAGGGGCAACTCCAGGCGACGTAGCAGCGGCCCCGTGGCGATGCTAAAAAGTGCGGTGCTCACGGCGCAACCCTGCCTTAGGCCGTTGAGGAGGGGAAAGGCGGCGGTATAGAATCCTCCGGCCCGGATCGTGGCGTCCGCCCCGGCGTAGAGGATATTGATCCAGGCCCTGAAGGCCGGCGGGAGGCGGAGGGACGTCAGCAGGGACTCCAGGGAGCCGCGGTCCAATGAGTCAAAGGCGGACTACAGGTCTACGCCCATGACGGCCAGCGGCGAGCCCAGGGCGGTGGCCTCCTCGACGGCGTCCGTTATCATGGCGATGTTCCATGACGGGGACCTCCCGGGGATGGCGTAGGACTGGCATTTCGGCACAAGGGTCCGCAGGTGGGGCTTGAGGCGCCGGTGAAGGATGGCGGCCAGGACCCTGTAGTCGGCCGAAGGCAGCGCGACGGGCCTGTAGCCATCAAGGCCGCGTCCTCCGCGGGCCTTGGGCACGAGGCAGATGGAGCTGCGCCGCGTCGACGGAGGCAGGGCACCGCGGAGCCGCGAACACCCGGGCCAGAGCTTCCGCTAAGAAGTTCTCGTTGAAGGCGACGAGGAGCTCGCACGGCAAGCCATCCCAGCTAGGGGCCTTTCCGCGAGGGAGGTGCTCGATGGCGTGGGCGATCTCGCTGGGGCTGATGTCTGGTCGGTGGAGCGGGTCCTCCTCACTCAGCTCGCGGGTGGTGGAGGTGGGCGTGCTGCTGGCGATGAAGGCAGCTCCCGCAGCTGGATCACTGGTGGGACGGGCGAAGCGGGGCTGGAAGGTCGCGAACGCCCTCCGCCGAAGCTCTGGGCCCTCGATGACGTTATCCTCCTCGTCCCTGATGACGCTGACCGGGCGACGGAGGCGGATGGCGCGTGCCAGGTCCGGCAGCGATTGGTAGTCTGCCCGGATGGAGGAGGCCTCGAGCTGCGCCGCGATGTAATGTCTCGCCCTGTAGACGTAGCTGTCGCTGGCAGCGTGGCGCGGGTCGTGCAGGGATCTGGCCTCCGCCTGCAGCCCCGCCTTGATGGTGGTCCTTATCCCAAAAGGTCCCGTCGTCGTCATCGTGCGCTGTGTCTTCCTCCAACTCCCGGATGTAGCCAGCCAGATGTTCGAGAGCAAGGCCCGAGCGGAGCATCGCGGCCAAGCGAGGCTGGGTGGGGGAGGAGACGGCGGTGGTGGGCGGGCCCACCTGGAGCAGCACGAGGCGGTGGTCCGAGAGGTGGTAGTGGCTGGTCGCGTAGATGGACACGCGATCCAGGACTCCAGCAGGGACGAGGATCCGGTCCAGGCGGCTCGATTCGTCTTGGTCGCCGTTGCCTGGCGACTCTGGTGGGCAGGTGGGCGGCCTCGAACTGGGTGGCCACGTCGACCAGCGCGGCCAGGTCCAGAAGAGCGGCGAGGGCATCCGACGATGATGATGATGAGGGGCCCCGATCCCTGATGTTAAAATCGCCGATTATTCCAGCAGGCCCCCTCCTCCTCCTGTGCCGCTGTAGCCGCCAGGAGCTCCAGTTGCCGGTTTCTCTTCCGGGGTTCATGCGCCAGATGAACGGCGATGGCCGTCATCTCCTCGCCGTGGACATCTATGGTTGCCAAGGCGATGTGGCCCGGCCACAGGACGCGCTGTTGTATCACGGCTACGCCTGACCCGAAGACGCAGGCGAGTCCGGACCTCGAGATGGCTACGGGATGGACCAATACAACAGCGTTGTAGCCGAGGCAGAGGTCTTGGCCGTTGCCCAGATGAAATGCGTTTGTCTCCTGGACAAACGCGATGTCCACGTGATGTTACCTGAGGAGATGACAAAGGGCAAGTCTCCTCCCCCGAGTGGCGAGCCCTCGCGCGTTGATGGTGGCGACGCGGTGGTTCATTGGCGCTGTAGGTCACGCAGCACCCTCCTGATCTTCTGGATTATTGGGAGATAAAGAGATATTATTCCAAAAAGGTATGAAAATAATCAAATGTGTGATCTTTACGTTTCAGATAGGAAAAGTGTATGTAATAAACGAACACTTTGCAAAATATTTATTATCTTTATAATAGGTAAATTGGATACTCTATAACGAAAAAGACAGAATATGGCTATGATCTTTTATTAGGCAAAAAAATTATATAGATAAACCTTTTTTACAATTTTTGAACTGGAAGAATGCTGCTTTCACTAACACCTGAAGATCAAAATAAAAAATTGATAAAATCTAGATTTTAACCCGGTAGAGAGAGAAAATTTTGCATCAAAAGATATTGGATCAATTCTTCAACGTTCTACGAATACTCTTCTGGACTTATCTTTTAACGCCAGCAATTGCATTTAATTACAGTTTAATATATTTAATCTGTGTTATATATATGCTCTAAAATTCAGAAATCCGTATATTCATATAGTTAAAAGAATGTTTTTATTTTGGATCAAATATATTTAATTTTCTAATACAAGGTATGTCCCATAAGTTCCCGGACTGGGTCCATAAAAAATAAATAAATGAAAAATGTAAATAAATTTGACTGTTTATTATAGAAAAAATATCTGGCAACACGGTGGTACCAATATCGAGGCGGTACGTGCGCGCGCGCGCCAAAGGTCATTCTAATTTTTTTTTAAGGTTACACCCAGCGCTGCGGCGATTTTACGATGGAACAAAAAATGAAGCAGATGATATGCATAGAATTTTGTGTGGAACTTCAAATATCAGCAACCGAAACTTTTGAAATGTTTAATAAAGCATTCCCCAATGACACCCCAAAGAGAACAACTGTTTTTGAATGGCATTCTAGATTTAAAGCTGGCAAAATTTCCATTGAAAATGATCCTCATCAAGGACGCCCAAAATTTCAAAGGACTGATGAAAATGTGCAAAATATCACCGATTTGATAAAATAAAATCCTCGAATCACTTTTCTGGAGCTAGAGCAAGAAACAGGCATCTCTAAAACAACGATTGGAAGGATCGTAACCGAAGATTTGAAGCTCAAAAGACTCCTGCAAAATTCATCCCAAGATTCCTCACTAATGAGCAAAAACTGTGTCGGCTTGCAACCTGTGAGGGCATGTTGGAAATGACAAGAACGGATCCGGAATGGAAAGACAAGATAATCACAGGCGACGAGACATGGGTCTATGGCTATGACCCTGAAACCAAGCGTTATCTACCGAGTGGAGAGGTCAGGGTGAGCCTAGACCCAAAAAATCCAGGATATTAAAATCCAGAAACAAGGTGTTGCTGGTTGCTTTTTTGGATAAAAAGGGCATTGTTCATCACAAGTATCTTTCTGCAGGCCAAACAGTTATTAAGGAAATGTATTTGGGTATTCTTCGCCGTCTAAGGGAAGCGAATAAAAAAAAAAGGCCAGAAAAATAGACTAATGGTGACTGGATCTTACACCATGGCAATGCTCGCCCTCACACAGCGCACTTGGTGACGAGTTTTTTGGCGAAAAACGGGACACAAATCCTACCTCAACCACCCTATTCCCCAGACATCGCACCAAATGACTTTTTCCTGTTCCCCAAACACAAAGCAGTTCTAAAAGGAAGACATTTTGACACCAGGGATGACATAATAGAAAAATCGTTCTTGGCTTTGAAGAGCATTCCAAAAGAGGCCTATAAAAACTGTTTCGACAATTGGGAGAAACGATGGCGCTGGTGCGTTGAAGCAAGGGGGGATTACTTTGAAAAGTTTTAATAATTTTTTAAAAATATCTTACCATTTTTTTATGGATCCAGTCCGTGAACTTATGGGATATACCTTGTATTTCGTTTGTGTGTGTAGCAACCAGCCAAACTTGATAAGTAAAGTGATAAGCAAGCCTCTCAAAACAATCTTGTTGCCCGAAGAAGTTTGGCGTGTTGCCACACAAAAGGCTAAGCCTGTTCATTTCTCTAAATGTTAGACAAAATAACTTTAAAATATTTTCAAGTGGCTCGGGTCACAAGAGGCTCCATGGGACGCCTGTCAATCATCCCTGGACTCCGGGGGTGGGGGCCACGGGTGTGAGGGGTTCTCGGAATATGATCGGCAAATAGGGGAGGGACGCCTCGGTGGCTAACGTCGCTCATTAGTATTATCTTTACCTTGGGATAGGTTGTATTATTATCTGACTCTATCTCTCCCTATAAATACCTCTTGTAGATGATTTTATTGGAGAGCTAGAAGGTAAATACCCTTTATAATAAATTAATTATTCCCAAATTTGACCTTTATTTATCTCCGCGACATATTTTGGCGGAGACGCTGGGTAACGTGACGGGACTTCGAAGAAGTCGACGTCTACAGGGACGTGAACCAATTCTTGAACCTTTGCCACAACTAATAAAAATGAAAAACGACCACAGACCTACTGTTAGCGGATCCTACCTCACTTGTCATCGTCAACGAGATCCATCTACCTTTTCTGGAGATGGAAATATAAACCCTGGACAGTGGTTGAAAGAGTACGAGAGAGTGTCGAAGTATAACAGTTGGGACGAGACCATGAAGCTTGCCAACGTCGTCTTTTACTTGAACGGAACTGCAGGAAGGTGATTTGATAATAACGAAGAATCACTCAAATCGTGGAGAAGCTTTGAAGACGCATTCCGCGGTGTGTTCGAACTGCAGAAGGATTCTTCTCGGCGCGCCGAGGAAGTTCTGAAGTCAAGAGCACAGAAGGCCGAGGAATCCAGCGAGTCGTATATACAGGAGATTCTTAGTCTCTGCCACCAGGTGAACCATTGCATGGAAGAAGGTGAGGTAGTTGCTCACATTATAAAGGGAATTTCGGAGGACACATACCAGGTATTGGTGGCGAAAGACATACAGACGGTAGATGAGATCCTGAAGTTTTGCTGTCATCTGGCAACTGTCAAGCAGCGCAGGATAGGCCGTACGAAATTCGCCTGGTTATCAAACGTAATGCCCATTTCTTGTGTTGACGACTAAGACGACTTGGCCGGGTTAATTCGCCGCATCGTTAGAGAAAAGATTCAAAAGGTCTTCTCAGCACCTGAAATGGTCAATCCTCTCCGAGAAGTGAACGCCCTGGAACAGACTGTGAGGAAAGAAGTCAGCCATGCCCTCCAACTTACCAGACCACAAATCAACGTGGTACAACAACAACCACGTACGCCCTATTATAATATCGACCGACCAACCGAACGCATGAAGACGGAACAATGGAGAACCTACGACAACAAACTCATCTGCTTCCACTGCGGACGACCCGGACATGTCGTTCCTTATTGTAGAGAACGACGGCAGGTCTTCGCTGAAGCCAGGTCAAGGAATGGCGGAGAAGGAAGAAATTGTGGATACTCGAGTCGACCCCCGAGATATGACGCAGACGACGACTATGTAACGCCCCAAACCTCGACGTACTTCTACCGGAGCTCTTCCCCACATCCAAGCCGCGCAAGGTTGCCAGCCCGAAGACAATCCCAGTCGCCAGCCCGTCGTTTCAGCCGTTCTCCCAAGCCTCAGAATGTGAAAAACTAAATGGAGCGGCTTCTAACGGGGGTGAGGTCGCCATTAAGGAAATTCCTCTAGGGTATATCGCCGCTAAATTGAAAGGAAAATTTTGTTATGGTCGAAATAAATGGACGCAAAATTAAAGCATTGGTGGATTCAAGAGCAGACTTTACTGTTATTTCGGACAAATTTCGACGCGAACTAAAGACACCTCTCTCCAAAGAACCAGGTCCCATTATTTAAGCCGCAAACAAAAATTTAATAGAGACCCTAGGAAAATGTGTCCTGAACATAGAAGTTAATGGTCTGAATATATTATTTGAATTCGCTGTTATGGTGGAATGCAGCCATGACATCATATTCGGATGGGACTTCTTCAAGGCCATCGAGGCCGTCATTGATTGTGGCAGAAATGAACTCCATCTCGGGGAAACCTCTGTCCTGGAATCTCGAGTGGAGGAAAACCCAGAGATTGTTTGCTTTCGACGACTTTGTCATCCCGCCTAAATCAATAAAGATCAGTGTGATAAACGAAGAAAGATGTGGTGTTAGAGATGTTTTAGTCTCAACTTCTAAGGACTTATTATTAAGAAAGGAGGTTCTTATACCAAACTTATTGGTTACATTTCGACACGGCCGAGGTAGCATTTGGGTGGCGAATGGAGCGTCTTGGCCGAAACTGATTACATCAGGAATGAATATGTGCACCATGGAAAGTTATGAGAATAGGAATATCTGCAGTATTATTGAATCCAGCGATAAGTTACAATAAACGCAGCTAAAGTCACGTGAATGGTCACAGAAATTCAAAGGTTGCAGCTTGTTTCATGCCTTGACGAGTTTATTGTCATATTTGATTTTGGAAGTACTCCTATTAAGCCCACCAAAACTGTGAAGCACAAGATAAACACAGGAGACCACTCTCCTATCAAACAGCGGCCCTATAGAGTAGCACCAAGTGAACGACGACTAATTCAAGATGAAGTGAACAAGATGATTGAATATCACATCGTGAAGCCCTCTGGAAGTCCTTGGTCATCTCCAGGTATTCTAGTTCGAAAGAAAGATGGCCCTGGAGATTCTGTGTAGATTATCGTCGATTAAATAAGATAACAAAAAAAAGATGTTTACCCGCTGCCACGCATTGAGGATGCCTTGGACAGTTTAGCCGGCTCTAGTTACTTCTCCACGATGGATCTTCGTTCCGGGTATTGGCAGATTGAAGTGGACGAAAAATACAGGGAGAAAACTGCCTTCATCACTCCAGATAGGGTGTATGAATTCCGAGTAATGCCTTTTGGTCTATGCAACGCTCCAGCAACGTTTGAAAGAATGATATATAGTGTTCTGGGCAGTCTTAAATGTAACATGTGCCTTTGCTACCTGGACGACCTCGTAGTTTACACACCTACCTTTGAGGAACATCTACGTCGTCTACAACTTGTATTAAGGTGCATCCAGAAAGCTGGACTAAGCTTGAACCACAATAAGTGCCTTTTTGGATCAAGGAGGATAAATATTTTAGGACACCTTGTTGACGCCAATGGAATTGATCCAGTTCCAGATAAAGTTGAAGCCGTCTCTAAATTTCCGAGGCCAAGGAATATCTCTGAACTGAAGAGCTTTCTTGGAATATGTTCCTAATATAGAGAACGCTTCACCACTCTTTATAGAACTTGAATTTTGAAGAGCATAGAAGAAAATATCACATTTAATGACACTCAGCCCATTCAGATTATCACATACCTATCAATAGAGATTACCTACTCAATATTTCAACTGTTATGCATACTTAATGTAGGTATGGTAGGTTTTATGAAAATTTACCTTAAAAGGTTCTATGTATTTTCTATAGTAAGCAAATATTTATGAATATCTTGCTTCAGGTAAATGAACATTTATCATGCAATAATATTAGCAGACATAAGAACATTTGCGATTTACTTTATAAAAATATTCGTAAAACCTTACACAATGTTTCTTTATTACGAAAACACCACGAGCTTTCGAGCTCTCGCTCTTCAACAGTCAAAATTTATAATATAAGAGTGAGCAAGAGAGGAGAGATGGCTATTTATACTGAGAGTAACGCATGAGGCGAGATTTGCATAGATGGCTATTTATACTAAGAGTGACCATGTGAGGTGAGATTTTCCTAGATAGATATTTATATTGAGTCAATAAGGTGAGATTTGCATAAAGAGTATGCTCACTCTCAGTATAAATATCCATCAATGAAAATCTCACCTTATTTACTCAATATAAATATCTATATATGCAAATATCACCTCACGTGCTCACTCTTATTATGAATAGCCATCTATGCAAATCTCGCCCCACGTGTTACTCTCAGTATAAATAGTCATCTCGCCTCCCTTGTTCACTCAGATTATAATTTTTGCCTGTTGAAGAGTGAGAGCTCGAAACCTCGTGATGTTTTCGTAATAAAGAAACATATTGCGTAATGTTTTTTTTTTATATTATCAGCAATACCATAATAGCTTGCTGTGTGTGACATTGCAGCGGGGTACGTCTTCTTCGACGTCTTCAACCAGGCATCCCTCAAACGGCCGACGCTAATTGGGCCAGTAACGGAGGCGAGCGAGGGAAGCACGCGATGTCTCAGCTTCTGGTTTGCCACCTTTGGTCGGGGCTCAGATACGGCACTGAGAGTGAGCCATGTGGACGCCGAGCGTGACAACTTAGTGTGGCGGCTGGTGAGCGGGTCACGTCGCCGCGACGCTAGGCCAGAGTGGACCTATGGCCAGGTGACGGTGGACAACGATCTCGAACACAGGGTGGGTATATTCGCGCTTCATTTTACTGTGGTTACTAGGTGGTCTCTTGCTCATCAAATGGCTCTTATTTAGAGCATTTTTTAGGATATTCAAATATATATGGTAATTTAAACCAACAAACCTATATTGTATAATACTTATAACAAGATTGTCATGTTGTATATAGAAACACATCTATAAATAATTATACGCATGATTGACATGTGTCATTGCATCACCATAGGTAATGTACTTTGTACAAACCGAGAATGAATTAATAAAATAATATAATAGATTAAGAGCTGAGTTAAAGCAAGATTGAGAAGTTCAAAAACGTCTAAAATCTAAAGAGAAATCTAACAACCCTAAAGAGGAATTTGGCAGGTCGTTCCATTAAGGCCATTGGATGTACAATACCGCAGACGCCCCACACCCTTTGCACCCGTTCTAAGTCCAAATTCCCGCATGTCTCCCCCCTCGGCAAAGATATAAAAAACATCTGCCCTAGTTTCTGCACCATCAGTGTGAGCCCTCGTCGGTTGTACCCAGGTCCACCTCATCGACCATGTAGATCTTGCTCTTAGCTCGACTCCTATCTGTTCACGGAACTTTCCTACTACAACTGTGTCTCTTCGTTTTTTGTGCGTGGACATTCCCAAGCTTTCCACTCTGCCTCGACCACGACTGCCTGTACTCTGTGAGAACTGTTAAAGGTCCTCCAAGGTGCAGAGAGGTACTGAAAAACTCTCCACGCCCTGACTGTCCCTCTCGGTTACTACTGGTTTGACCCTTGGTTATCACAGCTATAGCGAGAGTCGACAGGATAACCAAAACGAAGGACACCACAACGAAGAAGGTAAGAAGACTGTCCAGATAGAAAAGAGGGAAAGAGCCAAGATGGAAGAACAAACCGACCAGTCCAACGATACGACCGAGCCATCTGTCCCCAAACAAGAGACGACATTTGAAGAGGAGGAAACGTCGCCGCCCCAAGGCACCTCCACAAACCCGCTGACACAGATCGCCGATGCCCTGAGTAAACTGCTGGTCGCCCGATCTCCGAGGGAGATAGACGTGAGTCCATACGATGGTACCTTTGAAGCCCAGAGCTTTTTCGACAACTTCGATGCCCAAGCAGACCGAGCTGAGCTGACCTACACGGATCGCCTACTCAAGTTACCGTGCTAGCTGCAAGGTAAGCCACTCCAATATTTCCGAAGCTTACGGTTAGATAGGTTATTTTATAATGAAGCCCGCCAGACACTGATAGACTTATTCCCAGAAACGACAGAAGCGTCGTTTGCACGCTTTTTGGCCATCAAGATGACACCCCAAATGCCCCTAGAAGACTACTACCAAAACAAAACGGTAATGTGCATGAAATTAAACCTACCCGCCGACATATTAATAGAGTCTCTGACCCGTCGCAGACCAGCGATTAATCGCAACTGTGCAACCAAACACCATTAAAGAATGGTTCAACCTAGTGTCAGGAATAACCCAGTGTGCCATCAGTGCAGCGTACCAGCGCCAAATAGACAAGGCCCCACTCCCAACCTACCACAACCCACCACCGCGGTACAACAACCAGCGGTCATCACGTGTAAAGTACCAAGTTGCACCCCACCCTAGCCATGCAAGTATTGCAATATTATGCACTGGCACTCCCAGTGTGAACAACGGTTCCCACAGAGCCGAACACGCCCAGTCTACAGCGCCAAACCACGCACAACCACTGTACCAAAACGTGGCACCCACACCCGGCCTAAGGTCCAACCTCTGAGCCCTTTTCCCCAAGTCCAAGTTGCAAGCCAAGACGACTCTACAAGCCCCGCGAGCAACTCAACGGTAGGAAAACCTGCAAACATTTTTCGTTGAATAGCTCGTAATATGGACTGAACTGTCACCAAATGTAATTTTGCCTTTATAATAGACACGGGAGCATCTATAAACATACTGTAAGAGAATCAGAGGCTGGATCTCAGAAAGTATGTTTAATTAACAATAATTATATATTAAGATGACAAGGAACAAAGAGAGTCAAAAAGGCAAGCGTAGGGGCAGACAACAAAGCAAACTGAAACTTATACAGGTCGGCCGTTCGGAGCGGCGCCAGGTCACGTGATGTCTGGGGGAAGGTGGCGTTGCTAAGGCAACGGCCGGTGTGCGTAGTTACTCTCTCCAACACTCCCACCTAACAAGCACTTTGTTGTTTCAAACAGTCCACGTTGGCTTCTTTGTCTTCTATACCTTTCTGGAGGTAGTGCTTTCGTAAATATGTCTGCAGCTTGATCATTGGAGCAGACATAAAGTAGGTCAATTGCATGTTTTTGAAAATTATCTCTGATAAAGTGATACGAAATATCAATATGTTTAGTTCTTTTGTGGTATTCTGGGTTGTGAGAAAGTCTTATGTAGCTTTGATTGTCACAAAAAATTGTTGTAGGCTTTACTTGTTCTTGATGTAGCTCGTGTAGAAGTTGTCTCAGCCAAATTGCTTCTTTCGTTGCTTTGGAAGCCGCAATATATTTAGATTCTGTTGTTGACAGAGACACACAATTCTGTTTTTGACTGCACCAAGAAATAGGTCCATTATTCAACATGAACACATATCCGGTGGTTGATTTTCTTGTGTCTAGGTCTCCAGCAAAATCAGCATCGGAAAAACCTATCAGAGATGTAGTGCAGGAACTCCCACCAAAACAAATACCGATGTTTTTCGTAGCTTTTAAGTATCCAAATATTTTCTTTACTGCGGTCCAATGTGAAGGTCCTGGGTTGTTCATAAATTGGCTAACCCTGCTGAAAAGGTCTAGTTCCAGTCATGAGGTGCATTAAACTACCAATTGTCTGTCTGTATGGAATCTTGTTCATTTCTTCAATTTCCTGATTATCCTTTGGGCACATCTCTTTTGTTAGTTTTGAGTAAGGATCAGAAGGTACAGATTGTAACTTAATTTCAAGAAGGTTGTCATGTTCAAGTGTTCTTTCAATGTATGAGGCTTGATGTAGAAATAACATTTTAGTTGTTCTATCTCGATATATTTGTAGGCCAAGGAAATAATCGGCAGTAAAAGTTTTTATTTCAAAATTGGAATTTAAGTACTCTACTATATCATCTAAATGTTGTTTATTTACACTGAATATTAAGCAATCATCTACATATATTGCAAGTAATATGTAAGCCTGTTTACATTTCATTGTATAGACACATGAATCTGATATGCTAGGTTTGTGATCAAACTTAATTAAAAACTCATGAAATTTCTTGTTCCACATTCTGGGGGATTGTTTAAGACCATAGATGCTTTTCTGAGGAGAGCAAACATGATTTGGAAAATCTGGGTTTTCATAACCTTGGGGTTGTTCCATGTAAAGTTCTTCTTCCAAATCACCATTCAAGAAGGTAGATTTTACATCTAATTGAATCATTTCCATATCAAGTGATGCACAAAGTGATAAGATTGTTCTAATTGAATCGAATTTTACTACTGGAGAAAAAGTTTCACCATAATCAAGTCCTGATTTTTGTGAATAACCTTTCGCAACTAGTCTAGCCTTAAACATTTTATTTGATCCATCTGCATTTTGCTTTATTTTGTATACCCACTTGCATGCAATAGCTTTTCTGTCTGAAGGTAGTGTCACATAAGTCCATGTTTGATTTTTCATCAAGGAATTGAATTCATCATCCATAGCTAGTTTCCACTTTTTTGAGTTTTGTCCTACAATTGCATCTTCATAGTTCAATGGTTCTTAGTCATGGACATAACAAGCATATTAAATAGCTCTTGTACAGTTGGTTGATGATTGTTCCTTTTCTCTGATTCTATTCCTGAGAGGGTATCGACATGATTCTTCTGGTTTGGAACTGATATTTGTGCTATCAACACTTTCTTTACTATATATAGTTACCTGCTCTTGTTGGTTATCCTGAATATTTTCTGATGTATTAGCTTCAGTAAATATTACATCTCTGCTTATGATAAATTTTCTATCAATAGGATCCCACATTCTATAATTTTTGTTAGTGTTAGTATATCTAACAAAAAATGTACGAATACTCTTTTTGTCTAATTTCTTTCTGTTATCTTTTGGTATATGCACATAAGCGTTACATCCAAAAGTTTTCAAATGTAAGATGGAGGGTTTTCTCTTGTACCATATTTCATAAGGTGTAGAATTTCCCAATACTTTAGTAGTACATCTATTTAAGAGATAGACTGCTGTGTATACGGCTTCAGCCCACAGTTCAAGCGGCATTTTTCTTCCATGTAACAAGCATCTAGCTGATTCAACTATTGTTCTGTTATCTCTTTCAGAAATTCCATTCTGTTCTGGGGTATATGGAGCAGTGAGTTCATGAACAATTCCTAGAGATTTTAGATAATCAGAAAAATTCTTATTTAAGAATTCTGTCCCATTATCTGTTCTGAATCTTTTTATTTTATTTCCAGTTTCAGTCCTAACTCTTTTTACAAATTCTTTAAATTTCTCAAGTACATCTGATATATGCCTAATGAAGTAGGCCACTCTAAATCATGAAAAATCATCCTTGAATGATACAAAATATAATGATCCACACCTGGTGATCTTTTACTCATTGGTCCACAAACATCTGAATAGATCAGCTCTCCTGGATAGGTCGAATTTGGACTTGTTGACGCGTGAAAAACTTTTCTATTTTGTTTTCCATAGATGCATGCTTCACCTAGTAAAGAATCAGGCTTTTCTCTAATTTTAATGTTTTCTTCAAAAACATTATTTTCAAACATTTGGGTTAATTTTATAGGATTTACATGATCCATTCTTTGATGCCATATATATATAGACTTAACTGAGCAACATGAGTTTGTGAAGATTGCTTTGCTTTAATAAAAATTCTATAAAGTTTTGAATTGTCCTTTATTCCAGTAACTAGCACTTTCGAATTTTTCGTCAATTTTATTTGATTTCCTTTACAAATGAGCGTCAAACCATGTTTTGTTGCAGTAGATATTTAAAAAAGATTGGTCTCCAATTCAGGTATATAGAGAACATCCAAAAGAGTTGCATTAATTTCCTGACTATCAACATAAGAGAGAATATCAATATTTCCCTTACCTTTTGCATAGATCTTCTTTCCATCTCCAAGGCACACAGGATGAACACCTTCTGGTATTTCTTCGAACGTAGAGAACCATTCTCTTCTGAAAGTCATGTGATCCGTTGCTCCAGAATCTGCAATCCAGGAATCCTTTGTTTCAGCGAGGAAGGCACTTGTCTCAGTTGAAAAAGCACAGCTATCATCTCTGGCTGAGGAACTTGGCTGTTGTCCTTTTTGTTCTTCCTTTCTTTTATAGCATTCTTTCCACCAATGTCCTTTCTTCTTGCAATATCCACAGTGTGTGTTCTTCTTTTTATCTTTAATGGATTGTTGTGCTGCTGTTGTTTGCTGGAAGCTGTTGAATTTCTGTTGAACTTTAAAAAAGTCATCAAGGCATTATCTGGTTTAAAATTTCCTGAAGAATCCCAATGATCCTGTAAGCTTTCTTCTTTCAGTAATCTTGCCGTCAAGTTTTCTACAGTCTTTTCTTCTGATGAAACTGAATCCCACGCTGTTATGAAATTCTTGTATTTATCAGGCAAGCTGCAAATTATCTTTGTAATTAGGGCAACATCAGAGATTGGCTCACCTAGATCTTTCATTTGTTTGTGCCTGAGTTCCAACTTTGGAAATGTGAGAAGCAATGTTATCATTTGGATTCATTTTGTATTCGAAAAATCTTTGTTGCAGCAAATATTTGTTTGTTTCAGATTTCAGTTCATATATTGTTGATAATTTCTTCCACATTTCTGCTGTAGTCTGACAATTAACAATCTGTTGAAGATATTTAAACTCTAGAGCAGTAGTGATCAGCATTTTGGATTTTGCATCTTTCTTTTTCCATTCAGAGAATTTTGCAATATCCTCTATTTCAGGTTTTACTTCAGAGTCATCAGTTATACTGAGAAGATCTTTTGGTTCTAGAATAATCTTCATTTGAAATTTCCATAGATGAAAATTATCGCCGTTGAATTTTTTAATTTGTGGAAGTTCAGTTGTCATCTTGAGCAAGCAAACGAATTTCAGCTTAGATAAACAAAAATATTTGATACCAACCAAGCTCTGCTGCCATGTAAGAGAATCAGAGGCTGGATCTCAGAAAGTATGTTTAATTAACAATAATATTATATTAAGATGACAAGGAACAAAGAAAGTCAAAAAGGCAAGCGTAGGGGCAGACAACAAAGCAAACTGAAACTTATACAGATACGGCCGTTCGGAGCGGCGCCAGGTCACGTGATGTCTGGGGGAAGGTGGCGTTGCTAAGGCAACGGCCGGTGTGCGTAGTTACTCTCTCCAACACATACTTAGATATTTTATGAACCATAGAAAATAGATTACCATATAAAATTATTATCCATCAGTACAGTTTAACAATAAATTCAATAGTCCACAATGTAAATATCCTAGGATATATATATAATACCCTAGGATAACTTAAAATAGGTAACCTCACCTAAAAACTAAAATATTTATAATAGAAGCTTCCCTACCTTTTGGTATTTTATCTATTAATACCCTTAAAACATTTAAATTAATTATAGATTTTAATAATCTCCAAATTTATCAAAAGAATGATGCTCTCCCAACAAATGTCTATAAGCTCACCAAGCGCAAACAGGATTTATGTCCCATTCAACCGAAGGAAACAACTATTTTTACCACACTTCCCTCGAACCAGTCTTTTTTACATGTGGCGGATCCTGCCCCTATATTTTCCCCCTCTGTTGTATCACCTCCTATATCTCCTCCCCATGATATTGAGTTATCTATACCTTCTAAATTGGCACCCCAACTTCACCCAATTCTATGCGAATTCTCGCATGAGTTCTCTACTAATAAATACAACGTGCTCAAATTGAACATTCCACCGGTAAAAATCAATACCACCACATATAAAATAATAGCATTACGCCCATATAGAGTGCCACTACACGATCAACAAGAAATAAAAACCGAAATAGAGCAAATGCTCCAACATGGTATCATTGCCCCGTCTGTCTCACCTTTCGCCAGTCCAATAACTCTTGTTACGAAACGTGACAAAACGAAACGTATCTGTGTTGATTACAGAAAACTCAATGAAATCATCGCTCCAGACGTACATCCTTTACCTTTAATAGAAACCATTCTTGACAAATTGTCGAAAGCCAAATACTACTCTTCTGTAGAAATAACATCCGCATATTGGCAAGTGGAAATAGAACCTAACTCACGTAATCTACTAGCTTTCGTGACGTTAGATAGTCAGTACGAATTTTGTAGACTTCCGTACGGATTCAAAAGTTCGCCACAGATATATCATCGTGCCATAAACCAGGTCATGCAAAAATATAAACTAAATTTTGTTACCAATTACTTCGACGATTTCATTATTTTCTATAACACCTTAGGGGATCATCTACAACACCTACAACCATTTCCAACGGTGTGTCAACACAAAAACATCAAACTCAATTATAATAAATGTTCATTTTTTAAAACATCTATAGATTTATTAGGATACACTGTTACCTCAGGTACTTATGCACCACAGACGCACAACCTTAATACCATAAATGCCAACAAACCACCTACCAATCAAAAGACACTACAATCATTTTTAGGAGCAGTGAAAGTTTATAATAAGTTTATACCAGATTATATCCGCTCACGAGCACCTTTAAATAAACTACTTTAAAAAGATGTGAAATGGAATTGGGACCCAGAATGTCAACAAGCCTTCACCACTCTCAACGAGAGTTTAACCAGTAAACCAGTACTACACTTGTATCAAGTCGGTTTGCCATGCCGCCTTTATTGCGACGCATCCACCCAAGGGATCGCAGGCATACTAAAACAGGTACATCCAGACGGACAAGTACATCCTATACAATATTTCAGCCGCGCCCTTAGAGCACATGAGAGAAACTACACCGTTTCCGAACTCGAGTGCCTCGCCATCGTCGAAAGTGTAGACAAATTCCGAATATACCTCACTGGTATAAAATTCACCATATACACAGATCACCAAGCTTTACAATGGCGCAATACTCTAAAAATCCTTCAGGACGACTCTTTAGATGGGGCCTGAGACTATCTACCTATAATTACGAAATCCACTACCTCAAAGGCAGCCAACAGTACGAAGCAGATTTACTATCTCGAAATCCCTTTGTAGGATTTATCAGTGCTGAAATTATCAAACAGCATCAACCAACAGCATCCCCCTTCAACATTGATACAAACGGCTTACATATCATTACCCGAAAAGGTGTAACTAAAATAATATTTCCCGAAACCCTGCAACATACTCTCATGAACAAAGTTCACCAAGAATATAACCACCCAGGCATCTCTCAGATGACCCGCATAATTACTACCCAGTACTACTGGAAAGTTATCTCAAATATAAATAAAGTTTTGTCAGGTCGTGTCACAGCTGCCAAATCATTAAAAGACTTAAAGGTAAACCCTATGGTGCCTTCAGACAAATTCCACCACCTCAACAACCGTTCGACTTAATCTCTATAGATACACTAGCTGGATTTTCGAAATATCGTAGTAGTGGATCATTTAACGCGATATGCTTGGACCTTTCTATCGAAGTCCACCAGTACCCTAACGTACATTCAAACCCTCAAAACTGTACTACAACAAGGATTTCCAAAAGTCTGTTATCTGACAGAGCGCCCACTTTTACCTCAGAAAAATTCCGTAAATTTCTAATAACACATGGTATACAACCCCTACTCACCACAAGCAATAACCCACAAGCAAACGGTTTAATAGAACGCTTAAATGCGACCATTACAGGCACACTCAGACTAGCTTATCTAGAAAATCCGAAAGCTTCCTGGACTCAACTAGTTAAGCGCCTCACCCAGACGCATAATAAAACACCCCATTCTGCCACAAGTTTTTCACCCACCTACTTAATGTTCAATGTTGTCTCCCCAGATCTAAGAACTCATCTTAACCCATACCCCGAAATAAATATAGCTCGAGAGATAGCACGCTCTCGTACCCAAAATAAGCATTAAAAAAAAAAAAACATTTGATAAGCAGCACAGAACACCACATTTCGAAGTGAATGATCTTGTTATGGTAAAAAATTATAGACACCCCGACAACACAGTTCAATTAGCACCATATTTTACTGGACCATATAGAATAATTGAAATAATCTCACCCAACGTCGTTCAAATAGATCGCCCCAATCAACCTCTCAATAGAGACAGTGACACCATACATGTCAATAAATTAAAATATTACACAGAGAATGTTCTTTACATCACACCTCCACAACCCCGATTTGTTCAAAACCCACAGCGATTGCCTCAAGATGTATATCTCAGTGAATTCAATCATTTGACTCCAGATATCTTCGAGACGCAACTATTCTGAATTATACCGCCTACAACCTCACAGCCATTCCTACATTTATATATAAATCCAAATTTATTTAACATCGATCGTTTTAAAACAAACCTCAAGTAGCGACCAGAAAATTCCCCATTAAATTCAAAAACCTATTCTATCTACATACTCTACACCAACCCATTTGGATCTGTATTACTTACTTACTTACTCTCTTTCACACAATATGAAGATATCTTTGAAACCACCAGCTCCAGACTAGAGGAGAAAGAATTTAACGCACCTGCGCCGCAGACAAGCCCCATATCTCCCCCTTCAAAAACAATACACATCACTGTCCCATCTCACCCCGGTCGTAAAAATGGACATGAACACCGCTAGTTAACATACCAAAAGCCCCAGTGATGATAGACTAAACATCTCGTGACAAAATTCCCGCTTCACTAAATCCATCGCCACTATTCCCCTAACTCGCCTCTAGTAAATTAGGGCCGTGTCCTGCATTCCTTTTATTCCACACCTTTTACTACATTAGCAGTCGATATCTTAACCTAACCTTTAAAACATTTAGATATTGGAATTTTACCCAGACCTACCCAAAATTGAACATTTGGATATTTTCTGATATCCTGTGTAAATCTCTAATTTTTTTTCTATATATCAAACATTTTACATATTAAATTGATAACAATATTTAATTATATTCTATTTTTGCATAAAATATATTTTTTTAATTTTTTACCTTTCAATTATATAATCACACATTTTTAATCCAACATTATTTTTAAAAATCTATTTTACTTTTATTTTTCATATTATTATTTTATAATTACAGAACTTTTTTTTTTTTCAAAAATCACTTTAATTTTTCATTATTATTACTTTTATATATTATATGTTTGATTTTGTCCACATAAACTTCATTCAACCAAAATCACATTGCTATATTTTTATTCATATTATATTTGTTTTTATACCTTTTTATAAAATGACCATGTTTATCATCAACTATCGGGCACACAGCAATCTTTTACGAAATTCTATTTCTTTTCACTACTATCTATTTCTCTCTCTCTCTCTCTCTCTCTCAGCCATTGCTTCTCATCAACGTAGAAAAACGACAGTACTGCTTGACAATATATATATATTTTTTTTTCGTAATTCCAACAAACTCTTTGAACACAGTTCCCCAGATTTAAAAATCCCAACTTCTGGCTTGAACACGTTTCAAAAGTTTATTTCAATCATCCGCAGAGCACAATCACCAACGCATGCACAAAGCGTTCACAATTCTCAATTTTTTTAGCTCTAGCGGACCACAATTAACCTTTGATTTTAATTCAAGACAGATTACCTCTCTCTACTGCCGATACAACAATTCTACTTATCGTATGGCTCCATTTCACCCCTTTCAATCATATTAATGAACAACCTTTTCTTCAACAACTTTTCAACCCAATAACCCAACAATTGTGACAAAGCACTGTAACCTTATACAGGATCACAAGTGAAACATTGCCTAGGAATACGCTCAAATCTATATCCTCACTTTGCTCCTGGATCTAAGTATTTGGTTGCCTATGTAATACTTACAATTGCATATTCTTTAACCCTTAACCCTTTCCAACGCCCGCCAAGAATCTCTTAGAACATCATTTTATTTTTTATCATCATTATTTTTTTTATCAAACAAAGGTTTTATCTAAATTTCTCTTTTATAATGAATATCATAACTTTTATATTAAACATAAGTTTTATTTTTTTATAATTTTCAGATATATCCAAACAAAACATCTTGTTATAGCCCTTTTTAACCCTCACAGTTCAAATTAATCGAAAGAAATTTTAATTACTTACCTGTTTTAGAGAGGCTTTACTCGTTTAAACCCGGATAAACCCTTTCACTCCCGGGGCCCATCTATGGTAATTTAAGCCAACAACCCTATATTGTATAATACTTATAACAAGATTGTCATGTTGTATATAGAAACACATCTATAAATAATTATACGCATGATTGACATGTGTCATTGCATCACCATATGTAATGTACTTTGTACAAACCGAGAATGAATAAATAAAACTATGTAATAGATTAAGAGCTGAGTTAAAGCAAGATTGAGAACAAGTTCAAAAACGTCTAAAATCGAGAGAGAAATCAAATAACCCTAAAGAGGAATTTGGCAGGTCGTTCCTTCAAGGCCATTGGATGTAGAATACCGCAGACGCCCCACGCCTTTTGCACCCGTTCAAAGTCCAAATTCCCGCATGTCTCCCCCCTCGGCAAAGATATAAAAAATATCTGCCCTAGCCGAAATATTAGTCTCTTCACCAACAGCGTTAGCCCTCGTCGGTTGTACCCAGGTCCACCTCATCGACCATGTAGAACAGTAAGAACTCTTCTATCTCCATATTGCTCTTAGCTCGACTCCTATCTGTTCGCGGAACTTTCCTACTACAACTTTGTGTCTTCGTTTTTGTGTGTGGACATTCCCAAGCTTTCCACTCTGCCTCGACCACGACTGCCTGTACTCTGTGAGAATTTTTAAAGGTCTTCCAAGGTGCAGAGAGGTACTGGAAAACTCTCCACGCCCTGACTGTCCCTCTCGGTTACTACTGGTTTGACCCTCGGTTATATCACATATATATTTTTAAAATATTTCTTCAATTAATCGAATATATATATCTTATTCAATTGAAACAAAAAATGTAATATAATATATAAAACAATTCGATCAAATAATCCCTTGAATTATAATTAAAATAAAAACATAAGCCTCCAGGGAAAAGTTTCTACAAAAATATTTTTTATTTAAAAGAAACTTTTCCCTGGAGGCTTATGTTTTTATTTTAAATATAAAACAATATTACACAGTCTAGCCATAAATTCTGTTACAAACAATTTTATAAATTAAATGATTAAGAACAAAAACTAATGGAATATAAATACATATTTTATCAGCCAATAGAACATAGATTTTAAATATATACAATCATTAAAAATGTCCTCCCTTATTTTTGACACAGGATCTCAAACGTTCGGGCCACTGATCTATGGCGGTACGCACCTTTTCTAAGGGTATTTCTTTCATTGCTCTCACCAATGCTGATTTCAATTTATCCAAATTATGATATCTTTTATAGCACAATTTCTCCTCTGAATATGCCCAAAAACTGTAATCAAGGGGGTTTAAATCAGGGCTTCCAGAGGGCCATTCATTGGCCTTTATGAACTCCGGAACATTCGTCTCCAACCATTGTTGAGTTGACTTTACCTTGTGAGCAGGAGCTGAATCTTGTTGAAATATCCAATGTTCTCCATTAAACATTTTTTTTATTCAGAGGCTTTACTATTTGTTCCAAAATGTCTTATTTATAGTTTTTAGCTGTATTTTTTACCCCTTTGGCACAGAAGTGGAGATCTGTTACACCTTGGTAGCTAACTCCCCACCAAACCATGACAGAAGAAGGATGGTGACTTTTTCAAGTCTTCTGACTTTCAAAGAAGCTTCTAAAGAGCTACGAGCATATATCCTATCATTCTGACGATTAATCTTTTCCTCGACAGTCAAAAATTTCTCGTCTGTGAAAAGGATTCTCTCATGCCATCGACCATCATGCTGCGCCAACATTTTTTATCTAACCCTTCTAATATCTCTAAGAGCAGGGGTTATCAAATGACCTGTGCATTGTTTGAAAGCTCTCAGTCCAAGGTCTTCGTTGATTATCCTGGAAACGGTTCTTGGAGCTAAATTCATCTGCTTTGCTACGATCTTTTGTTTGCGGCGTGGATTTCGACAAATTATTTCGCGAATGGCTTTTTTACTGCTTGCGTTCATTGCACGTACAGTTGACCAGATCTTTCAAGGTCATTAATAGTGCCAGTCTTGTTGAACCTTTCAATGGTTCGATAAACAAATTGACGCGTAATATTCAAATTTTGTAAAAGTTTAAAAATGGATGAAGGTCTTTGGCTTACCTTGTGTAAGGCTATTACAGCTATACGGTTTCTTTAACACCCCAATCCATTATAAAAAAAAAAACAAATATATTCCGATTTTTTTCTAAACACGTGTGCACGAGATATTCAAATAACAACTACTGTATTTTGAATACTTCACGTGGACAAATAAATTTTTTTATCACTGATTTGGTTTTGTAACAATATTTATGGCTAGACTAAGTAAGAATTAAAAAAAATGCGATATACTTTTTTTATATCTAAAAACCTTACGCAATAAGTTCCTTTATTGTAAAATTACCGCGAGCTTTCGAGCACTCGCTTTTCAACGGGTGAAGTTACAACTGAGAGTGAGCACGGAGTGGGGGGGGGGGGGGGGGCAAGATTTACTAAATAATGGTAATTTAATCTTGATTCGGAGCATGACAGAATTGTTTTGGGATGTCTATTCTTCTATTTATACTATTCTTATTTTTGGAAATGAGGGATTCGAGGATTGATATTTCTGACTTGGATGATATATTACAGTAGTGGCAGGTAGGGCTTTCTATATGTAATGTATGGCCTGTATTTGTGGTAGGCTGGTATAATAGTGATATTGAGTATTTGGTTTTCATACTGTATAGGTGTTATTTTATTCTGGTTTCCGTTTTCCTGCTGATTTCGCCAACGCAAATGGATTGGGAATCTATACATAATATAGAACATATGGCATCCTCATAAAATATTCTCAGAAATCCCATCACTAAACCATCTATAAATCAGAATCACTAACAGAAGAAAACATCACTCTCAGTTGTAACTTTCCAGTTTAAGAGCGAGAGCTCGAAAGCTCGCGGTAATTTTATAATAAATATTTTTAAGTAAGGTTTTTAGATATTTTATAAAAGTATATTGCAATTTTGTAATTCTTAATATTGTTATATAATTTTATATTATATTTTTTAGTTTAACTTGCAACAACAATTCATTGGCATTATTATTTTGATGTTCCTACTACAGCCCAGAAAAAAATATGAATATATGAAGGTGAAATACCGCCTGTATCTGTAGGAAAATCCAGATCCATTAAGAAGAAAATGTTAGCCTTTTTCTTTACTGTCAGAGGAGTTGTTAGTCGCGCGGTAATGGAAAATCAAAAGATAGTCACTGCCAAGTCTTACACTGAGAAATGCCTTCCTAAATTCCAAGCTATCAAAAGGTTACGTCCAAACCCAAGGACTGACACATGGCTTTTCCACCAAGACAATGCTCCAGCTAACCGTGCGACGGTGTGCGCCGAATATTTGCCACATACTTGACTAAATTGTTGGAGAATACTTCCTACAGTCCAGACCTTGCATATTTTCATTTTGCCCTCTTTCCTCGCGTGAAGAATAGGCGAAAAGTTAAAAGCTTTTTCTGCGACGAAGAACTTTTTATGGCATGGGATGAGCCCAGCTCCCTGAGGAAACGGGGAAGAGTTGGTTTGCTGACTTGTTTCGAAGATGGGAAAGTGTATTGCCTGTGGTGTAAAATATTTTTAAGGATTGTAAATAATAACGTCATGTTACAAACTTCCCTAGTAACCTATGTAATACTATAGAATAAAGCGTTAGGAGAAAAAAAAAAGGGTTTTTTTTCTCCTAACGCTTTATTCTATAGTATTTATAATCCAAGGAGAAAGTTTCCATGTTTAAAAAAAACCTATGTAATTAATCCAGAAGTATTATTTAGCATAACCTATCTTAAAATGCAGCACATGCCAGAGTTGCGTCTACGAGCGGCCTCTTAACCGGTGTTAACTATGAGGCGAGGAGTCCGAGTCACTCGGGTTATCAGGATCCTCCGCGTGGAGAAAACTCCAGGTAGGCTCGCCAAGTGCTTCTGTTAAAAATAAAGTCTTTGAGTAACCGCGGAGTGTACCTTAATTCTATTGCACAGATGAAGAGGAGGTGGAATGGCGTAGGCTCGGGAGGATGTACTCATACCTTTTGTTCAGAAGACTCATTGGAGTAGGGCTAAAGCGGGTGTAGAGAAAGAGGGGGCTAGAGAGAGGAATCTGCTCTCCCATGCTTTACGTATCTGCCCATAGATCGCCGATTTTACAAACGACAAAGGAGCGAGTTTGTAACAGTTTGGTTTAGCAGACTCCGCACCCCGCTTTGTGAGTGTGTCCTCAATGTAATTACCCACGATCCCACTGTGACCCTTGATACATTGTATGTTTCACCTGTTCCCATTACAATTCAATCGCGAAATCAGTAGAAGAGCTCTGTTGATAAGGTAATTACCAGTCACAGAGTCTCAGAACTGACTTCACGACCGAGAGGTTGTCCAGGAGGAATCCTAAAGTTCGATGATCTGGTAAAATGGCTATGTTTTCAAGTGTCTTGACCAATTCAAGGGCTTCCTCCTGAAAGACAGAACAATGAGAGGACGAGGCATGGGATTCACGCATTTCAGGTGCACAATCGAGGCCAGAGAACCTGTACACGACGACGCCAACTTTATCTTTTGTTTTGGAACCATCTCTTTAATATTCCACGTGGAAGGAAATAGCAGAAATATTACTGGGAGCGGAGTAATATGGAGGGCATGACTGGTGGAAATAATTAGAAACAAGGCTACTTTCTTTAGAGCACGGAGTGGAGAAATTAAATCTACGTATACAACAACTCGAGAATACTATGGAAAACACGGTAAAATCTGTCTCGAAAAATTCTGAAATTATTCAAGAAATTGAGAAAATAATAGAATTCATGGAGATGAAAATGAGAGAAATTAGTTTATTTTTTACGGAGTCGAAAAGAAAGAAAATGAAAAACGGATGAATCTCTCGCAAAAAAATGAAACAAATAATTACGGATAATATGCAAATATCTCCGAAAATATTGACATCTTTAAATTAATCGATTGTCTAAAATGCCAAGCACACCCCTACTTGTTGAAATACCCAATTATGAAGACAGAATAATATTATTTAGGAATGCATTCAAGCTTAAGGAATTAAGAATTTATATAAATAAGGAATACACCTTTAGGGCCGTTAATCACCGGGACACCATGGCGACGTAGCCAGCAACGTTTCCAATTAACTCTTTTAAAATGAATGGCAGTTATCTCACTGGGCTACCTCTTGGTGACGGGCCCGAATTGGAGGCGTCGCCGCTGTCTACCGCTACTCGTGTGGAGACTGTCCACCCTGGCCACTTGGCGGAGACACCAGCAATATGAATGAGAGTCAACGTACCGTCACTCATTCATTTCATGTTCATTGTTGTAGTTTCCCGTTGGCCGTCAACCTGAAGTTAGTCTAAAAAAATTCTGCTTATTCATTTATCTAATCAGAAATTACAAATATATATTTTTTCTTACAACGATTGAATACTATAACAACCACGTGTAGACAAGATGGTCCACACTCGCCTGCAGTCGCAGGCCATATAAGCTGAAGGGAAGGACCCATTCCCACCTTTGGAGCCCTTCACAAGTCCTGGGACCGTGGCCGAAGAGGTCTACGCTTCTATTAATAGGACTGTCCAAGGTAAGATCCCCCAGGCCCCTACTTCCATTCCTTCCTGCATCCATTCTGGATCCTCTGACTGCTGGAAAGAGATTGATTCTCTTTTCAACAAAATTTTTCACGAGGTAGCTGATATCGCTGCCTCTAACCTTCCTGCTACCATTCGCACTGGGTTATACGACTCAGTAAAAGATGAGGTAGAACGGGTTTTCAAAGCTTTACAAACTGAAGGGTCAAGAATTTTTTTTTTACGTGAAAATAGTTGAAAATGAGGTCACCCAACTTAATAACAGGTTGGCCAAGACTCCCTCTCCTCCTAACTCCATTAGAATGATCCCCTAACCAACTACTTGTATCTTCCAACTTAGGTCCAACCAACCCACAACTATACACCCTAGAGTGCCAGCGCGTTCAACCTACGCGCAGACGCTAAAGAACAGTGTGAACCATGTTAAAATTGCCTCTGACAACTTATCTTTCGAGGCCATCCGAGCTAAAATTGCCAAGATTCCACAGTTGAAGAGTTGTGATGTGACCGCAGTAACTGGGAAGGACAAAAACTTGTCCTTCACTTCCCCAATTCTGAAGAATCAAAGCGGTTTGTGGACGGAATTAGGACCGCCAACATTGACTGTCTTAAAGTCCTACCAAATCCGGCATTCATCCCAGGTTGGCCATTTTCGGCATCCCTGTCAAAATTTCTTCATCTGAACTGGTGTCTGATCTGATGGAAAACCCTATGATAGCCCCGTAGTTGATTAACAACAGTAGCGGCTTGAAGCTGGTTAAATTGATTAGGAAGGAAGTTTCGCCTTCCACCGCTATCATAGAGGTAACTAAGGGTATCGAGGAAGCTCTTCTTGCACGTGGTCGCGTCACTGTTGACTTCCTGTCCCTCAGGCTCGCCCGGGCGAAACGCGCCTTCCCATGTGGTATCTGCGGTAGCCTCTCTCACAGGACGCACACTGATGGTAAAAAGTGCACCAAAGCGCCCAAGTGCGCCAATTGTGCAGGTGCATATTTTACCACTGCCTGTGAAAATAAAAGCGTGCTTAAGAATCACAGGTGCGGTGACAAGCACAATGCCAATTCCATGATGTGCAAGCACATGCAAGATGCCCAAATCAGTTCAATAAATTGATGGTCAAATTAATGTTTTCAAGTGCCTACAAATAAATATAAGACGCTCTCAGCCTTGTTTGTATTCAGTGTTGAATGATTGTCGTGAGTAGAACATATATTTACTACTTTTACAAGAGCTCCCAGCCGCGCACGACAAAATCCCATCGCTGCCAATCCCATCTAACGGAGTCTGCTAGGGCCCTATTACAAACTCTAGGTTGGGAGCTATGGTCATTGGAGTGAATCCTAGCCTTAAATTTGTCCATTTGTCTCATTTGTCCAGTGTTAATGTCGTGTTTGTCATGTGCGAATTAAGTGCTAAATGTATTCTTCTTTGTAATGTTTACCTTCCGCCATCATGTGACGCCTCCCCTCTTCTAGATAAGATAAATTTTAGCCTTAATTCTCTGAACTATGACGAGGTACTTTTTACGGCGATCTAAATGTTGAATCTTTTAGGTGGTCGGATAAACCTCTGCTCCTCAGGCATCACTCAACTAAGAGAAATCTAGTTGAAAACTTTATAGAGGCCAACTATTTGCATGTGCTCAACACGCACGGCGCGGTGACGTGGGAGGAGGGCAACCGCTCTTCTTCCATCGACGTCACTTGCTGTAGTGCTGGCCTTGTAAATAGCGTTACCGATTGGCATCCTGAGTAACAGGAGTTGTCTGACTACAAACGCCTCGTCTTTAACCTAAATTTCGCTCCCTCTTCACAGGAAAACACCAGATTTAAATTAAATTAATCCAGCGATATATACTTCATGCTTTGGTCGCGCTGACTGGGATCGAGTTTTTCAACATTTCAGCCAAAAAATAGAAAATATTATTTTTTTTTTTAAAACGTGCATGACTCATCCTCCCTCGACGATGTAATTAATTTACTCGGCGAAGAGATTTTTCACACATGTCTAAACACCATTCCATCCCGTCCCAGAAGTGATAAATACCTCAAGTCCATCTCTTGGTGGAAATCTGATTTGAATCGGCTCAAAAGGGCCACTCAAAAGGCACAGCGGGCCTTTATAAAGGCACGCGGAGTCGTTAAGGGTGTGCTGGAGGTATTTTAGAAGAGACTGAAAACAAGATTCGCCGTGCGAGAAGACTGGCTAAGAAAGAAGCATGGAGGGCAGCCTGCTCGCATTGCAAAATCGGCCCTTGGGGTGGAATCTACAGTTTCATCAAGGGAATTTTTAAGCGAAAACCCCTCTCAGCTCTCCCAGTTGGTAGCGGCTTCACTGGAAGTCCGCGGGACACATTAAATCACGTATTATAATGCTAATTATCTAATATATTCATCTGATAACGACCCTTTGTTTACAAAGTTGGCCAAATTCGTCTTGCCCAATTTTGATGAAAATAGATCACTGTATTTCGATAAAACTTGCCTTAATTCATTCTTTTGGCTTAATGTCAGGTCCTCGTTTATTTGAATTTCCGTCACCTTATCTTCCTCATCATCTTCTATATTATTAACCATGGTGGGAGGACTTGCGTAGCTCAAGGTCTGATTCTTCATTATTTTTAATGTTCGAGGATAAGGATTAGTTATACATAAATCCGCTAATTTGTTTCTTACTGTGATCAGACATCTAGCAATACTAAGCCCATTTGTAAGAGTTAGCTTTTCATTTGGTTCAACCACGTAATCGCCATCATTGGCGTTCACGGTTACCCTGACTAGTTTAACACAAAGTTGAGGCACTACTTCATCCTGCTGATTGATTATTTACCTGGGTGCTTCGTTCGAATCTTGACACCCGGTCACAATGTCATATTCCAAAATATCCTGTTTGCAATTTATTTTCGCATTTAAACGCCTGAGAAGATCTCTTCCAATTATTAATGATTTCATATTGGATTCCAGAACTACAAATCTAAGATTCAATGACTTTTCGTCAATTTTTATATCCATTGAAATGCTTCCCAATATATTAAGCCTTTTACCATCTGGACCAATACAATTTCCATTATAGGTTTCAATACGAACGCCAGTTTCGAGAGCAGTTCTTAAATATACAATCGAGAGATCCGCGCCGGTGTCAACCAAGGCTTCCAATATTCCAATTTTATCAACATTCACATTTATTCGGCTTTTTGAATCCATCTCTGTGATCGCGCCTATTTTCGACATGCCCTGGTTGACTGGAACAGGCGCGCTTTCTAGTTTAAATCCTCCAACACCTCGAATTTGTTGCGAGTTGGAATGTTTGGTCTCTCACACACATCGGCGTATACTTCTGGGCTCAGGTTCCGGGTGTTCAGCGGTTTTTTGTCATCAGACGGGCTGTTTAGGCTAGGGGGAACTTCCTCAACCATGCGAACGTATTTCATTCTGCAATACTTTGCTACATGACCCGGTCTATTACATCTAAAGCAGATAGGTCGTCCGTCCTCGGTTCTACCTCTATCATTCCGAGGTTTTCTATCATAAGTGTTGCCAGAAGGAGTTCGTCTATATATATCATTTTGAGTGGATCGGGGAAATGTACGAGTCTCCTGTGGGGGGAAGTAAGTTTGGTTTTGGCTTGGTGCTCCCATCATAGGCCTCAAATAATTTTCAGTTTTATATGATTGAAACTCTCTTGGTTGCCTGTTCCATCTGGAATGATTAGTTTCTTTTTGAGAAATCCGATTCATAAGAATTTTATTCTTCTCCTTTCGTTCCAGGTATTCCTTCTCGAACCCATTTATTCTCTTGCATGCCTCCAGAAGTTCGTCGATGGTTTAGGGGGGTTGAGATATAGCGCCAGCGCGTACTCTTTCTTTAGACCTCCGATTACAAATTGTATTTTTCCATCTCTTCCATATTGGGCTGGACTTTGCTGCATTGAAGCAATATATCTTCAGCAAATCGCTTCGCGAGTTCATTCCACCCCTGCATTCTGTTCAGTTTGAGCATCATCTCGTCCTTGTTCTCCAGCGACGCGAAGTCCTGGATGAGGCGAGTCTTGAAAATTTCCCAGGTGGCAAGATTGACCTTGTAGAATTCATACCAAGTTTTAGCAGGTCCAACTAGCGGGTGATGATGTAATCCGCCCAGCGGTAAAGAAACCCAACTTCTTCCAGAGAAGTGATCCATTGGCGTGGGTCTTCGTCTCCAGCATACTTCCTGATGTTCAAGCTTGGATTAAAGGGTATAGGGTCAAAACCGGCATCTCCACCAGTTGTTACACCCGCCTCGACCGTAGGTGCTTCTAAAGGTCTCTGATCAGCGTTCGCCATCTCATAAAATAAACCAGACCGCGTTCTCATAAAACAAGTAACTATATTTTATTAATAATGAAAAAGTTAAACTGACTCTAGGAGATTTAGAGTAACAACGAACTGAACTCAAAAAACAAAAGCAGCTATGCTCAGAACATAGGATGTTTTTGCACGTAACGCGGCGGAGCGTGACCGTGCCTGCGCGGGTGAGTAGTCGTTGTTTTGAACTCTGTATGTTACATATTTTTACAAAATAACTATGCAGAATGTGACAATATATACATATGTCATAATATATACTCTTCCAGGAATAATAAAGCAAGCCTGCAGTCAACCCAGAGAGAGACGGGAGGGCAAGGACCGGTCAATTTAGACATCAGCGACATTCCAAAGGCGACCCCTGGGATCCGTCAGTTAACATCTCGGGACTTTTAAGACAGTTGGGGATTTTTTGCGACACGAACGGCCGCCCGGCTGTTGCCGGACCCGTTTCTCTCTCTGACCCTGACAAAGATCAGGCCAAGGCTGCACTAACAACGGAATCTTCCATTCCCAAACCACAAAACATACAGCCTCCTCAGTCCACTTCACAGAAGATTGAGGATCTGTTTGAGGTACTAGACGCTGACTCCTTCCTGACACCCCTATATAGGGATTATTACAGGTGCGAAATTAAATTTGCTGTTGAATCCCTAACTAAGAGGGAGGACGTTCTCGAGTATCACTCGCCCGAGCAGATCTCTGCTTTGAAGAAATTCCTTGACAAGGCAATCGCCCTTGTCGGGGACTCCGACCTAGGCAAGATGCTGTCCGACTTCGGGGCAGAATGCGACATTGAACGAGACGACACCCAGTGGTATTCGTCTGATACAAACGATTTGCAATTATTTTGTTTTATACATTTTCCCCTCTCTATATAATTAACCCTATATAATTTTATATGTACATTGTAATAAAGTAGTTTCAATCTCAATCTCTCTCTCTCTCTCTGGTTGCCTGGGTTCCTCTTCCAAACTTGTGGTGTCCTTATTTCCTCACTACCTTATTTCTCTTCCCACCTTATTATATTGCCACAATAAAGTCGACAGGATAAGACCTGGCCGGGAATCAAATTCTCATATATACTAGAATATGAATAAAACAAAAAGCAAAGCCATGGTGATCGGACAAACCCACAGCCAAGTTCCACAAGAATTTACGACCAACTCAACTGTAGCCACTTCTCTTCGAGCTCTCGCCCTCTGCCTCGGCCAACTCTTGAACCGCGATCCGGAAGAAGTGATCACCTACGACGGAGATGAACCTGCCACACACTTCTTCCAGCACTAGATCTGCCCAAGAGCGATCACCGCGCCAGAGCAGGACAACTTCCACCATCATGGACAAGACTCCGCCATATCCATGCCGCTACTGTGGCGGACAACACTGGCACGTAAAGTATCTGCAGACAGAACCCTACCTCAATGAACTTAATGAATCTACTTTCGCCCTTAACCAACATAACCTGTGAGTGCAATTGTTTTATCCCTACCATTCCAATGTGCTAATATTTCCATAATTATTTTAGTTCAAATTTAATATAAATTTTTAATAGTTACAATCAACCCTTAGTAACCTTATCAATCTTTTTCTGAATATGCCCCTCTCATTCTTACAACTTTGTTAAACCTTCTACCAGCTCATGACCCTCTATGGAATTATTTATTAATCAATTGTCGTACTACTATATTGCCATTACAAAATTCTAATCTTCACCTTTGATTTATGATAATATATTTTGTAGTTTCTCTCTAGCATAATCATCGACCCACAACATCTAGCCACTGGTATGTTCGTCACAGGATGCAGATTGACTAACTGCTAGATGTTTATCAACTCCTTTTGTTCGCACTTGAACAATCTGCATCGAGCGCCAAAGTTCGCTCCTTCTCCTCGCGCCACACATTCGCCACACGGGCCCTGTGTGTTAATTTGGGTTGAGTTAAAAAGATAACCCTTTTTATATCATAATTTTATTTAAGATCCAATTCAAAAACAGGAAAGAACAAAATATATTATAAAACTTCTTGCTTACAATTTACCAGTTAGAAGAACAAAATTCACAGAGTTATCAAATCATTTTTGGTCATTTATATATATTCACAATTGCCCCCAGTAAATGACACAAAAATGATGATTGATTATCAAATTATATACATATTTCAAATAACTAATAATATTGCGTCTAACTAGAGATTTTCAAAACAGTTTCAATAGCCTCCAAAAGATGGCGGGACAAGTCCTGGGAATGCTACAGCTAATTGAATCAACAGCCTTTTTATTTGTTTACAAAATCAAATATATAAGAAATATATAACATTACATATTTATATTAGTCCTTTTGAATTATAAAAACAATATAAAGTAGGTTGAAATCCTCTAAAGAATATAAATAATAGAATCAAAGCGTGCGAGGATGCGTATCTTTTGAGTTTTAATGAAGGCGAGCTTTCGGGTCAATAACCCTTCTTCAGGTCATCATATCCGACTGATCTTGCATCTTATATACATGTCCATTTTGAGAAAAATTTTTTACTCATGCAGCCTTAAACTGTATCATGGCTTAATCGAGAAGTTTCTTGTGTTTTTCCTACGTGATATGCTCTGGACACGCGGTCATCACATGCTATTACTTTTCTAACAGTTCGGCAGATACGTTTGTTTTTCTTGTATATATGCTGATTTTTCTCAAAATGGACATGTATATAAGATGCAAGATCAGTCGGATATGATGACCTGAAGAAGGGTTATTGACCCGAAAGCTCGCCTTCATTAAAACTCAAAAGATACGCATCCTCGCACGCTTTGATTCTATTATTTATAAAAACAATATGGCAATATTATCACACAAATTGTACTGTTTAAATATATATCTAACCTTTAAACATTTCTAAGCTAAAATCATATTTCACAGTCCAGTCAAAATCAAAATCCCAGACATTCTAGAGCATTAGACAACTTATTTTTAGTTAAAGTTTAGTTAAAAAATCGGAAAGATTATTTTCAGATTGTATATATTCTAAAATGAAATTATTTGAAATAATTTGTTCATGTAAGTAAGAAATAGCTCTGATCATATGTGCTGAATTAGCAGATATATTCAAACTTGTTCAAAGTTTTATAGCTGAAATATTGTCACAGTATATTTTAGTGGGTTGATAGCCATTTTTTAATTGAAATGGTTCCTCAATAATGTATTGTAAATGGATTGACTTCTTATAGCAACTTAACAATGCTTGTAATTCACTATCACAAGTACAAAGTGAAGGTTGTGCTTGAAATTCAGAGTTCCACACAAGATATCAAATTGTTTCCAACAGTAAACAAATATCCAGTAACTGATTTCTTTTCGTACTTACAATCTTTCCAGCTAGCATCAGATTAGCCAGTAAATTGGGTATTACCTTTATTGTAACAAGGCAAAGTTAATAGTTTTTTTTTTCAAGTATCCAAAAATTACTTTTAATGCATTATATATATATAAAAATAATTTCCATAGGATCCTGTGGATATTTTGAAAGCTGTGTCAGAGGAAAAGATAGGTCAGGTCTTGTCTTTACATTTAGAAACAGCAAATTTCCTAGGATTTCTTGGCATTTTTTTTGGATCATATTTCTTGGAGTTTTCATATTGTGAAAAATCAATATTTACATATAAAGGTGTTGATTTAGATTTGCAGTTTTCCATTTCAAATTTTATTAAGATATTTTCAATATAATCTTTCTGGTTAATGAATTTTTCCATTTTCTTTGTATATTTCCATTCCTAGCAAATTGGTATTTTTAGTATTTTCCTTGAGTTTGAATTTCTTTTCTATATTTGATATGGCTTGATTTAGTATATTTGAATCTGAATATATGGCTAGAATATCAACCACATATATTCCCAGAATTATCTTAGAATTGTTCTTCTCATATATAAATACACATTTATCTGAGGTTAGATTTTTAAAACCTTCATCTAAAAGATGACTTTTGAGGGTGTCATAAAATACTTTGGCTGTTTGATGAAGACCATATATTGCCTTTTTGAGCTTGCAAGCCATGTTTTTATCACCCATTTCAAAACCTTCAGGTTGTAACATATATTGTTTTTCTTGGAGGTCACCATACAAATATGCTGTTTCAATATCATAATTTTTAAAATCATAATTTTGCATTGCAGCATAACAAAGTAATATTCTGAGTGTATCAGAACTTATAACTGGTGAAAATGTTTGATAGTAATCAATTCCATATTTTTGAGAATAACCAGCTGCAACCAATCTGGCTTTGTATATTTTTCCTATTATGGGGTCATTTTTAATGGTAAAAATCCATTTGATTTTGAATGGTTTTGTTATTTTAGGAAGTGGTTCAATGCCCCATACATGGTGTTCTAATAAATAATTTATTTCTTTTTTCATGGCTTCTGTCCATTTACTTGCTTGTGGGCATTCAATTGCTTCTTTATAAGTTTTTGGTATATGATTTTGATACTGAGTCATTAATAGAACATCATTCGGGGCTTGAATAATTGAATTTTCTTCATATTCTTCTTCACTCAAACTTGGTTCATAAAAGAAGCCTGGTCTATGTGTGTGTCTAAAGTTGTATCTTGTATTTGATGCTGGACTCTGAATTTCTACAGAGGATTCTTCATCTCCTGATGATGAATTTGTTTCTTCTTCTGCAGGTCCATCTATCTTGATGATTGAGTAATCTGTGCTGTCTTGTTCATTAGAAGTTAATAGTTCTGGACCTTTTTGATTTTCTAAAAAAGCAACATCTCTTGTTTCTGTAATTGAAACCTTTTCTGGTTTGCAAATTCTATATGCTTTTCTGCATGAAGAATATACCACAAAAATGCCTGTTTTAGTATTTTTTTCAAATTTAGATATTTTATGTTTAGGTGTCCAGAATTCTACTTTGCATCCAAAAACCTTTAAATGAGAGACTGTAGGTTTTCTTCCAGTGAACATTTCTTTTGGAGTCTTGTTAGTGTTATGGTAAGAAGGAGTTCTGTTTTTAGGTATGTATAGGTATTCATAGCTTCAGCCCAAAATTTTATTAGTAATCCAGATTCTATTATTAGGGCTCTTGTTCCTTCTATTAGGCTTTTGTTAGCTCTTTCACATCTTCTATTTTGAGCAGGGGAAAAAAGGTAGTTCTTTGATGTTCTATTCCTTACTTTTTCAGATAGGATTACAATTATTGGTTGTTGAATTCAGTACCATTATCACTCCTGAATTTTTTAATCCTTTTATTGGTGGTGTTCTCTATATATTCTATAAATTCTTCAAGTATTTCTTGAGTTTCTGATTTTGCTTTTAAGAATCGAGTGAATAATTTCCTTGAATAGTCATCTACTATAGTAAGAATAAATCTTGCTTTACCAATAGATTCTTCTTTTATGGGCCCAATTAAATCAATATTCAAAAGTTCTAATGATTGTGAGGTTTGAATATTTTCAATTCTTTTAAAAGGGTTTCTTGAGTAATTAGATTTAATACATGTAATGCAATCATTTAAGTCTTCTTTAGATATGCAATAAAATTTGTATACTAAGTTTTTGTTTTTCATTATAGTCATGTAATTTTCATTAGGGTGACCCAATCTTTTATGCCAAATATCCCAATTAACTTTGAAGACTTTATCTTCTTCATCCCTGGAACCAGAGGAGTTTATTATATAAAATCATCAATTTTTGGAGCTTCCAATATGACTTGATCCTTGAAATCTATTATATATTTATTTTATTATCTATTTGTCTTTACTAAAAATTATTCTTTGTAGTCTTGTACTAATTTTCCTACAGACAACAAATTTCCTTTGATTTTTGGAACAAAGAGTACATCTTTGAGGATAAGTAAATATTTTTATTTTGTTTTGATTTTCACATTTCCTATAGCTTTGGATTCAATTTAAGTGTCATCAGCAAGGATTATTTTCTTTTACTTATTTTCTGAATTTTTTAAAAGTTCAAAACAAGATTTCATATGGCTTGTAGCACCACTATCAATTATCCATTCCTGTTCACTCTTTTCTTGATTTTTGGCTATCAGACAATTTGCTGCCTTTTCATTATGTGAATTTCCAGTTTGTTTCTGCTGATTTCCAAATTTAGGTTTATATCCACTTGTGCTGGGTTTGCTAAGATCTTCTCTTCTATTATTATTGCCTTTATTTTTTGGATTATGCCAGCAGTCATTAGCTTTGTGTCCTATTTTGTTACAGATATAACACTCAGGTTTATATTTAAATTTATTTTTTGGATAAAATTTCTTTGATTCACTTTGTGATGCTTTATATGCAACATGAGGATGAAAAATCTTTCTCATGGTACCTTTCTTGATACAGGGAAAACTGTGATTTAATATCTGAAAGTGTAGGATTATTTATAGTATTTATTTGCATGGCAATAATATTGTATTTTTGTGGCAGGCCTTTAATTACTGAATAGATAAATTCTTCATCATCTATGGTGGCTCCCATAATTCTGGCCTTTTCTAATATTTTTTTTCTGATCTATGAAGGTAGTCTTTCCAACTTTCTTCAGGATACATCCGAAGACAATAAACATTATTCCGTGCCTCAATACTTTTCCTTTTAATGTCTCCTTCATATATTTTGGTTAAGGATGCTCATATTTGTTTTGATGTTTTGCATGTGAGAATTAATGAAACCTGAGAATCTGTCATGGCACAAGTTATAATACCTTTTGCTTGTGAGTCTTCTATTTTCCATTTTTGTCTTTCTGATTCTTCTACTGGAGGATCTTCAATCAAAAAATTGATCAAATCTTTGCTTTCCAATATCGATTCAACCCTATATTTCCAACTTGGAAAATTATCACCATCAAATTTTGTAATTGGTATTTCGTTCATTTTATTTTCCAACAATTTTTAGTTTATATTGAATATTAAAAAGAAAAAACTATATTTTGTTGAAGATTTTCTCTAGACAACAAAATTTATTTTGCTTTACGTATAAATACCGATTAGGCTTAAGTCTTTTGCTATTATTTCCTTTTATTACAATATTCAAAAAACCACGGACTCTGCTACCAATTGTGTTAATTTGGGTTGAGTTAAAAATAACCCTTTTTATATCATTATTTTATTTAAGATCCAATTTAAAAACAGGAAAGAACAAAAAATATTATAAAACTTCTTGTTTACAATTTACCAGTTAGAAGAACAAAAATCACAAAGTTATAGAATCAATATTAGTCATTTATATATATATTCACACCATGTCTTCAAATTTATGTTTGTCCCATGTCCATACCAGCACGATATAACCTACGTCCGATATTTCCCACGGAGGTACGTTAAACATCGTCGCTGATTTTGCCCGGTCCGTCATCGTTTCGCGCAGACATGGGTTTTACGTTCAACCCGTCGCGAAATCATCTCCTCGCACAATCTCCCACGACGGGTCAAACACTTCGTGTACGAGAAGCTTGTAAATTGTAATGGACAACACTGTCCTCTTCTCTCAATGTTTGGCACTGTGCGTGCAGACTTTCCTCCAATTAGTTAAAACTACTAGAGTGCCTTAGTATCGAAACAATTAAGGTAGTAAGGCCCAAAGCAAGTTTCCCCTCGCTCTTTTCGACTATATTCTACCTTTGTATCTCGAACTATCTTATCTTCTCAAATTAACTTTAAGTCCATGCGACTTCCTCACCTACACACGGCACTTTACTCGGACTCGCTACACGAGTAACTGCATAGATAAAGTAGAATGGCCCACGCCAAGTTTTCCCTCGCTCTGTTCGCCAAAATTCTGACATTGTATGTAGTCCCATGTTAACCTCAGTTCTGAGCTCACACAATTTCCACCCTCAGCCTCATTTCTCGCACTCTACACCTATAGCATAGAAAGCTCATGCCAAGTTTCCCCTTGCCATGTCCGCCTGAAAAACATATCTTGAAGTCTAGAGTTCCCCAGTCTTAATGACCTTAAGATTTTCATCATGTGTATATGATTCCCCTTCTCGTTGTTCACACCTCTCAGCATTTCCCATATAATACATCAGATGTTATTTCATATAGCCTTTAATGACTTATATTTTCAACAATCCCTTAAATTTTAAACTCTTCTTAGATTTTAAAATGCTTGTAAATAATATTTTATTTACATAAAACTATGTCATCATAACCTTAATTAATTTCAACTATAAAATTATTTTCTCTATTCCTGGCTTCTCCAGCTTTAAGTATACTCAAACCATGTTCAGCTTTCTTCAACGGGGACCATATGTCATAATATGTATTCTTCCAGGAATAATGAAGCAAGCCTACAGTCAACCCAGAGAGAGATGGAAGGGTAAGGACCGGTCACTTTAGACATCAGCGACACTCCAAGGAGCGACCCCTGGGGTCCGTCAGTTAACACCTCGGGACTTTTAGGAAAGTTGGGGATTGTGTACGACACGAACGGCCGCCCGGCTGTGCCAAGCCCGTCTTTCTCTCTCTCTGGTTGCCTGGGTTCCTTCTCTTCCAAATTGTGGTGTGATTATTTCTCTTCCCACCTTATTATATTGCCATATATATATAAGTCAATGTCTGTCTGTTTCGCGATAAACTCAAAAACTACTGAACCAATTGGTACCAAATTTTGCATGTCGCTTTTTATAAACCTGAGGAAAAATTTCGGCTACATTTTGATTAGTATTTTTGCTATTTCTTTTTTTCATTTGAAGAACTTTTTTTTACGCGGAGTAATCTGGAATGGAATGAATACCTGAATATGGCCATTTTTATAAGCATCGGTGGTTCAGTGGTAGAATGCTCGCCTGCCACGCGGGCGGCCTGGGTTCGATTCCCGGCCAATGCATTTTTTTTTTTACAATTTTTAAAACTTATATCAACTATATTAATTAAATCAAATACCTAAACACTTATATAATACAATTTTTGCCATCACACACAATTCTTTTCTGTAGCTTATGTATTACTTCTGTATTGCTATTCTATGTCACTTCTAATATTTATTATTGATGTACTTTCAGTATGAAGGAAATTGCAATCGGGGGAATTCTCGGGCGAAGCCGGGTCATACGTCTAGTATATATGAAACATATCTTTTAATAGAGCAATCCATAAATAAATCTTCAAATAAAAGGCATATATTGGATCAAAATATCATTTATTTTACCAATATTTCAGTTGGCTGAACGCCAACCTTTATAATAAAAGTTATAATACTTTGATAAAGGTTGGCGTGCAGCCATCTGAAATATTGGTAAAATAAATTATATTTTGATCCAAAATATGCCTTTTTATTTTAAATATATGTGGTAATTAAAGAATCATAAACACCTGTGTAAATACTCACCACCTCTTCTTACACCCCCTACTCTAATATGGACTTTTAATCATTGTACCCAATCCTCCTTTAATCAATTAACTTGGTATGTATCGTTTTCGCGTGTTCAATTAAATACAGAGGTACATCTAGATAGAACGTAGAAACCAAAAATAAATAAACCGCAGCCAATGAGATCAATCGCCCCGACACCGCGGCGCCAGACGCTCGATGACGTAACAGGGCTTACCCGCAGCCAATGAGGTCAATCGTCCCGACACCGCGGCGCCAGACGTCCAATGACGTAACGCTTGAGCATACAAAAGGGCTTGCCCCGCAGCCAATGGTAGTCAGTTCAGCAGATGCAAGATAGCAGACAGCAGCAGCAGACAGATCATTAGTAAGTGGCCCGCCGGCCGCAACTTGGTCTCTGCGTTCTCTCTCTCTGATTGCCCTGGATTCCCCTCTGAGTCGTCTCTGTGTGCTTTACCACTCACCACCATCACGACTGCGTAATCATCATCATTCCCCACCACTTAATACAACAAATCAGATCACCGAAATACCACAGGAAAGAAGAAAGTCGACAGGATGAACAAAGAGGAAAAAGAAGCCCAGGAACAGGAGATCGGAGAGTTACCCAACAACGACCACGGGCCAACAACACCACCACCCCATCTTGGCACCATCATTTTTCAGTTGGCAACCATCCTAGAAAGACTGCAACCCCTTCATCCCCGAGACCTGAATCTAACCGCCTTTGATGGTATGTACAACGCTTCATGTTTCTTTAGAAACTTTAACTTACAAACTCAGAACTTAACCCCTCAACAAAAAAATGCAGAAGCTTTCCAAATACCTTGTTAAGCAGCCCCTCGATTTTTTAGACAACTCCGACTTGATACTAAACCGTACGAAGAAGCGCAGAGAACCCTAGAGGACTTATTCCCAGATAAGACCGACACAACCTAAGTGAAATTCTTCGCTACAAAATTCCAACATTACAACTCTCTTGAAGAGTACTTTAGGAACAAGGCAACGTTAGGGATACAATTGAACTTGCCAAGACCTGTAATCATAGAGGCCTTGACCGAAGGACTGCCCACTGGGGATCAGCGCATTGTTTGTGTTGTGCCTCCTAAGTCACTTTCCGAGTGGTATGAACTAACCTCAAGGGTACAAGGAAACTTCTCCCCACAACCACCACGTGGCCCAGACAACCCGCCGCGGATGGAACGACCCTACCACAATACCCCACGACCACCACCACGGGCACAAAACTACGCAGCAATACCACCTTCCCCCTGCAAGTTCTGCCAAGGACAACACTGGCACTCCCAGTGCCAGCAACGACCTGCTTCTGACACCCAGCATGGCCAAACCTACCACAACCGCCAAAGCACCTTCAACCAAACCAACAATGGCCGCCAGACGACACCGTCTACTGCGCCAGCCGCCACGACGACAAGCAACACTAGCCCCAAACAGGTAGAGGAATACCCTAATTTTCTTTAATAACCTTATTTTAAAAGTCCTCCTCAATCACAAACATTTCCTTCCTTTTCCAGCTGATACTGGCACAACCGTAAATTTTATACCATTAAATACCTTTAACTTCTTTAAAAAAGTCTTAACACAAAAATATAATTAATTACCGAGTACATTCAAATTAGTTACATCTCACAAAGTATTACCACCGCAGGCTATGTTTATCTTCCGCTAACCTAAGGCACAATGACAGAAAATATCAGAATTTATGTCATAGATTCTAAGCTTCCATTTGGTATACTTTCAATAGATACGCTTGAAAAATGTAATCTGCAAATTAATTTTCACGAATTCTTTATACTTCAAAATAACTCACCCTTAGCTAAAATGGGTATATTTTTCCCTTGTTCCACGTGCATGTGCTTATTGGGAATGCCAGCGACATTTCAAGGCATCCCAAACCTCTCTACCCTCACGTTGCAACCAATCAGCACATGCACTAATCACCGATAATTATTCCTTTTCAGATAAATGTCCATGTTATTTTTTATCTCCCACAACCCTTGTTAACCCTAATTGCCAGGTAACTGATGCACGAACTGAATTGTCTTACCCGAATTTTCCGACCCAATTTAATCTCCTATTGCATAACTATCAACACATATTTTCTGAAAACAAATTTGATGTCCCCACTTTAAACATTCCCCCTGTCAAAATTAACACTACTTCTGACAAAATAATTACACTCAGACCATACAGAGTTCCTTATTGCGACCTAAAGGAAATTCAAAATCAAGTCGCCGAAATGTTAAAATACCATATCATAGAAAAGTCCTATTCTCCGTTCGGAAGTCCTGTAACGTTAGTAACAAAGCGCGATAAAACAAAACGCTTCTGCATAGATTATAGAAAACTAAAAGACAAAATTCAGCCAGATATTCACCCCCTCCCCTTGATTGATTCCGTGCTGGATAAACTCTCGCGCGCCAAAGTCTTTTCCTCCGCCGACATCGCCTCTGCATACTGGCAAGTAGAGATCGCACCAGAATATAGACCATTTCTTGCTTTTGTTACACCTGATGGACAATATCAATGGACCCGCCTTCCTTTTGGCCTGAAGAATTCACCACAAATTTACGAACGCGCAATCAGTCAGATCATACAAAAACACAACTTACCATGCATAGAACATTATTTTGACGACTTTATTATATTCTCAGAGTCCACCGAAAAACACATACAACACCTTACGAAATTTTTCGAAGTTTGCCAAGCAGAAAACATCAGACTAAATTATAAGAAGTGTGATATTTTCAAAACATCCATAGAGTTTCTCGGATACACCATATCCGCAGGCACATATACACCCCAGCTTAGAAACCTCGATACAATTGATGCCATCAAACCCCCTTATAATAAAAATCACTACAATCGTTCCTAGGTGCAATTAACGTATATAATAAATTTATTACAAATTATGCTCGTCTCCGAACACCCCTTAACAACTTACTTAAAAAGAACGTAAAATGGCACTGTAGCGATGCTTGTCAACAAGCTTTTGAAACCTTAAAAAAAAGTCTCACTACACAACCCGTCTTACATTTGTTCCAAGAAGGTCTACCCTGCCAACTCTACTGCGACGCTTCAACACAAGGTATCGCAGCATTTTAAAACAGGTCCACCCCAACAACCATATACATCCCGTACAATATTATAGCCGAGCTTTACGCCCGCACGAACAAAATTACAACAATATCTGAGTTAGAATGCCTAGCCATAATGGTAGAAAAATTCCGCATTTACCTTACAGGCACAAAATTCACCATCTTCTCTGATCACCACCTTCTACAATGGCTAAAATCTATCAAAAACCCCGCAGGATGTCTATTCAGATGGAGCTTAAGACTATCTGCCTATGACTACGAAATTCGCTACATTAAAGGTACCCAGCAATACGAAGCTGACCTTCTCTCACACAATCCCTTCTGCGTATTCCTAGACGCCGACACCATCAAGATACACCAAAACAATACACCTACACATCCACACATCACACAAGACACAAACGGATTACACACCATCACACGCAAAGGAGTGACCAAAATTCTGATTCCAGAGAAACTTCGCAGCACCCTTCTAAACAAAGTAAATTTAGAATACAATCACCCTGGTATATCTCAAATGAGTCGCCTTATCTCCGGCCAATACAATTGGAGTGGCATGTCAAGAGACATTAAAAATCATGTAAATTCTTGTACCACATGTCAGTTAACCAAACATCCAGAAGGACCCACGTATGAAGAGCTTGGACAAACCCCCTCTGCTACCAAACCATTCGACCTCCTCTCAATAGACACAGTATCAGGCTTCGCTAAATACGGCAATTCTAAAACCCACTTAAATGTAATTGTTGACCATATGACCAGATACGCATGGGTATTTCCTTCAAAATCTACCAGTACCTTAACCTATATACAAGCACAATTAAAAAGGTGTTAGTATACGGCTCTCCAAAACGCTTACTCTCGGATCGAGCACCTTCGTTCACCTCAGAGAAGTTCCGAAGATTCCTAATAGCCCATGGCATACAACCCTTATACACAACTAGTAATAACCCTCAAGCAAATGGTCTTTGCGAACGTCTAAACTCTACAATTACAGGTAAACTCAGACTACTACATCTCGAAAACCCAAAACCCTCATGGACAAAGCTCGTTAACAAGGTTACACAAGTTTATAATAACACCCCTCACTCAGTGACAGGCTTTCCCCCATCCTATTTACTTTTCGGCATTATACCCACAGAACTTTCTAACCACATTAACCCTTACCCTCCTATTGACATTGCCAGACAACAAGCCTACCAATGCACACAACTGAAACACGACAAAGATGAACAAAAATTTGATCTTAATCACAAAACACCTAACTTTGAAATTGGAGACCTCGTTCTTGTCAGAGCGTACCACCATCCTAACACTGGAAAGCTTACCCCTTATTTCACAGGTCCCTACATAATTTTAGAAATTATTTCTCCCAATGTGGTAAAGATTAATAGACCAAATCAACCGCTCAATAAAGAACACGACACAATACATGTCAACAAACTCAGACACTACACAGAAAGCGTCCCTCATATAGTACCCCCCACCACGCAAGCCCATTATGTTCAACCCAAAGACAATGACTTATTTCCGTTCCGACATCTCTCACCGGACTTGTTCCAAGAATACCAACTCCCGATCAAATCATCCAGCACCCAACTTCTTCTACCTCTAATCCCAAATATTTTGACCCTAATCCAAGTAGAATCGAATTCAAGTAACAATGCTTCCCCAGTTCCCCAGCTACAAATCAATCATGAACCAACCCGCTCCCAAATCAAGTCATTAACCCTCCAACATAAATGGTTCAGCCCACAATTAATCTCTCATAAAAAATATAGGATACAATATGAAATAATTTTTTATTTTCCACTTAATTCTCCTAATTTACACGCTAACAATGCCCTTCTTCATCGTCCCGTTAATCACGCTCATCTACATAGGAATATACGCACAAGAAACTGATAAACTTTTTCAACTACAAGAAGCCATTTTCCAACTACTTACCATCATCTGGATTTTGATAGGAGAAACCGTTCAACGTTTATTTAGAACTCCCCCACCACCTACGTTCTGACAACTATTTCCTTTACATTACAGATAGCTTATCCCAACTTTATTTTATTTGTACTCCACGTGTTGTACCATACTACCCCGCAACTATCCCCCTTAAAATCAATGTCTTGTCGCAATGCTGCACATTGATTCGTTTGTCAACCTATGTACCCACACATTTTTTTCTCACCCTATGTTACCACTGCAACATCTTTTCAAGCGATCTTTAAAACCTAAAGTGGACTTGTTTACAAATTTCAATCAATGTTTTTCCATTGTCCTACTTTTGTAAATATCGTTATATTTTAATTTTGTTTCACCATTTTTCTTTTTACCCCTGTCAGAATTGTTTTCTCTCAACAACCACGAAATTACCTTGCCTTTCACCAAACCTTACTCTCTTAGCGGATCTTTTCACCACCAGCACGACCCATGTCTTTGTCAGTTTTTTCAATGTGATGTTTTTCTTTATGTTTTTTTATTAATTTTTTTATACTTGCAGAAATTCCCTTGATGTAGTTTGTCCATACACCAAGCTTAAAAACTCTGCAGGCATTTTTTTTACTCACCCACCATCGCGCTTTGTACATTCTTTTTTTTTTTGTGTGTGTGTTTCCACCCAAGACCGCTAAGCGGAGAACAATAGTTTTTTGATCCCTTGTTAACTAGTTCCAAGACGTCCAGCAAAACGCCTTGCAAACCCATGTTCTCAAGCTGATCCTGCTGTCAATCAATTTAATCACCATATTGTCATTCTTTTAACAGTTCCTACTTCATCTTTCCATTCTGTCACCTTGTCGACCGCAAATTCTCACCACCCTGTAAATAGCTTTGTTTGTTTACCCAATTAATTTTCCCTAAAAATTACTTCCCATCTACCAGAATTTAACTCAGGCTGCCCCTTTTTAAATTCTTCAACGCAGGGGGCCCATCTGTGGTTATTTAAGAATCATAAACACCTGTGTAAATACTCACCACCTCTTCTTACACCCCCTACTCTAATATGGACTTTTAATCATTGTACCCAATCCTCCTTTAATCAATTAACTTTGTATGTATCGGTTTTGTGTGTTCAATTAAATACAGAAGTACATTTAGAGAACGTAGAAACCAAAAATAACTTAACCGCAGCCAATGAGGTCAATCGCCCCGACACCGCGGCACCAGACGTCCGATGACGTAACAGGGTTACCCGCAGCCAATGAGGTCAATCGCCCCGACACCGCGGCGCCAGACGTCCGATGACGTAATAGGGCTTACCCGCAGCCAATGAGGTCAATCGTCCCGACACCGCGGCACCAGACGTCCGATGACGTAACGCTTGAGCATATAAAAGGGCTTGCCCCGCAGCCAATGGTAGTCAGTTCAGCAGATGCAAGATAGCAGACAGCAGCAGCAGACAGATCGTTAGTAAGTGGCCCACCGACCGCAACTTGGTCTCTGCGTTCTCTCTCTCTCTGATGCCTCGGATTCCCTTTTGAGTCGTCTCTGTGTGCTTTACCACTCACTACCATCACGACTGTGCAATCATCATCATTCCCCACGACTCAATACAACAAACCAGATCACCGAAATATCATATAAAAACAATAGAAAAATAAAAGATAAGTGGGTCAGGTGTTGATATTAAAAATAAAGAAGGCATCTCCTGACCACGAGAACATGTGCTTTTTAGATGGCAGAGCGCCATCTAGTGGAGCAAAAATACACTAAACGTTTATTTAGCTTGCTCCGTGATATTTGGCCAACCCAATTTCTTGATAAATCAAGAAAAGCCATCCACGAACGCGTTTCGCGCTGTTGGCGCTCGTCAGCGTGGAGAAGGCTGTAACCACTGCGACCAAAAATATTTTTTGGTCCCAATGGCTTCCCGAAAAATCAAGAAATGGGTATTTAAGGCCAAATTTGCGTAAAGACACTTAACACATGAAAAAACAATAGAAAAAATAGAAGATAAGTGGGTCAGGTGTTGATATTAAAAATAAAGAAGGCATCTCCTGACCACGAGCACATGTGCTTTTTAGATGGCAGAGCGCCATCTAGTGGAGCAAAAATAAACTAAACGTTTATTTAGCCTGCTCCGTGATATTTGGCCAACCCAATTTCTTGATAAATCAAGAAAAGCCATCCACGAACATCTAAAAAGCACATGTGCTCGTGGTCAGGAGATGCCTTCTTTATTTTTAATATCAACACCTGACCCACTTATCTTTTATTTTTTCTATTGTTTTTTCATGTGTTAAGCGTCTTTACGCATATATGGCCTTAAATACCCATTTCTTGATTTTTCGGGAAGCCATTGGGACCAAAAAATATTTTTGGTCGCAGTGGTTACAGCCTTCTCCACGCTGACGAGCGCCAAAAGCGCGAAACGCGTTCGTGGATGGCGTTTCTTGATTTATCAAGAAATTGGGTTGGCCAAATATCACGGAGCAAGCTAAATAAACGTTTAGTTTATTTTTGTTCCACTAGATGGCGCTCTGCCATCTAAAAAGCACATGTGCTTGTGGTCAGGAGATGCCTTCTTATTTTTAATATCAACACCTGACCCACTTATCTTTTATTTTTTCTATTGTTTTTTCATGTGTTAAGCGTCTTTACGCAAATTTGGCCTTAAATACCCATTTCTTGATTTTTCCGGAAGCCATTGGGACCAAAAAAATTTTTTGGTCGCAGTGGTTACAGCCTTCTCCACGCTGACGAGCGCCAACAGCGCGAAACGCGTTCGTGGATGGCTTTTCTTGATTTATCAGGAAATTGGGTTGGCCAAATATCACGGAGCAAGCTAAATAGACGTTTAGTTTATTTTTGCTCCACTAGATGGCGCTCTGCCATCTAAAAAGCACATGTGTTCGTGGCCAGGAGATGCCTTCTTTATTTTAAATATATATATATATAATAATTACCTTTTTGATTGTTGTTGTTGTTCCTATGTAGATCCTGTTGACTTACTGTAGGATTGGTGACTTGTGGTAGTTGATTATTGATGGCGCAGTCGTAGTTAAATGGTAAGGTTCCCCAGGGGAAATAACGAGACAAAAAGCCAGGATGGGTTTGAATCTAAGACCTCGCGATAAAGGGAGAGAATTGGGACTGAATTGGGTACCTTCCTTTCACATGATCGAAGAGAATTTTACCTTGGTGAAGTCGGAGTTGAGCACCTCTTGCTTCTAGTCGGGTCGCCTGCCTACTAACTAACTTTGAGTCCGAGATCTTCCTCGTTAACTCTCTCGTCTTCTCATTGGATGGGGTCGTACTGAGAGTTACCTCTCATTGGTTCTTAGTTATTCATGCTTAACTGTGATTGGATGCTGGTACCTCCATTGTCGTCATGGATGCCATTTTCCAGGAAGAAGGTCTTTGAACTTTAGTTTTATGGTTTCTGGGTGATGCAATCCTGGTAATGGCTGTTCTCTCTTTTTCGCGAGGCCTAACTTTTATTTAAAACTTTTGGACGATACATTGCATATATTGTGGTGGGATTACATCTTGGTATATACAAATTATGACAGATTCCACCCCTACATGTGAAGAATTCGAAAAGGGGTAGCCTGAAGTGAATTCTGTAAGGGAAAAGTAATTTTGTGGGGAAAATTAATTATGGGCACTGAGAGGCTATATACAAGTATTGTAGGTGAAATAAAAAGGATAAAATAGAATGGTGTTGGTGAAATAATTGTTGAGTAGAAGGAAAAAAATAAAAAATGAAATGATGATGCCTATACAATTCAACTCGAGTTATGGAAAGCTAAATCGAGGGAATTTTTCTTTTAGGGGTTTTGGAAATAAAAATAAAAATGATAATTAAAAGAAATCAAAGTGAATGCGCTTTGGTGCATTGTTGAGTGAGAGAAAAGAAAATATGCCTATACAATTCAACTCGAGTTATGGAAAGCTAAATCGAGGGAATTTTTCTGTTAGGGCTTTTGGAAATCAAAATAAAATTTTATTAAAAGAAATCTAAGTGAATGCGCTTTGGTGCATTGTTGAGTGAGAGTAAAAGAAAAAGATGCCCATACAATTCAACTCGAGTTATGGAAAGCTAAATCGAGGGAATTTTTCTGTTAGGGCTTTTGGAAATCAAAATAAAATTGTTTTAAAAGAAATCAAAGTGAATGCGCTTTGGTGCATTGTTGAGTGAGAGAAAAAGAAAAAGATGCCTATACAATTCAACTCGAGGCGGTGAAAACTAAATCGAGGGAATTTTTTCTGTTAGGGCTTTTGGAAATCAAAATTTAAAAAAAATAATAAAAGATATCAAAGTGAATTCGCTTTGGTGCATTGTTGAGTAGGAGAAAAAAGAAAAAGATGCCTACACAATTCAGCTCGAGGTGGGGAAAACTAAATCGAGGGAATTTTCTGTTAGGGCTTTGAGAAATTAAAATAAAAATTTCAAAATTAAAAGAAATCAAAGTGAATGCGCTTTGGTGCATTGTTGAGTGAGAGAAAAGAAAAGATGCCTATCAATTCAACTCGAATTATGGAAAGTTAAATCTAGGGAATTTTTCTGTTAGGGCTTTTGGAAATAAAAATAATTTTTAAAAAATATAAAATTTAAAAGAAAACAAGTGAGTTTTCGTTAAAAATTAAAAGAAAAAAAAGTGAGTTTTCGTTGCAAAAAAAAATTGTTGAGTGGTTGCAAAAGTAAAATTGGTTTGTAACAAAAATAATAAAAAATAAGTTGTTATATAAATGGTAAATATTTGATTAAGCATTTGGATTTCAAAAATAAAAAAGGTAAATGAATGGGGTAATAAAAAAATGCATGTAGAGAGATTCGCAAAATCTCTTAGTGATAAAAAGTTACATGCCAATGTATCTAGGTCACGCGGCGATTTCTGAGTTTTTAATTTCCCTTGTAGATTTTTTGTTTTTGTGCGAATTGTGGATAAATGTTATACGTTTTTTGTGAGAAATGTGTAAAAAATGAATTTTATGTGTTGTCAAAGATCCTAAGGTCTGTTGTATTTGTGTTTATGTTGGATACGTGCCTAATGTGGGTAAAAATGTGAAATGTTTTTGGGAGTTTTTTTTTTGGGAAAAGAATCGATATTTTTGTAATACATTGGGATGCGGTGTTTTGAGAATTAAATTTGTTTATTACTATAATATTAATATAATGATATTAATATAATTAAATGTGTTTTTGTAAGAATCAGGATGTGAACTCATTGGGATTCCCAGCTGAGTGAATGTCATGGACGACAATCGGTGACAGTCAAGATGGCGACGTCTGGTAAATCAGGGCCAGAGATGACCTCAATCGAGTCGGGGTCGTTTTTAGGCCGGAAGTACGGGGGTGGAGAGTGAGAGGCCCGATGTAGGGAAATTTAAAATTAGTTCTGGCTTCCCCTCCCGTAATTGATCTGGGGATCTCAACGCCCGCTGGAAACTTTCTCCCATTATCTCCAACACGAGAATCAGAAATGCATGAAATGCACTGCCTATATGGAAGATGGCTTCCTGTAATTGGTAAAGTCTTTGGGTCTGTTGGGCATATAGTCCAAGGTAGATTACTATGGTAAATGGGGCGAGGGAGTAAGGCATAGTCAGAAGACAGATAAAAAGTATTAAGTGAAGTATGGGAAACCTGCACATTTTTCCCCATGTTTTCTCCATGAGTTGATGGCTTTGTGGATCGTGTTGTAATTCGATTGGTTGTGGCGGACTTAGTGGAGGATTAGTTGTGATTGGATCTATTTGTGGATGGGCGATGTCGCGTTTTTTGTTATTGGTGAAGGGTATAAATCGGGTTTTGGTGAAAATGGTGGGATCTAAATGATAGGTTCTCTGTTCGTCGGTTTGATTGTCAGCGGCTCTGTTGGAAAAATGTCGGGTGTAAGATGTATAAATGGAAACGTTTAATTGTTCCTATGTTGTAGATGGTGTATTTTTGTTATGGGTGGTGTTATGTATTGGGTATCTTTTGTGTACGTTTTCAGTTTGTTTATGTGGACTGTATCGATGTCTCTTTGGAGAGGTTGGTTGGAACTATCGATACGTTTTGTCAATTGGCAGGTTGGACAGGTTTTGACCTTTTGTGCAATGTCTTGTGACATGTCCTGCCAATAATATTAAGCGGAGATGAGTCTCGTCATCTTTGAGATGCCTGGATGATTGTATTGTGTGTGTACTGATTGAAGTAGTTTGTTGGTGAGTGTCTTTGGGATGACTTTTTTGGTTACACCTTTGCGGGAAATGGTATGAAGTCCGTTGTGATCAATGGTCAGTTTAGGATTTCCAGATGGGGAAGGCTGATGGCTCTTAATAAGATGGGCGTCTAAGAAGCCACAGAACGGGTTACGAGATATGATGTCCGTTTCATATTGTTGTGCTCCTTTTATGTAACGAACCTCATATTCGTATCTCGATGGCCGTAATCTCCATCGAAATAATCTACCTGACGGGTTTTTGATCGTCTTCAGCCATTGCAATGCGTGATGGTCAGAAAATATGGTAAATTTTCTGTCCATCAAATAGACGCGGAATTTATCCACACTCTCAACGATTGCTAGGCATTCTAATTCAGAGATGGAATAATTCCGTTTGTGTGAACGTAGGGCGCGGCTGAAGTATTGGACTGGGTAGGTCTTCCCATCAGGGTGGACCTGTTTGAGGACGCCTGCTATGCCGAGTGTTGATGCGTCAGAGTACACTTGGCATGACAGACGTTGCTGGTAAAGGTGTAGAATGGGGTGTGTGGTGAGGCTTTCCTTCAGGCTAGTGAACGCTTTCTGGCATTTGTCATCCCAGACCCACGTGACATCCTTTTTGAGAAGGTTGTTAAGAGGTGTCCGCAAGCGGGCGTAGTCCGGGATGAACTTTTTATAAGCGTTCACTGCGCTTAAGAAGGATCGCAATGTTTTGCGATTGTGTGGTGGTTGGATGGCGTGAATGGTTTCTATGTTTCGTGTTAGTGGTGTGGTGGTACCATCAGTGTTTGTGCATGTGTCTTTGTGGTGTTGTTGTCACCTTTTGGTGCGAGTGTCGCGCTTTTCGCGCTTGTTGCAATGTTTACGCGCGTAACGGTTGTGTGATGATGTATGGTCACGTGTGCATTTAATGTGATAGTTGTCCTGTTGAATGGACACCTTTTGTGCATTTTTGTGATGAGTTTGGGCCATTGTGGCCTTGTGCATAGAGGGCATATAATAAGTACAATTGGCCTTAGTGAAAAAGTGTTGTGCGTGCGCGTGACATCTAGATTGGCATGTTGGTAAGTGGTTTTTGACCAATGGATGCGCGCATTGGGTGCCATGTGCGGAAGGCTTGTGTGCGTTGTGAGCCCTCTGTGACACCGCTTGGCATTCCCAATAGGCGCATTCATTTGTTATGTGGACAAAATGGTAGGTAGTAGGGGACAATGGGGCGGCGAGTTGGAACATAGTGCCTTGATTAAAATCTATTGTTAATTTAAAATTTCGGAGGGTATTTATTCCGAGAATTCCAAATAGTAGAGGTGCTTCCACCACATGGAAATTCTCGTTTTTGGTTATTTTACCTATTGTCAGGGGGAGGGTTTTTTGACCTAAGGTCGGTACAAGACCGTTTATGGCCTGTAGGTCTATGGGTTGGTTTTTGAGTTGCAATTGAGGGAGGTTATATTTTAACTTTTTATAGAGGTTATGGGGCACTATGTTCAAGCTTGCGCCTGTGTCAATTAGGAAAGGGGGTGAGAGTTCATGGGCGATGGACAGTTTTATCGTTATCTGGCTGACGAAAAGTCGATGCCTTCCTACCTGGTTGGCGAAAGGCTGGGGCGTGTCGGGGCGGCTTGTCTTTGGCCTGGTGCTGGATGTTGGGCGTGTTGTGGATGTTGGGCTGGTTGCGGATGTTGGGCTGTTTGCACTGCCCGCGCGCTCGCGTGTTGAGCTGGTTTGTATGGTACAGTCCACACACCTATTTTTCTTGGTGTGCTGGTGTATAGGCCCGACATGTTGGGCGGTTGTTCTTCGAAGGGGGTTAGATCCGTTTCCGCGCGTTGGCTCGAACCTACTTGCGTCAGGGCGGCGGTCAACTGGAGGATAATCTCCGCCAGTGTGCGTGTTTGATCTATTTTGGATGCTGTGATATGTTCCCTCTCCCTCGTCGCGTCACTCTCTTCTTTCGCGCCTTGTTCTAGCTCGTTTTCCATTATATATCCTGTCGACTCTCTATAATAATTACCTTTTTGATTGTTGTTGTTGTTCCTATGTAGAACCTGTTGACTTACTGTAGGATTGGTGACTTGTAGTAGTTGATGATTGATGGTGCAGTCGTGGTTGAATGGTAGGGTTCCCCAGGGGAAATAACGAGACAAAAAGCCAGGATGGGTTTGAATCTAAGACCTCGCGATAAAGGGAGAGAATTGGGACTGAATTGGGTACCTTCCTTTCACATGATCGAAGAGAATTTTACCTTGGTGAAGTCGGAGTTGAGCACGTCTTGCTTCTAGTCGGGTCGCCTGCCTACTAACTAACTTTGAGTCCGAGATCTTCCTCGTTAACTCTCTCGTCTTCTCATTGGATGGGGTCGTCCCGAGAGTTACCTCTCTTTGGTTCTTAGTTATTCATGCTTAACTGTGATTGGATGTTGGTACCTCCATTGTCGTCATGGATGCCATCTTCCAGGAAGAAGAAGGTCTCTGAACTTTAGTTTTATGGTTCCTGGGTAGTGACCTTTACTTCCTGGATGATGCAATCCTGGTAATTGCTGTTCTCTCTTTTTCGCGAGGCCTAACTCTTATTTAAAACTTTTGGACGATACATTGCATAGATTGTGGTGGGATTACATCTTGGTATATACAAATTATGACATATATATATATATATTAAAAATAAAAATGGCATATCCTAACCAGGAGCACATGTGCTTTACAGAAGGCAGAGCGCCATCTGGTGGAACAGAAATCAACTGAACATTGATTTAGCCTGTTCCCTGATATTTGGCCAACCCAATTTCTTGATAAATCAAGAAAAGCCATCCACGAACGCGTTTCGCGCTTTTGGCGCTCATCAGCGTGGAGTAGGCTGTACCACTGCGACCAAATATTGTTGGTCCTAGTGGCGTCTTGAAAAACCAAGAAATTGGAATTTTCTTTTTTATTTTTTCTATCATTTTTCATATATGTATGTATATATATATTTTTTCTATTTGTTTTATTTACATTTGCTCATTACAGGCAAACAAAATATGTAACAGCGAGCAGTTGTTGAACTCGATGGAGAAATGAAGCAGACCGGCGTTATCCCCTCATGCGCGCCCCCTAAACTGGTTGGCCATTTCCGGCGCGCATGTGTTCTCCAACGGACTCCACCAAATAGTCACCATGCCGAATCTTTCTTTCAGACGTCGCCGAAACATTGCCTTGCTTCTAAATCTGTTCCTCTCCGAACAGCGCGAGTCTCTTTTCGAGACATTTGGATGCCATTTTATCTCCTTGAAGACTATGACCACATGAGGCTTGTCACCCTTCCTGTAGACACGTGTCTCCAACAGGCTCCACCAAATTGTCAACATATCGAATCTTTCTTTCCGAGTTGTCGTAACAATATCAATGAGGCTTGACGGCGTCAAGCTAACATATCATTAATTAAAAGTTAGGTAGGCGTTGGGATTTGAAGTAACAAATTTTCAAGGAATGTGTGCTATAAAACACATGAAAACAGCACCATCCTAGGGTTTTGCATATGTGAATTAGTGAATATTAATTGATTGATAGTGTGAATGAGTAATAATAATAAAAATAATATCTATTGATGATAATAAAAATTGATAAATATTTTGAAATTCGAATTTATATATAAAATTAAGCAATGGTTGTCAACAGATACATGGGGCAGTATCAATTATATTTATATAGAGTGTAGAATCATACTGTTGGAAATTACTATTCGAGCAACAAAAAATTATATCTAAAATCCATTATTTATTAATTGCTTTTTTTTCAGATAAAGTTTGAAGGAGAGGCGACTGATGGAGGATTTGCATTGGACGACATCACTTTCTACGATGGCTCTTGTCAGAGTGAGTTTTCTACTCTATTTTAAATGTGTACAGTACATACTCTTAGAGTAGATATTCGCCTTTATTAAATATATGGAAAATTAAGGAAGACAAGCTTCGGGATGGTACAGTAATTTATTTAAGGCAAGAACAAACTATGAATGATAAAAAAGAGATAAGGAATGAGGGAAGTTTACAGAGTAGCAAAATATAAACATAAAAATGATACTCAGTTGTTAAAATAACAAATATTTTGCTACATAGCTCTTTCTCTATGGGAGCTGTGACCCACAGCTTGTAATTATTGCAAGTGTCAAGTGGAAAATTAGGGAAGACATTTATTTTGCTACAATATACAATAGAAAATATAAAAAAAATAAACTTTGCTCCTTTTCAATTTTCACTTTCTGATTTCAGAGTGTAAAATGAGTTTTATATGCTCATATTCCATAATGCAATTATTAAATTACTAATGTAAGAATGTAGTACACACTGTAGAAAAAACGAGGTTTGACAAATTTACCGCAAATGTTCCTTTTGAACAAAAATTCGTAATTTATTTTAAGGAGAAATAACGACTATTTATATCCTTAAAGGTGAAGTATGAAAGGATGAATTGTGAAGAGTAATGATAAACGGAAAAAAAGAGTATCCAGAGATGGGAATAGAACCCACAGTTTTCCGCTTACCGGGCATACCGCTTACCCTGGACATATTTTTCCGTTCGTAAATATTATATATAGTTATTTTATAACACAACCAAAAGCCGCATTATATTTTATTATAAATTGACTATATATAATATTTACGAATGGAAAAATATGTCCAGGGAAGCCCCGGTAAGAGGAACAATGTGGATTCGATTCCCATCCCTGGACACTTTATTTCTCCGTTTATCATTACTCTTCACAATTCAACCTTTCATACTTCATCCCTAAGGATAGAAATAATTGTTATTTCTCCTCAAAGTAAATTAGAATTTTTCGTTAAAGAAACATTTGCGATAAAATTTTCAAACCTCGTTCTACAATCATAACCCGCATTATATTGTATTATAAATTAACTATATATGACATTTACGATCGGAAAAATATGTCCAGGGTAGCCTAGTGAACACGGCATCTGCCCGATAAGCGGAATACTGTGGGCTCGATTCCCATCCCTGGACACTTTATTTTTCCGTTTATCATTACTCTTCACAATTCATCCTTTCATATTTCACCTCTAACGTTTATTTCTAATCGTTATTTCTCCTTAAAATAAATTACGATTTTTCGTTCAAAAGAAACAATCGCGGTAAAATTGTCAAACCTCGTTCTACAAACATAAGCCGCATTATATTGTATTATAATGTAGTACTGTGTTAGCATTCTCTGAAGGATGACAGGAAGCAATGTGATTCATTTATATTTTATTCTTAAATAGTTAAAGTAAATAACTTTAAAAAATTACCTGTGATAAATACTATTACTACTAATATTGATCTCAACAGCAATTATTTATTATCAAGATCTATTTCTGAGACATTTTCTCGTAAACACACACAGAGTAAGAGACAGAGAGCAAACACGCAGATGATATTGAATATTAATCTCATCTAGAAGGAATTGAATATATTGCCACGTGGAAAATCAGGAAAGACAAACTTCGGAAATATATATTCATTTACGGGGCTGCTAACTTCAGGGTGACACAGCAATTTATTTAAGGCAAGAACAAACTATGAATGATAAACAAAAGATAAGCAATAAGGGAAGTTTACAGAGCAGCAAAATATAAAATCAAAAATTATACTCTGCTATTATAATAGAATGATAAATACTTTGTTTTAAAATAAAACTACAACCTTTCGCAATAAGTTTATTTTATTATGATATGCGCGAGCTTTCGGGCTGGAGCCGCCCTTCTACAGGCAAAAAATGAAACATTTGATTCACGAGAGACAGTTATATACATTTGATTTGTTACAAATTTTAAATAAAATATCAGAAAGAAAAGTATTAAAACTAAAATAATTACTATTTTACTTTGTTTAACCTTAAATTTCAATATTTTAATAAAGTTTTAAACTATGAATTGGATAAGCGAGAAATCTGATTTTTGTGGTATGGAATATGACAAAATTGTTCTGGGATATCTATTCTACGATTAATGCTATTGTGTTGTTTGGAAATCAGCGATTCAAGGATTAATCTTTCAGATTTGGTGGTTATGTTACTGTAGTGGCAAGTTGGACTGTCTAAATTAAATTTGTGGCCGGTATTCATGGTATGTTGAAAAATGAGGGATCTTGGATCTTTGGTCTTCATATTGTAAGTATGTTCCTTCAATCTTGTCTGTATTTTCCTGCTTGTTTCTCCTACGTATATAGATGGACAATCAATGCATGACACGGAATATATGGCATTTTTCTTCTGAAGGGGGTTCTAATCTGTGGTCGATTTTGTGACCGGCCACAAATTTAATTTAGACAGTCCAACTTGCCACTACAGTAACATAACCACCAAATCTGAAAGATTAATCCTTGAATCGCTGATTTCCAAACAACACAATAGCATTAATCGTAGAATAGATATCCCAGAACAATTTTGTCATATTCCATACCACAAAAATCAGATTTCTCGCTTATCCAATTCATAGTTTAAAACTTAACTTTATTAAAATATTGAAATTTAAGGTTAAATTATTTCCAATTGTTAAACAAAGTAAAATAGTAATTATTTATGTAGTTTTAATACTTTTCTTTCTGATATTTTATTTAAAATTTGTAACAAATCAAATGTATATAACTGTCTCTCGTGAATCAAATGTTTCATTTTTTGCCAGTAGAAGGGCGGCTCCAGCCCGAAAGCTCGCGCATATCATAATAAAATAAACTTATTGCGAAAGGTTGTAGTTTTATTTTAAAATTTGTAGCGCAATTTTTTCGTTTACTATAAATACTTTGTACAATATTTTTTAATTATCGTGAGTTTAGGTCATATTGTTTTGTTTGTGATATTGTGTCTAGCAAAGAAAGGCTGCGCCACAAATATGTTGAATACCTTAAAACATTCCTTTGCTTATTACATGTATTAACATAGAATCTTAAACGAATGTGTGAGCTGCACTTTAAAACGGTGGATGTTTCAGTCCGCCCAGAAGAGGCCACACTACCACCACCAGGAGTTTAGGACTACCTTCCTTTCTGGCTATTCTAATAAAGGGTCTTCTGAAATAATGTGTGTAGTTTTTTCTATGCAATTCCCTTATATACAAGTACACTGTAAACCTTTACACAAAGTTCCAAAGTAATATTTTCAAAGGTCATTGTGGGGATGCAATTTCTCGTAACACGAATAAAATCATAAAGGATGAGTTTCTTTATTGGTAAAAACCGATTCGAGCTTTCGGGCGCAAGCAGCCCTTCTACAGGAATTAAAGGAAACAAGTTAATCAGACATGTATATATACACATATATATATATAAATTGCATACCTAGGATTATTTATAATTTTTTTATTAAGTAATAACTATTGCTATGTAAATTAATCTATCTGCTAATATTATTAAATGCAAAATTATAAAATGTTGTAATAAAGAGAACGATTTATTCTATTTTAGTTTATGGACTAGCCTATCATATCGTCGCCACTAAACGTGCCACATCCACTAACAGCCAAAATATCTCAATGTGTTTCGTACAACCACCAAATGAAACAGGTTGGATTCTGTACCAAAAACAAAGACTTCACGTGACACCTTTCCATTCAATTCACTCACTAGTGTCACACAGCGCATCACAACAATTTTTCTCACTTAACAGGCCACAAAGACGCCTTCATGCCTGTGACACTTCTCACCCCAAAGCGTGTCCACGTCGAAAGTCGCACTTTTACTCACATCTAAACCTGACATCATTGAATGACATTTTTTACTAAGTCCGCAACAAAGTCGAAACACAACACTTACGAACACCAAGAAAACTATATCTTTCAAATAGACAATAAAACTGACAACAAGCTTTCACCACTCTCAAAGGGAGTTTAACCAGTAAACCAGTACCCTAACGTACAGTCAAACCCTCAAAACTGTACTACAACAAGGATTTCCAAAACGTCTGTTATCTGACAGAACGCCCGCTTTTTACCTCAGAAAAATCCATAAATTTCTAATAACACATGGTATACAACCCCTACTCACCACAAGCAATAACCCACAAGCAAACGTATAATAGAACAACCCAACTCGGGACGGCCGAGGGAAGAAAAACAATTACCACTGTGGGGGCTGAGAGATTTCCTTCCAGCCTGCTGGATGACGCACCGCGCCGTCAACAAAAACAAACAAGCGGCGACATAAATCAGGAGATGACGACCGCTGCGCCGGGAAGAAAAACAATTACGGCAGCCATGTTGACATGACACATGTTGACATTGACATCTCCAGTTTCAGTTTACCACCGCCGATAATCCCAGTACTCCTGTACCTGAAACACGTGGTCCAACTCGCAGGACGGAGAGATTACAGCACCAAATAACCTGTCAATTATAAACTAATTGACTTACCAATCATTACCCAATTTACTTATTAATTTGAATTTTAATATTGAAATATCATAAAACTTTATATATTTAATTATCATTGTGTGTTTTACAACTTTTACATTATTTTCACGCCCAGTGTGGAATATTTTTTTCTAAACTAGAACGCCATCATTTATATAATGTTAACCCTTTATTGTTATTTTTCACAATCATCTTCGTCAATGCCATCCATTTTTAAAAATCAATCAAGTTATCATTCATTTTATATTTGTATGCTATATGGCTTTGTTTTTCTATACCCCAGCACACTCAGCCATTATAAACCATCCAAGCCACCATTATTATATAAATTTTAATTTTATTATCATAATTCATTTTATCTTAGAATATTCAACCATCAAATCAATCGTTTATATTATTATTATTCGAGTATTTTTTTATCTGTCATCATATATGGAATTAAAAAAAAAAACTTTACAACTTCAACTTTTTAAACATAATTTGAGTTTTTTTTTTTTGAACATTTAAATATTTTTAAACCTTAAGATCGTCTATTTTAAGATATAATTATTTTAATTAGATTATTATTTTGATTTAATATTGACAACCTCAACAAAGCAGAAATGATCTAGTTACACACCACAGTTGTAACTTTTCTTCAAAAGAGACAATTTTTGTTCAATTTTCCACTACTTAACATTTATCTAATCATTAAAAACCTTTAATTATATTATAATTTTTGTATAAAATCTTGAATGATTATTTTTATTTTTTTTTTACTTTTCAATTATGTTACGATGTACTAGAGCGCCATCTGTTATCAAATTATAAAACTATTTTAGAGGCGTATTATTCTTTTTAAAATAAAACAATTTTTAATTTAATTTTTACATCGCAGTAAGGACAGTAGAAATTGTTTTATTTTAAAAAGAATAATACGCCTCTAAAATAGTTTTATAATTTTCAATTATATAATCAAATTTTTACTCCAACATTATGTTAAAAAAAAAAAACCTTTAATCAAATTTACTTTTATTTTTCATGATATTATTTTAGTATGGCAAAACATTTAATTGTTTCAATAATCATTGTTAATTCATTATTATATTTTTTATATATTACATGTTTAATTTTGGCCACTTACACTTTTTTTATCCGCAATTATTCACTATATTTTATATTTGTTTAAATACCTTTATTATATGACAATGTTTATCATCAACTATCGGGCATCTACAACAATCGCTTACAACAATCATTTTCTTTAACCACAATACCATAAACTTTTTCATCACTATCTATTTCAGCCATTGCTTCAAACCATCGTAGAAAAACGACAGTACTGCTTGACAATTTTTATTTTTGATTTCGTAATTCAACAAACTCTTTGAACACAGTTCCCCAGATTTACAAATCTCAACTTCTGGTCTGAACACGCTTCAATAGTTTATTTCAATCATCCGCAGAGCACATCACCAGCGCATGCACAAAGCGTTCACTTTTTTCAACTTTCAATTTTTTTCAGCTCTAGCGGACCACAATCAACCTTTGATTTCGAGTCAAGTTAGACCACCTTTTGTCGCTACAACAATTCTACTTATCGCATGGCTCTACCACCCCTTTCAATCATATTAATTCTTTTCTTCAACAACTTTTCAACCCAATAACCCTAAAATTGTAATAAAACACTGTAACCCTTATATAGGATCGCAAGTGAAACATTGGCTAGGAAGACGCTCAAGTCTATTTCTTCGCTTTGCACCTGGATCTAAGTATTTGGTTTACATGTGCACTCCTTACAATTGCATATTCTTCAACTACTAACCCTTTCCAACGCCCGCCAATATTCTCTTAGAATGTGAATTTTTTTCATTTTATTTTAATCATCATTTTTAAAAATCAAACAAAAATGTCATTTTTATTTCACTTTTATATATCTAAACAAATCATCTTGTTATAGCCCTTTTTATCCTCATAGTTTAAATTAATTAAAAGAAATTTTAATCACTTACCTGTGTTAGAGAGGCTTTACCCGCTTAAACCCGGATAAACCCTTTCACTCCCGGGGCCCATCTATGGTAATTTAAACCAACAACCCCATATTGTATATAACTTATAACAATATTGTCATGTTGTATATAGAAACACATCTATAAATGGTTATATGCATGATTGACATGTGTCATTGCATCACCATATGTGGGGACATGTGGGGACAATATTTGCATATTTATCGTCGGGCGGACGTGTTTTTGCAGCGCTCCGCGAATTCCGGTAAATATTACTTCTAATTTGTTTTTAGAGTTGTTTTTGAAATTTAAAATCTTTTATACCTTACTTTTTTATATTATTATACATATAATAACCAACTCTTAAGTATACTTAAACATTTTATATACAGCTGATTTGCATATCAGCAGACGGCGCGGCGCGACCGCTTGCCGCTTGTTAGAACAATATGGTCGATAAAATTGAAAAACGTACTGAGGAATGTAGGATTCAGCATAAGATAATCTCGGAACAAATTGCTGACACATTAAAATCAAAGTACTCATCTACAAATAAAAGCATAAATCAAAATGATCTTACAATTGTACAGGGTTTGCTAAAGCAATTGAATATATTGATGGATACAATGGGAGATATCGCTGTAATCAATGGCTCTATTTGTGATAGACTTGGAAATCTGGACGAATCAATAAAGAAAATATCTCCTTCAAGTCAATTTTATAATAGGTCATATGCTCAAGCTACGAGAGTTACTAGTGAAGACGATAAAATAGTTATGCAAAATCAAAACGTAACGGATAAAACAATAATATTTAAATCCAAGTTAAATGTTTCCCCGGCTGAAGTATTAGGCGAAGTAAATAATGGTATTAAAAAGATGAGAAATGATAGATCTAAAGTCAAAATAAATAAAATAATAAAATCAAAATCTGGCGTAATACTTAAAGTTGATTCAGGTGAAGATTTGAATACATTGATTGAAGAGTTTAAAAAGATTGATGAGGTAAATCAAAAAGCATTAATTTATGCACCAAAACCACTAGATCCTACAATTGTTCTTAAGTCAATTACTAAATCTACAGATATTAAGGAATTGCCTTCGATTTTATGCAATATGAACCCAGAGTTAGAAGGTCGAGAGAAGAAGATAAAGGTTCTGTTCGCTATGAGATCAAATACTGATGTACAGGATGTTGTTCTCCGCATTTCCCCGGCTACATACCAAATTATGAAGAAATTACAACGTATATATACAGACATACAGGTTACATATATGAAGGATAAGGTGCTTGTACGTCAATGTCAAAACTGTTTTAGTTATGGTCATAGTAAAAATTCATGTAACATCATAAAATGTAAAAATTGCGGAGACAATGACCAACATGTTAACTGTCAATCCTTGCCCAAGTGCATAAATTGCTCTACACATCCTAAATATAGGAATAGCAATAATCATCGTTCTAATGACAAATTATGTCCTGTGTTCATTCAACAAATGAAATATGAGATACAAAGAACATGTTATGCAGATTTAGATCATGATATTGTTACTTTGGATTAGAATAGACTTATTCTTTTTTTTTTTTTTTTTTTATTTGGTCAATGTTCAAATTAAAAATTCTACAACAAAACACGCGGAAAAGCAATTTGGTTAATAATGAAATAAGGGAATTTATTTCTAAAGAAAAATATGATATGATTTTAGTTCAAGAACCATATAGTATAAATAATGAAGTAATCTTTAATATGCGTTCAAAAATATATTATGCAAATTTACCGGGAGTTCCAATATATACCGCAACAATCGTTACAAACCCTTTCTTATCATGTAAATTAATTAAAGAGTTTTCAAATTCATTTGCAACCACTATATCAGTACAAACTACTAAACGGCAAATTATTCTTTCAAATATTTATATACACCCTAATAAAATGGAAACCTGTCATGTTCAATTCCTTGATAAATTAATTAAAAATTTTAACACAAATCCATTGATTTTAGCTGGAGATTTTAACGCTCGAAGTCAGATGTGGTTTGATAATATTATTAATCAAAACGGTAGAAGACTTCAACCTATAATTGATTTTCACAATATGCTCATACATAACAATCGAAACAAAACATGTCGAGGATTAAGTATAATAGACCTTACTATTACTAATAGTCATGCTCATGTACTTGTTAATGGATGGAAAACGTTAAATCTTTCGCAAATCACAGACCATCACGCAATCTCATTCGACATTAGTCTGGAAACAGAAAGTTTATTACATGAAAATAATTCTACATGGTATTTTCAAGAAAAAAGAGCCAATTGGCAAAAATATGAGCAGGCAATCAATGTGTCTAGGATAAATGAGGCAATGATGAAATTAGGTAAAATAGTAAATATAAACGATATAAACTGTGTAGTTTCTCTCATAACTGACATATTAATTGAAGCTGCATATGCATCTTTACGATTAAAACCAAAATATTTAAATAATAATCCATTTAATTGGTGGACGGATGAACTGGAACTTTTTAAAAATCATTTTAAATATGTTCGAAATCTATATTATCGGGGTAAACGGTCTAATAGACAGCTAGTTGATGAAAAAATGTATAAAGAAATAAGAAATAAGTATATGAATATTATTGAAAAAACAAGAAATGTAAGCTGGAGGGTATTCCTGGAGGAAGTTGAAAATACATCTCCTTTTGGTAATACTTACAAAACTTTTAAACAAAAAATTTCTCCTAGGTCTTTTGATTTACCAATTCTAGATGTATCTCAAGATGTGCTCGAATCAGAAATGAAAAATCTTTTATCTTCTCTATTTCCGAATGACTGTCAATCTTCTGACACAAACTATCATAAATTAATCAGAGACAAGAGTTATACTTTTTCTAATGATAAAATAATTTATTTTGATAATATTCAAATCTGTTCAATAATTAAAAAACTTAAAAATGGCAAGGCTCCAGGAATAGATCATATAAGCAATCAGATGATCAAAACGGCAGTTCATCATATATCTCCTGTGTTAACAAAATTGTTCAATGCTTGTATGGGACTTAATTATTATCCGGAGGCCTGGAGAAAGTCAGCAGTAATGATTTTAAAAAAACCTAATAAAGAAAATTATAAAGATCCGAAAGCCTACCGCCCTATAAGCTTGTCTTCTAATTTAGGTAAAATTTTTGAAAGTCTAATTCATATTGAACTTTTAAATCATATTAATAGTAATAATGTTATGCATCCTGCTCAACATGGATTTACACAAGAAAAATCAACAATCTCCGCTTTACAAGAAATAACTAAATTAAGTCTTCTGAAAAGAGAAACAGAAAATACGGCAATAGTAACAGTGGACATCAGCGGAGCTTTCGACAACGCATGGCATCCGGCAATTCTTCAACAATTGGACAAGGCAAATTTTCCAGCGCTACTAATAAAAATAATTAATTCTTACTTTGAAGACCGGAGTGTAGAGTTTAAATATACTAATGTAAAGTGTATAAAAAAGATAAATAAGGGATGTCCCCAGGGTGGTATTATTTCTCCTATTCTTTGGAATATATTACTTAATGATTTCAACTTATCTTTTAACGAAAGTTTTGCTAGAGTAATTGCTTTCGCGGACGATGTGACATTTGTGGTATGGAGTTCAAACATCTATGATCTTCAGTATAATATTACCAAATGTTTGGTAAAAATCAAAGCATGGTGTGAAAAGGTAAAACTTTCACTAAGTCCAAGCAAAACAGGTATACTCTATCTACATAACTATGAAAAATTGCCCATTAATTTTGTTGGAAAAATAATTCAACCATCAGAAACTGTTAAAATTTTGGGAGTTATTTTTAAAAATCATAGACAAAGGAATAAGATTAATTTTGGAACACATGTTGACAATATAATTATGAAAGCTACGAAACTTAAGAATATATTATTCTCATTATGTGCACGTACTTGGGGCATTGATACTCGGCGTAGATTGATCTTATATAAAGCTATGATACGCTCTACAATAAGCTATGCATCAAATATTTGGTTTCCTTTTATCACTGCAGCAAAAAGATCCAAGTTGAATTCTATACAATATCAAATTCTTATTAGATGCATTCATGCTTATAGGACTTCATCTTCTTACATCACACATATACTAGCGAAAACCCCTTTACTGTCCGATTATCTTGAATTATTACAAACAAAGTATAATATGACAAATTCTCTCACAGATCGAACACTCAAAAAACCCCTTCAAAAAGAATTAAACAAACTATATCTGGATCTAAAATTTAAGTTTTATCTTTCTCAATCTAATGAACTGTTCAAGAAATTTTTTCCAATTGCTGTCCCAAATTTCATTTCTTCTGATAAATTCACTACTTTATTCTTAACTGGCAAAGGACCCTTCTTAAGTTTCCTATTCAAACTGAATGCTATCAATGATCCAACATGTGAATGCCGCTTAGATGTTGAATCACCAGAGCATCTTCTTTTATCTTGCCCTCTGACTAATCAAATTGTATGTAGATACTTTGAAACATTACCAAATTCTCTTTGTGTATATACTCTATCTTATGAGAACTTTGTTAAGTTTAGAACTATTTGTACAATAATTTACAAGACAATACTAATCCATCGTGTAAATAATTAATCATATATATATATAAATAATACTAGCACAGCACAATAGTCCTTTGGACTTCGTGCTTTTGTAACAATAAATAAAAAAAAAAAAAAATATGTAATGTACTTTGTACAAACTGAGGATGAATAAATAAAACTATGTAATAGATTAGGAGCCCGAGTTAAAGCAAGATTGAGAAGTCAAACAAGTTTAAATTCGAGATAGATGTAAATCACAAAACAACTTCTAAAGATAGATTGGAAGCCGTCAGAACGGCGCCAGAGTCCAGTTTCGACAGACGATCACATGTACTGTAATGAAATATTTCTTTGTCGGAGGAGTTATATAAAAAGCCTCCCCCGGCTTAGCAAAACAGTCACAGTCACTCCACCGTCGGCGCCAGCCCTTGTTGGTTGCAGCCAGGTCCACCTCATCGCTATGTAAAACAGTAAGAACTTATTCTAACTCCATCTTGCTCTTAGCTCGATTTTTATCTGTTCACGGAACTTTCCTACTACGACTGTACCTCTTCGTTTTTTTTTGTGTGTGGACATTCCCAAGCTTTCCACTCTGCCTCGACCACGACTGCCTGTACTCTGTGAGAACTGTTAAAGGTCCTACAAGGTGCAGAGAGGTACTGGAAAACTCTCCACGCCCTGACTGTCTATCTCGGCTACTACAGGTTTGACCCTCGGTTACCACATATATATATTCTGTGAGATTGGATATGATGATAACCTAATATGAAAGGTTGTTAAAAAGTGACGAACAAAACCTTGATTGAAAATATATATGGCCACTAATATCTTTTGTATTTATTGTGTTTTCTTATTGTAATGTATGTATAATAAATAATACATTTAAAGGAGAAGTCTGTCAATCATCAAAAAACAACAAAGGTTATGGGGCCAGCACGCTTATGCTGCGATATGGAAGAATAATTATAAAACAAAAATGGCGGATATGTCGCAATTAAATATACCGAAGCTTGATGGCAATAATTTTGCTAGTTGGAAATTTAGAATCCTCTCTGTGCTTGAAGGAAAAGCTTTAGCATATTTTTTAGTACAAGATTCACCAAAAGATGAAGCCAAAAAGGCGAAATGGATCCAACAAGACGCCCAAGAAAAAGGTATTATTACATGCGCAATGAATGATTCGCAAGTCGCACTTATTCTTACTTGCAACACATCCAAGGAAATTTGGACATCTTTGCAAAAACGATATGAAGGTAACATAAAAATAAAAGGCATTGAAGCTAGAAATGAAGTATCACGGCTAAAAATGAAGAAAGAAGAAAAATGGCAAGAATACATTCTAAGATCAGAAAAAATGCTTGAAAATGCAAGAATTCTCGGTGCTGAAATAGATGAAGAAGAATTCACCACTGCACTTATTAAAGGATTACCTTCAAAATATAACATTATTGCCATGCAAATAGACAGTATGGACAATCCAACTATTGATAATATTCGACGCCTATTCGAATTATACCAAGAAAGATACTGCAATCAAGAAAAAGACGAACATTCCTCAGTTTACAAGGTATATAATAAGAATAAATATAAATATTATGAAGAAACAAAGGCATCAAAAATGTACAAATGTTTCATCTTCCATAAACAAAGACATAAAGCCAACGAATGCTGGCACAACCCAGAAAACAATGGGAAGACAATAGTAAAACAGGCCTCCCATCCAGGACGAAGTGGATATAAATCAAATACACCAAATAAGTATCAAAAGGCAACAATTGTCAAAGAAGAAAAAGCAAGTTAATTTGAAAGAAAGGAAAAATTTGGAACAACTTTGGATTTTGGATAGTGGGGCATCAAGCCATATGACATCACATTTTGAATACCTGGAAGAACCTCAAGATGATAAAAGAAAAATAATTCTTGCTGATCTCATAGTTACATAAAATCCTAATTTTCAGGAAATGTAAAATTGAGGGATAATAATAATGAACCCTTTATTCTAAAGGATGTATTACATGTTCCAGATATAAATGAAAATCTTTTATCAGTTAGCAAGAGAGTTGAAGACAATAAAAGGATTATATTTGATTATACAAGGCAGCTATATCATAGATGAAAAAGTTAGAACCTTAAGAGAAGCAAAAAAGAGTAATGATTTTCACATAATCAATTCTATTTTATATAACCCATTCACTGAAAATGACTCAAAAACCTATAGGACTAGTGATTCCAACTAGGATAAATGGCATAAGAGACTCTGTCACATAAATAAACATTATATGCACCTAATTTCAATTTCAACTACAATGAAGCCAACATTCCTGATCAATGCATTACCTGCATAAGGGCAAAAAGCACTAGATTACCATTCAAGGAGATAAATAACAACCAGTCAAAGAATCAACTAGACCTTCTACACCTTTATCTTATTGGACCTATCAAAGAACTACCCATTGGTAAAGCAAAGTATATATTGACAATAGTTGATGATTATTCATGAAATTTATTTGTTGAATTTTTAAAGTGTAAATCAGAAACACCTCAAATATTTAAAAGTTTTATTGAAAGATTGGGAAATCTAACTGAAAGGAAAATTAAAAGCATCAGAACAGACAATGGCACTGAATTTGTAAATATTGAAATGGCTACTTATTTGAAAGGAAAGGGAATTCAACACCAAAGGACAACAGTTTTCTCTCCAAGCAGAATAAAAAAAAGCAGAAAGATTCAATAGAACTTCAATTGAGGGAACTAGAGCTCTCTTAATTGAAACTCAACCACCAACAAAATCCCGGGCAGAAGCCATGAATACTTTTGCATATGTAAAAAAACAGAACACCATCTAAAAACAATGAAAAATGTACACCAGAAGAACTATTTTCTAATAGAAAACCTTCTGTATCCCATTTAAAAATTTTTGGATGGCATGCTTAAATTTTATACCAAAGCATAAAAGGTCAAAACTTGAATGTACCACACAATCTGGCATATTTGTTGGTTATTCTTCAGAAAGGAAGGCTTACAGAATTTGTGACCAAAAAGACTTTTCAATTACTGAGTCAAGAGATGTGAAATTCCTTGAAGACAAGAAGGGTGCAGCACTTCTTGATAATGATAACACTACTAAGACTCAATTTTATTCCTTGATAGAAATATTTGAAAATGACAACAGTAAAGAAACATTTCCATTGCGAAATCCAGAAGATGGAGCAGAAAGCCAAAAAGAAAATATTATCTCTCCCAATCAAACATCACCAAGATACAATTTAAGACCAAATGTAAGAGACCAAATTTACTATGAACTTTCTTCAGATGAGGAACCTATATTTGACAATGAAGACAAAGATCCTACCTATGAACCAGATGAAGAGGCATTTAAAGTTTCTCATGGAGACTTACTACCATCTTCCTATGAAGAATCTATTAGTAATCCAGACTCAACTTTATGGAGACAAGCAATGAATAAGGAAATACATTCTCTTAAAGACCATCATGTATGGAACCTTATTGAATTACCTCAAGGTGCAAAACCTATCAAATCCAAATGGGTATTTTCAAAGAAAATTGATCCCCTAACCAATAAGGAAATTTTCAAAGCAAGACTTTTTGCTTTGGGATGCTCTCAGAAATATGGGACAGACTACAATGAAACTTTTTCTCCAGTAAGCCTATGCCACAATGATGGACTATGAATTTCACCACTTTGATGTTGAAACAGCCTTCTTGTACGAGCCTTCTCGTATGAAAAACTAACAGAAAAAATCTATATGACCCAGACATACCAAAGACAAGGTAAAGACATTGTATGTAAACTTAACCAAGCACTTTATGGACTAAAACAGAGTGGCAGAATATGGTATGAAACTTTTACAAAATACCTATTAGAAATAGGCTTCACACAACTTAAATCTGATAAATGTATTTTCACTTATAAAATTAACAATCTATGTGTAGGGGACATGTAAATTTTATTTGCTTTTTAAAATTAATATTTTTTGTTGCAAATATGCAAATATTTATTATCTAATTTATATATATATATTTTTCTATTTAATTGGATTCTTTTATTTTTAGTTTTGATGTCTGAATATAATAACAAATACAAGGTATAACCTCAGTGGTAACAATAAAACAAAACTTGATTTTGCAAGAAATGTTTATGTGGATTATTGTTAATTAACCACCACATATTGGTGAGCCGGACAAAAGAACCAGCACAACGAATTGAGTAAGTACAATTCTTGTGTTATTCCCCAACTTTTGTTAATTTAAAAGTAAAATGAAAAGTGATGAAACTGAGAGAGTTGAGACCTATAAGGTAAATGTTAAACTTCCACCTTTCTGGATTGAAAGACCTGATATATGGTTCCATTAGGTTGAGGCTCAGTTCTTGATAAATAATATAAAGACCGAAAATACGAAATTCAATTATTCAATCGATCAATTGGACCCAAGTATGTCGAAAACCTCTGGGATATATATGATTACCTCTAAATAAATAAATAAATATTCAGAGGCAAAAGATAGACTTCTTAGAATATTTAAAAATGGCGAATCAAAAAGAATTCGAAAACTGCTATCGGGAATTGAACTAGGTGATCTAAAGCCTAGCCAGCTGTTGCAGAAATTGAGAGCATTAGCAACAGAGGACTTAACCGTTAAATTCATAAAGACGCTATGGCTCGAAAAACTACCACAGGCAATTCATCAAATTTTAATAATTAGCGAGGAAGAGCTCGACAAATTGGCAGTAATGGCTGATAGAATAGCCGAATTAAACCCCAAGGCGGAGATCTACAAGGCAGCTAAGCCGGAGAATTAAACAAAATGTTATTTAAAAAAATAGAATCTCTGTAACAGAAAATAGAGAGTATGAAAATGGAGCATCAAGGTAGATCTCATGACCGAAGTTCACCTGATTATCGCTACAATGCACGCTCCCGTTCCCGATCTAAGGGCGGATATAATCCAAAACGAAAATTTTGCTATTTCCGTTATAGGTATGGAAAAAATGCCTACCTGGAAAATGTAAAAAGCCATGTGAATGGGTCAATGCGGAAAACTCCAACCAGCAGTAAGTGGTGCGACGCACTCTGCTGCGGGACAGAACATACGTCGCAATAGCCGTTTATTTGTAAGTGACAAAAATACTGGCATGCGATTCTTAGTAGATAGTGGAGCTGATGTTTCTTTAATACCTTTCAAAAGAAAATTTGGGACCACCTTGAACGATTTCAAGCTATATGCAGCCAATGGAACGGAAATCTCCACGTACGGTGCTCAAATATTATCTTTAGATCTTGGTCTACGGCGACAATTCCAATGGCCATTTGTAATAGCTAAAACCAACAGGGGTATACTTGGAGCCGATTTTCTAAATAATTTTTAATTAATCCTCGATATTAATAGAAGACAATTGATTGACGGTATAACAAACCTGACAATAAAAGGTGATATCTGCTCAATCTCTGAAGAGACTTTTAGCTCTTATATAACAACATCAAATTTTTCTAAACTATTGGCTAATTACCCAGATATTACGAGGCCCAACGTAGCAATAATGAAAGCTAATCACGATGTGAAGCACTTTATAATAACAAAAGGACCACTAGTGTTCTCTAAAGCTCGACCGTTGGATCCAAAAAGATGAAATGAAACTAAACAAGAGTTCCAATTTATGCTCGATCATGAAATAATCAGGCCATCAAAATGACAATGGGCTAGTTCACTTCACCTGGTCACCAAAAAAGACGGCACATTAAGACCTTGTGGTGACTACAGAAAATTAAATTCTCAAAACTTACCTGATCGCTACCCAATACCTAGATTGGAGGACTTTCAGCATATTTTAAGTGGAAAGATGATTTTTTCTAGACTTGATTTGTTTAAAGCCTATTACCAGATCCCCATTGCTGAGAAGGACAAGCCTAAAACAGCCATAATAACTCCATTTGGACTTTATGAGTTTAACGTCATGAGCTTTGGTCTTAGGAATGCACCAGCTACGTTTCAGCGTTTTATTCATGAAATACTTCGTGGCTTGGATTTTACATTTTCCTATTTGGACGACATATTAGTGGCTTCAGCAATTTTTGAAGAACATGGAACCCATTTAAAATTGGTTCTCGAGAAACTACAAAACTATGGATTGCGCATAAACATCGCTAAATCTATCTTAGGAGTTGACCAATTGGAATTTCTAGGGCACTGGATAACTAATGAAGGGTCTCAACCGCTTCCATCAAAGGTTCAAACAATTCTAGATTAAAAACTGCCAATGACTAAAACGGGAATTGCGTACCTTCCTAGGTATGGTAAATTTTTATCGTAGATATCTTGAGAACGCAGCTTCTACGCAGGCTCTTCTTCATGATTATCTGAAAAATTCAAAAAAAGAATGATAAAAGGAAAGTCGATTGGTCAGAAGAAGCCAAGTTGCAGGTTGAAAGATGTAAACAATACTTAGCAAGTGTGCTGCATCATTATCCTACCACAACCCTGCAGTTCCATTATCGCTCTGTACAGACGCATCTAATAATGCCATTGGTTCAGTGTTTCAGCAATGTGAAAATAGTTGTTGGAAGCCAATAGCATTCTTTTCGAAGAAGTTAAATAATACTCAAAAGGTATACAGTACCTATGATAGAGAATTACTTGGAATTTATTTGACTATTACAAATTTTAAATATATGTTGGAAGGAAGAGAATTCTATATATTCACTGGTCATAAGCCATTAGTATATGCTTTCAAACAAAATAATGAAAAAGCTTCGCCAAGACAACTGAGACAGCTTCAATATATTTCACAATTTTCCACAGACATCAGGCATATTAGTGGTAAAGAAAACATTGTTGCAGATACGTTGTCTAGAATAGAAGCAGTTACAAGTATTGATTATGATAAAATTGAAGAGGAGCAAAATAATAGTGATGAATTACTTAATCTACGCAAAGAAAATACATCGCTAAAATTTAAACACTATCCATTACAATCTGGCAAAATGCTTTGGTGTGATGTGTCAACAGAAAATATAAGACCGTTTATTCCAGAAAAATTTCGAATTCAAATCTTTCATCAATTTCACGATTTAAATCATTCGGGTATAAAGGCTACAATTAATCAACTTAAATCAAAATTTATCTGGAAAGAAATATAAAAGGACGTTCGAAAATGGTCCCAGGCTTGCATTAATTGTCAAAAAACAAAGGTAACGAGGTACACAAAATTCCAAATTGGTACATTTCGAGAGCCCGAAGAAAGATTCAGTGTGATTCATATTGACTTAATTGGGCCACTACCTCCATCAAATGGAAAATATTATTGTCTCACTTGCATTGACAGATATACGTCCTGGATGAAAGTGATACCCTTGGAGAACATAACATCTGAGAGTGTAGCCCTTGCCTTTTGTAATAACTGGGTGTCAAGATTCGGAACTACCTACACTATAGTCTCAGATCAGGGAAGACACACAATTTATTTCCCAAGTATTTGAAGATCTTGCAGCTATATGCGGTACGAAACTGTTACATACTACTCCTTACCATCCTCAGAGTAATGGTAAAATTGAACGTTTTAATCGGACACTTAAAACTGTTATTAAAGCTCATAATTCAGTCAAATGGACCGATTCTTTGCCGACAATACTTCTAGCGTTAAGCGCTGCTATTCGAGAGGATACGGGTTTTTCAATATCACAGATGGTTTTTATGGAAAAACCATTAAATTACCTGGAGAATTATTTGAGAAACCTGTGTAAGTCGAGTTGATTCCAGTTTATTTATATCGAACCTCATAGAGTATATGCATATGGTTAGACCAATAACAACGAAACACAATGTAACCAAAGGTATTTTTATTCATAAAGATTCATTTAATAGAATTAGAAAGCCTTTAGAACCATTTTACGAAGGACATTATCCAGTTCTTGAAAAATCTGATAATTTTTTACGCTAAAAATTAAGAACAAGGAAGTGAAAATATCAATAGATCGATTAAAACCCGCTTATATCTTGGGAACACTAAATCAACCTGCCAGCAGAGAAGATCCCATCGGGCCTTCCAGTAAACCACACCAGCCAAGCCTGGGGGGCGGTTCGATTTGCCAAAGGAGACCCGCAGCGGAAGACGGATAAAAACTCCTTCCAGGTACAATGAGCCTAGTGGACGTGACTTCCGTCACTGGAAGGGGAGTGATGTAGGGGACATTTAAAAATTATTGTTTTGGGTTTCTATTTAATGTAAATTTTATTTGCTTTTTAAAATTCATATTTTTTGTTGCAAATATGCAAATTTTTATTATCGAATTTATATATATATATATACTAGCGGACGTACCCGGCTTCGCCCGGGTTTTACCCGAGTAAAGGTTTGTCTAACGAATCTCTCGATAAAGTGAAGATTTTTTCCCGGTCCCTTTAAAATACTCGATAAGTTGAATAAAATCTATATTAATTGGTTCCCTCGGTAATTGGAAGTTAAAGGAATAGTATCTTGCCTTGGAATTGTACCATTATTCTTGTCTCAAATAAATTGCCGTGTCATCCTGAATTTTGTCTTTCCTAATTTTCTACATTACAAAATCATCGTATCATCATGATAATATTTAGAGCAGATTGTTGAATTATAACAGATAAATTAGAATATTTATCTTGATTATTTTTAGGCGAAAAGTTAATTCAAAAATTTGTTTGCTAGAAACCTTCCCAGTACTATACTAAATAACTTCCCAAAGTTTCATGGCGTTCCAATGAGTGGTTCGGTCAGGCATAAAGAACAGACAGACACACATACATTCATTTTTATATACAGTGGTACCTCGACATACGAGTTTAATTCGTTCCGCAACCTTGCTCGTATCTTGAATTACTCGTATCTCGAAGCAAATTTCCCCATACAAAACAATTGAACTACCATTAATCCGTTCCAACCTCCAAAATGTCACCCCAGTTATTTTTGTTACGTGGTTTTTAAATAATAAAAACGTATTTATAAATATCAAATATTTATTGCACAAAAACAAAAAAAGAGAATGTAAAGAAATAAATTAGGTATCCTCACTGGTCTTTGCCTTTTTCGCTACATTTTTCTCGCTTTCACCTGTAGGCCGTTTAGAAAAAAAGCATGTCCAAGGAGGTTTGTTTCTTCCTCCCTCTCATAATGTTCCGGAAATGAGTTAGGCAAGTGTCAGGCAATTGTAATTAAAAAGGTCAGATGCACGACCTGTTGCAACTTTTTCTGGGTGTTTTTTTCCACGAACTGTGAAACTCTCTCCCACATTCCTAAGATCTCCTTTATCTCACTTGTAGAATTTGGTTCCATGGTTATAAAAATGAATGAACTAAAACTGTAAATGTAAACGCAACACAAAACGCGAACACAAAACACAACTTATCACAGCGGAAGCACGCTGCTAACTGATCGTGATGGCGCGACTGCGTGTTACTCTACCTGTTGTGTTTTAACTTTAAAAGCACACAAAAATATAATAAACTTGAATTTGTTTATTCAAGTCTCAAAAAACAAAGCTTTGCATATAGAACAAATAATAATGAAGAAGAAGAAAGAAATATTTTAGGAAAAGCAAAAACAAAAGTACTGGTCAAAAAGAAACATTTAAAAAATACAGTTAATATTTTCAACACTACCGAACCGAACTCGTATCTCGAATTTCGCTCGTAACTAAAAGCAAAAAACCACTTGCTCGTCGGCTCGTATCACGAAAAACTCGTATGTTGGGGCGCTCGTATGACGAGGTACCACTGTATATAATAGACTAGCCAAATTACCCGGGCAACGCCCGGGTTTTACCAGATTAAATGTTTTTATTCGAATACTATTCGCTACAATTATAAATTGGCGCCGTGGATGTCACTCTTCTGAAACGTCCCGCACCAAACTTTGTGTCTGAGAAGCGATAATTTTATAGAGAGATGATCTGGCTTTGTGTCTTCTGCTCGAATGAATGTTTTTCTGTTAGAATTTTGTTCCTGCATACTAAAAATGAACTGTCTTCACCCGTGGTCTCTGTTTTTTTTTTTTGGAATTTTTCTCGATATAATTTTGTATCTGATAATCAAACATGATACAGCAATATTGTCATCATCATTTTCTGAATAAAAAAAAAAGAACTATTTTTGCCCAGAACATGTCAATTTCAATTTTTATTAGCTAAAAATGCGACAAATATTTCTTCCAGTATTTCTCTATGTCCTGTTAAAACACGTTTTACATGTACAATAGGTCAGCTGATTTTACCTCCCATCTCACCGCTAGAGGCGCTGCTTGCGAGCGAAAGGGTAAATTTAAAACGCAATTTGCAACTAACTCGAAGAATATTCGGAAAAGAGACCTGAAATTTTCACTATAAGTTTTTCCAGATTTTACTCTATATACTTTTTGAAATTTCAGTCAGATTGGTTACGTATTGTGGACGTGTATAGCCGACATCGGAATAAACACACATACATACACTTACTTTTATATTTATAGGGATTTTCTATTTAATTGGATTATTTTTTCTTCTAATTTTTGTTGTCTGAATATAATAACAAATACAAGGTATAACCTTAGTGATAACAATAAAACAAAACTTGATTTTGCAGGAAATGTTCATGTGGATTGTTGTTATTTAACATGTTTACTTTTAGGATTGCATGTTGATGACATGATAATAATAAATTCAGATCCTGTAATTTTGCATGCTGTAATCCAAAAATTAGAATTACACTTTAAAATCAAAGAAATTTTAAAAACTTTTAACATTTTAGGTATGGAAATTATTAGAGATGATGATAGACTAATTTTAAAACAAGAATGTTACATAAATAAGCTATCGGAGAAATATAACATGCTGGATTGCAAGCATATCTCAACTCCATTAGATCCTAATACAATTTAGATAATTATAATAATTCTAAAGAAGTTAATAAGAAATTATATCAAGAACTAATTGGATCATTATTATACCTAGCAACAAAATCTAGGCCTGATATTGCTTTTGCAGTTACTATATTGAGCAGATTCAATCAAAGCCCAAGAGAAATATACATGGGTGCTGCTATAAGAATAATTAGATATTTAAGGGCACTAAACAATATGGATTAATTTATTGTAAGGGAGATATACAATTAAAGGCATACTCAGATGCTTCATGGAATTGTGGTAGAGAACCACTATTTCAAAATCAACTACAGGATTAACTTTTTATTCAGGTAAAGGTTTTATTTCATGGTCAAGCAAAATAATTCCTAACACATGCCTTTCAACTTGTGATAGTGAAATACAAGGACTACTTCAATGTGTAAAAAATGGTATTTATATTAAATATCTTTTTGATGAAATTACCACAACATTTGTTAAAATACAAATATTATGTGACAACCAAGCATCAATTTTTTTTTACTAAATCTAGTCAAACTACAGATAAATCTAATCATCTAGTTAGATCGATTGCATTTGTTAGCACGTTTTCTTTGAAGTTTCTTCTTTTAAAGAACGAGCTGACTCAATTCGATTCAATTGATTTATTTCAAACAGCAAAAGAGAATTACACTACGATTTAATGCGATTTAGTTGTATTTATAACACAAAAGTAAACAGAAGAAGAAAAAAACAACAAAAAGAATGATGATAAGTAACGATGATATTCTATGAATATGAATTATAATTAATTAATAAAATACAATAATAATAATAATAATAATAATAAAAAAACCTAACATACTTCACTCCGGTGGACTAACTTAGTCCTCAGCAAAAGGTAATGGTACTATTTTAGAGACAGTTCTAGTAAGGCGTTCTTGGTGCTTGATCTTCACCTCGACGACTCGAACTTTTCCGTCCGCTCCCGGAAAGACTTTGGTGATGCGACCAAGGCTTCAATACATTGCTGGTGGTGATATGGTATCCTTGAGCAAGATGAGGTCACCTTCCTTAATGTTGGGTGAGGATTTTTGCCATTTTAGGCGTTGTTGCAAATTGTTGAGGTATTCTCGATTCCAACGTTTCCAAAATACATTTTTATGTCCACGTCAGCGTGGAGTAGGCTGTAACCACTTATCTTTTATTTTTTTCTATTGTTTACTCATGTGTTAAGCGTCTTTACGCAAATTTGGCCTTAAATACCCATTTCTTGATTTCTCAAGAAGCCATTGGGTCCAAAAAATATTTTTGGATGCAGTGGTTACAGCCTACTCCACGCTGACGAGCGCCAACAGCGCGAAACGCGTTCGTGGATGGCTTTTCTTGATTTATCAAGAAATTGGGTTGGCCAAATATCACGGAGCAAGCTAAATAAACGTTTAGTTTATTCTTGCTCCACTAGATGGCGCTCTGCCATCTAAAAAGCACATGTGCTCGTGGTCAGGAGATGCCTTCTTTATTTTTAATATATATATGTTATGAATATTTTGTTGTTGTTAGATAAGGCTTGATAAGACAAAGGATCGATAAGATAAAGGGTTGAAGGGCAGTCGTGATAAAAAAAGATAATTATTTACCGTCAAGTAGCTTTTATTTTCAATTACTTGAGGAAATATTACAAATTAGTTATTCTCACATTATATAGAATTTATAAAGTTAATCCTATATATTAGTGATTTAAAAGGATTGATATGTTAACTACGCCTATTTACAACAAAACTATATAACTAAACTGAAAGTCTTTCTAAAAACGATGATAACAAAGTAATATTATCAATGAATAAAATATTTTAAAAAATTAAAATTTTAAAATAAAATTGGCAATTAAAAATAATTAGTTAAACGAAATCAATAAATCTATAGAAATAATCAAAATGTGGTCAATAGATGGCGTCAGATTCTGACGTTTATTTTGACGGGAGAAGCGCCCATTGCTTCTATGGATTGATTTCCTCCCGGCAAATTTTCCATCATGTTTTGCCAATAGATTTGGCCCAGCCACATTGCCAGCAAAGCACCTCTTTGGTAGATTGTGAGGATTCCATTAGATCCCGTGTGGATCTCATGGAATAAAGTCCGCCCTAGACTGACGAGGGCCATTAGCTCAAAACCATGGTCTCTAGGTGGACGCTTATCAGTTTGCCAAAGTTGGTGTTGTGGCTTTGTCACCGATCCGAGGCCGTTAGTTGCGGCGACGGTCAATAGATGGCGTCAGATTCTGAAGTTTATTTTGACGGGAGAAGCGCCCATTGCTTCTATATATATATATATATATATATATATATATATATATATAGTGTAGAAACTATATAACAAAATTATAACAGTGATTCTAATTTTAAAACTTAAGGAGCAAACTGATAATAATGATAACTTATATCAGTTAGATTTGATTAGATTAGCAAGCTAAATCTAAATTAATTATAATAATAAATAGTTATTTAATTTTATAGTCCAGTTTTGTATTAAGATTATCTTCACTATTATGATTATTTATATTCAAATTATAAAATTTGTAAAATGTTATTAATTTGTAGATAGAGAGAGAAAAAAAAATCCTTTACTTCTACTACATCCTCAAGTTAATTATATATTTATAATTAATAACAATAAAAATTAACAAAGTAACGTCTATTACATCGGCTTTTACACGTCATTCAGACATACTCTAATCCTATATATAGAATAATCGAAGAGAGAATGTATATAATAGTTAGAAAAAAGAGAGAAAGACAGAACCATGCACTTTTAATCAAACTAATAATAAGGAAAAAAAAAAAAAGAGTTTTATAAAGAAGGTAGATAAGATTGTTAGTATATATATATATATTTTTTTATGATTTTATATTTTATCCTTTTTTTTAAAAGATTTTTAAAGGTTTTTTTATTTTATAATATGATTATAAATAGTTGTATTTAGTAATATATCTATAATATGAATTAACATTTGTTATAAGTTTGGATATTATGTTTTGAAACCCTAATGGTAGACCAGACATACACAAAAGACTTTAAATTGAAATGAATTGGAAAAAGAGATCTGCTGGAACGGGGATCTTCAGATAAAATTCCAACGACATTTCACCCCTTCTTTATTATGTCATAGATCTCTTTTAAACCGGATTTTATGTGTTAATATTAAGTTGTTTCAGTGAAATATTTAAATGAACATATATAACAGATACAAATGTTAACAAATTCAAACTGTAAACCTACCTCGGCCGCTGCGTCCTCCATTGTGAATATCTATTTCTGGCTGGCACATGTCGCGGGAGGGGAATGTCCCCCCACATTTCAAATTTAGACCATTTATTCAGAATTTTTTTGAACAACAAGAAAATTAAAGAAGATAGGAAAAATAGTTAAAGGAAGAAAGCTAAATTTTATAATCTTTACAGATAGTTATATCAAAATAACTGATTTAACACTTATTCATCTTTTAATATTCCTTTAAAAAGGCAAATTATAAGAGTTTAATAAAGCTATTAATTGTGCAAATTCATCTTTATTTAACTTCCATTTTCCTCCCCAGAAATTGGAGATTAAACAAAAATGAACTATATACTTTAACACTTTAAAAATCTTGTGAAAAAATCTTTTAATCAGTTATTTAATCAAAGTTTAATTAACTGTTAAAGATTATAAATTTGTATTAGTTAATATTAAGAGAAATTATAGAAAGTTGATTTCATAAATGGATATTTCCATTTATTTTTTTTTAAATATTTTATAATTGATATACTGTTGAAATATTTTACTTGTTTGATACTAAATTTGTTTTTAATAAATTCCATGTTTAAATTTTTAACATCTTCTATGAAATTATCTAATATATTATTTATTCTATAAAATCTTAGAAACTGACCATAATATATACCTTTACAGCAATTTAATGATATATTAGAATTCATATTACAGTATTTTATAATATTGAAATTATAATTACTCTTTTTATTATAAACTCTAACAGCACTATTTGTAAGGTCTATATTCAAGTCTAAAAAGTTAACTTTTTTGTTTCTATAAATTTTTTCATTGTTCTTAAGTTTCAAGTATTTAGGATATATTTCAGGTATTAATTTTTTAAACAGTGGATTATTAAATATTATTATGTCATCTACATATCGGAATATTTGCCAATTAATATTATTTTGTAGAAAGTATTCTCTTTCGTACCAGAACAATATTAGATTTGCTAGTAACGGACTAGAAGAAGTACCCATGGGAACGCCTTCTGATTGAATATATATTTTATTTTTAAATTCTATATAGTTAAAATTTAAAAATGTTTCCAGTAGAGTTTTTGCTGTTTTAAGATCTAATTTAAATGTTTTATATCTGTTATGAATAATTTTAATGTAGAAAGTTTTGTCATTAATGAATTCATTAAATAAATTGGTTATTTTATTATTTAGATCTCTTAAATTTATTTTAGAATATAGGTCCTCAAAGTCAAATGTGTGTACTGTTTCAATGTTTGTCCGAATGTTCATTAAATAATTAATGATTTTTTTATTTGAGTCGATAAATTTATAATTATATTTATTAGTTAATTTATTTATAATAAATTGTAGTGTTGAGGCTAATTGTATATCAATATTTTTTATGACTGAATTTATACCAGATGTGATTGTTCTGAAAGAAATAGGTTTTTTGTGTAGTTTAGGAATTATATAGAACTTTGGTATGTTTGGATTTTTGTGGTTATTATAAATTTTTAGTGAATTTTCAACATTTTTGATGTCTTTTTTTATTTTTGTGCCTGTAGTTCTAGCAAAAGTGTATTTATGATTATTATCAATTTCCTTTTTTAGTATATCGTGGTATAGATTTTTACAAATTAAAGATAAATTATTGGGACATTTATCTATAGGAGTGATAATATAGTCCTTCTGTAAATTAATTATATTTTCTTTGAAAGAAGGAATGTCTGAATTGGGTTTTGTGTATTTAAGTGTATTATTATAATAATTTATAATTTCCTTTTTAATATTATGTTTCCATTCCAGAAAAGTAAATTCTGGAATACTGTATTTTATACTAGTTTTATTTATGAAAATATCTATATCTTTTAATATAGATTTAATTGTATTATTATAATTGTGTTTAATTTGAGGTATATATTTATACCCTTTATTTAAAATTTCTTGATATTCTGGATTTAAAAAAGAAAAGTTGCTAGTTAATATATGACCTGAGTACTTATATTTATCAATATAGTTGTTGCAATTACATTTAATTTTTTTAAAATTTGTCAAATTATTAATAAATTGGTTATAATTGCAAACTAAATTACCTATATTTTTATTGTATCTCCAGATTGTTTTAAAATTTACATTTTTTATAGGGAAAAGATTATTGATGATTTGGTTATTAAAAATATCATTAAATTTAATATGATTAAATAAATTGTTATTAAATTTAATGATAATATCTTTAAATACAGAAAAATTAAACAAACTACTAATAACATTAATATTATCATTAAATTTAATAACAATTTATTTAATCATATTAAATTTAATGATATTTTTAATAACCAAATCATCAATAATCTTTTCCCTATAAAAAATTTAAATTTTAAAACAATCTGGAGATACAATAAAAATATAGGTAATTTAGTTTGCAATTATAACCAATTTATTAATAATTTGGCAAATTTTAAAAAAATTAAATGTAATTGCAACAACTATATTGATAAATATAAGTACTCAGGTCATATATTAACTAGCAACTTTTCTTTTTTAAATCCAGAATATCAAGAAATTTTAAATAAAGGGTATAAATATATACCTCAAATTAAACACAATTATAATAATACAATTAAATCTATATTAAAAGATATAGATATTTTCATAAATAAAACTAGTATAAAATACAGTATTCCAGAATTTACTTTTCTGGAATGGAAACATAATATTAAAAAGGAAATTATAAATTATTATAATAATACACTTAAATACACAAAACCCAATTCAGACATTCCTTCTTTCAAAGAAAATATAATTAATTTACAGAAGGACTATATTATCACTCCTATAGATAAATGTCCCAATAATTTATCTTTAATTTGTAAAAATCTATACCACGATATACTAAAAAAGGAAATTGATAATAATCATAAATACACTTTTGCTAGAACTACAGGCACAAAAATCAAAAAAGACATCAAAAATGTTGAAAATTCACTAAAAATTTATAATAACCACAAAAATCCAAACATACCAAAGTTCTATATAATTCCTAAACTACACAAAAAACCTATTTCTTTCAGAACAATCACATCTGGTATAAATTCAGTCATAAAAAATATTGATATACAATTAGCCTCAACACTACAATTTATTATAAATAAATTAACTAATAAATATAATTATAAATTTATCGACTCAAATAAAAAAATCATTAATTATTTAATGAACAATCGGACAAACATTGAAACAGTACACACATTTGACTTTGAGGACCTATATTCTAAAATAAATTTAAGAGATCTAAATAATAAAATAACCAATTTATTTAATGAATTCATTAATGACAAAACTTTCTACATTAAAATTATTCATAACAGATATAAAACATTTAAATTAGATCTTAAAACAGCAAAAACTCTACTGGAAACATTTTTAAATTTTAACTATATAGAATTTAAAAATAAAATATATATTCAATCAGAAGGCGTTCCCATGGGTACTTCTTCTAGTCCGTTACTAGCAAATCTAATATTGTTCTGGTACGAAAGAGAATACTTTCTACAAAATAATATTAATTGGCAAATATTCCGATATGTAGATGACATAATAATATTTAATAATCCACTGTTTAAAAAATTAATACCTGAAATATATCCTAAATACTTGAAACTTAAGAACAATGAAAAAATTTATAGAAACAAAAAAGTTAACTTTTTAGACTTGAATATAGACCTTACAAATAGTGCTGTTAGAGTTTATAATAAAAAGAGTAATTATAATTTCAATATTATAAAATACTGTAATATGAATTCTAATATATCATTAAATTGCTGTAAAGGTATATATTATGGTCAGTTTCTAAGATTTTATAGAATAAATAATATATTAGATAATTTCATAGAAGATGTTAAAAATTTAAACATGGAATTTATTAAAAACAAATTTAGTATCAAACAAGTAAAATATTTCAACAGTATATCAATTATAAAATATTTAAAAAAAAATAAATGGAAATATCCATTTATGAAATCAACTTTCTATAATTTCTCTTAATATTAACTAATACAAATTTATAATCTTTAACAGTTAATTAAACTTTGATTAAATAACTGATTAAAAGATTTTTTCACAAGATTTTTAAAGTGTTAAAGTATATAGTTCATTTTTGTTTAATCTCCAATTTCTGGGGAGGAAAATGGAAGTTAAATAAAGATGAATTTGCACAATTAATAGCTTTATTAAACTCTTATAATTTGCCTTTTTAAAGGAATATTAAAAGATGAATAAGTGTTAAATCAGTTATTTTGATATAACTATCTGTAAAGATTATAAAATTTAGCTTTCTTCCTTTAACTATTTTTCCTATCTTCTTTAATTTTCTTGTTGTTCAAAAAAATTCTGAATAAATGGTCTAAATTTGAAATGTGGGGGGACATTCCCCTCCCGCGACATGTGCCAGCCAGAAATAGATATTCACAATGGAGGACGCAGCGGCCGAGGTAGGTTTACAGTTTGAATTTGTTAACACTTGTATCTGTTATATATGTTCATTTAAATATTTCACTGAAACAACTTAATATTAACACATAAAATCCGGTTTAAAAGAGATCTATGACATAATAAAGAAGGGGTGAAATGTCGTTGGAATTTTATCTGAAGATCCCCGTTCCAGCAGATCTCTTTTTCCAATTCATTTCAATTTAAAGTCTTTTGTGTATGTCTGGTCTACCATTAGGGTTTCAAAACATAATATCCAAACTTATAACAAATGTTAATTCATATTATAGATATATTACTAAATACAACTATTTATAATCATATTATAAAATAAAAAAACCTTTAAAAATCTTTTAAAAAAAAGGATAAAATATAAAATCATAAAATATATATATATATATATATACTAACAATCTTATCTACCTTCTTTATAAAACTCTTTTTTTTTCCTTATTATTAGTTTGATTAAAAGTGCATGGTTCTGTCTTTCTCTCTTTTTTCTAACTATTATATATATTCTCTCTTCGATTATTCTATATATAGGATTAGAGTATGTCTGAATGACGTGTAAAAGCCGATGTAATAGACGTTACTTTGTTAATTTTTATTGTTATTAATTATAAATATATAATTAACTTGAGGATGTAGTAGAAGTAAAGGATTTTTTTTTTCTCTCTCTATCTACAAATTAATAACATTTTACAAATTTTATAATTTGAATATAAATAATCATAATAGTGAAGATAATCTTAATACAAAACTGGACTATAAAATTAAATAACTATTTATTATTATATATATATATATATATATATATGATGTAATTCTACTGTGAAAAAAAAATTAGCAGTCGTTTGTGGCTGTCTCCACCTCAATCATCATATCTTTTTTTTTTTTTTCAAATCTTTTTAAAAAGAAAAAGATTTACATACTCCATTTATATAAATCTTCAGTAAAAACAAAAAAAAAAATACATTCTATCATTCAAAATGTATCCCTACCCCCCACACAAAAAAAAAAATTGTATTAATTTTTCTTCTCAACGGAGGTTGGGAGGGGATGGAAGGTAAAGGATAAGATACTTTTCGAAAGAGAAAAAAAAATGCAAAATTTATATTACACAAGTAATTGTATTTACACAAAAAACCATATTGTTAGAGGTAAAAGGCGACCAAAGCCTGTTAGTTGGGGAAAATCACAGGAAAAGGTGGCCCTACAAAACCTAACTAACAATAGGCAGGAAGAAAAAAAAATGATATTTTAAAATTGGGACATTACATGTCTATGGAGACACTCTCCATGTAGAATCCCATTCCAGGGCAACTTTTTGTTATTTTCCCAATGAACCGCACCCCAGTTCTTGGAATTTATATGACCTCCTCCACCTTTGGTAAACCTCACAGTATACAACTGGTTCCGATTCAGTTTGGGTGTCTACCGAAACCAGCAGTAGTTTCTCCAGGGGCTCTGTGGGGTGATCTGGATTTTTTTAATGGAAGAGAATAAAACCTGAGGACTATCGGTGGAAGCTTGCTTGTTAGGTTCGACACCCAAGCATCCTTCCAAATCCTCTTCTTCCTGAAATGGGAATGGTGGTTCAGTATTATCTTCAGTTACCGGATCCCAGAGCTTTACTTTAGAAATATTAACTATTGTTGCATGCTTATTTTCGGGTTGGCATGGCTTATCTATTTCTATGGTTTGTGGTGAGGGTATGGAAATTATGGTGTATGGTTCTGGGTAAAAGGCTGGCATAAGCTTACCTTGACCTGATTGGTAAGGGATCTTATAAAGGACCTTATCCCCTATTTTTAGATTAGGCGTTTTATGGGATTCATTATATCCTTTTTTCAATTTAAGATGTAATTTTTCTGTATTTTCATTTGCAATTCTCCTAGCCTCTTCTATGGGTGGATATGCTCTTGTTAAATTATTGATATATGATGGCGTTATGCCAAAAAGCAAATAAACGGGAGGCATTTTAGTTATGGAATGAGGAATACTCCGATATTCTTCTAAGGCCTTTTGTAATAATTTGGGCCATGGTATTCTGGGATTTTGTTGATGGTGAAGTCTAAGTTTTGAGATAATTGTCGCATTCGCCCTTTCTACAAGCCCATTACATTGTGGGTGCGAAGGGGATGTCATTACGTATTTTATGCCCTTTTCTTGTATAAATTTGTTAAACCTTTTGGACACAAATGAGGGGTGCCTGTCAGTAACGATAATTTTTGGTTTACCTACATTTAATAACTGATTTATTATATTGATGTACGCTGCTATAGACGTACTATTAGAAGGATAAGCCCAGATGTATCTTGAGTGATGATCAACTATCACATGAAGACAATTCTTTGTACTATTATAATCCCCTAATCCTAAAATACTGTCAAGGGCAACTACATCAAATGGTTTCTCAGCTAGTGGTAAATTACCCATGAGTCCATACGAAGGTGTAGTTGGCTTCTTTACAGACTGACATATTTTACATTTCAGAATATAATTTTTTATTTGTCCTATCATTCCTTTGAAATAATATTGTGTTGAGATAACTCTAGCCATTGAACTTATGCCTGGGTGTCCTAAACTTTCGTGAGCCCTACTTATCAATTGTTGTTCTAAGGAGGGTGGTACGATAATCCTATCTCTATTTTTAGCCTAATATAAGTAATACCGTTTTTAATGAAATATAGTTTAGATGAAGGCTTAAGTAATGATTTTTGTTCTTGTTCTATATTTTGAACAGTTAAGAAGCGGGTATATGGCAGTCGAGACAACATGTCGGCTTCATGATTCTCACATCCCTTATTATATTTAAATTCCAAATCATATTCTGATAATTTTAGCGCCCATCGGAATAATCTACCGTTAGTATGTTTGAAATTATTTAACCAAATTAATGCCTTATGGTCGGTATGAACTATCACATGTTGACCTGAAATATAGGGATGATATCTTTTACATGTTTCTATTATCGCCAATAATTCAAGTTCTGTTATTGTATATTTGGAATCTGCTCCCCTTAAAGCCCTACTATAAAACGCTATGGGTCTTAAGGTGCCATCAGGATACTCCTGTTTAAGTACGCCTCCTAAACCTGCAATACTAGCGTCGCAAAAGATATGTGTAGCTAATAATGGATTATAAATTTGGAGTATTGGTTTCGAAACTAATGCTTCTTTAAGGGCTTCAAAACTCCTCTGACACTCTTCACTCCACGTAAATTTTACATCTTTTTTCAATAGATCATTTAAAGGCGCTCTCAACTTATTAAAATTATTTATAAATTTTGCATAATGCGTAACGCTGCCCAAAAATGACCTTAAGCATCTAACATCACGAGGAGGGGGTAAAGATTTAATTATACCAACATTAGTACTTGAAGGAGAGATTTGATCTCCAAAAATTTCGTAACCCAAATAATTTATATTTTGCAAAAAAAAAACAAACATTTATCTTTCCTAAGTTGGATACCTTCCTCTTGTAGGATTGCAAATATTTCCCCAAGGTGTTCTAAATGGGATTCGGTATCTTTTGAGAAAACCAATATATATCGTCAAAGTAAGATATTATATTTTTAAGTTCATATTTCTGCAATATGGAAGTGAGGATCCTGTTAAAAATAGCAGGAGCTGTCCGCAATCCAAATGGTAATCTGCACCATTGGTAAGAACCTTCTGTGGTGGTAAAGCAAGTAATAGGTTGATCTTTTTCATGTAAACCAATAGTCCAGTATGCACTTAGAATATCAAGGCACGAGAATACCTTTGAGCCTTGCACCTTTTGGATGATATTTTCAACTAAAGGAATTGGGAAACTATCTCCTATCAGTTTTGAATTCAATTTCCTAAAGTCGATACATGGTCTAGATTTATCATTTTATCCCTTTTTATGTGCTAAAGTTACTGGCGAACTATATGGAGAAGAAGCATGCCTAATAATCCCATATTTTAATAATTGCCTAATTTGTTCCTTAATTATTTCGGTGTCCCTGGGATTATGTCGATAAGGTCTGAGACAAACAGGATTTTTATCTTTGAGTCTTAAACCTGGGGGGATCTACTTTTAATGGTCTAATATTATATTTGTTTTCACCAAAAATATCATTATAGCGACTTAATAAAATGTAGAAATTATTCTTAAGTTTGTCATCATTATTTAGATAGCTGTCTTCTAGATTTGGCAAGGGTAAGGGTCGAAAGTTTGGTTGGTAAACGAGTTTAGATTTAAAACAAGAGGGGACATTTATGTTATATTGATCAATAGTTCTATCTAAAAGAGGTAACTTTTTTATATGATTACATTTTCCTGAAAGTTTTAAACAATAATTATGTTTTTTTTTTACAATATTTAACATTATTAAAAACACCAAAATATTTTTTGAGTTATCACAATATGGCAAAGCATTGAGTTCATCTTTAGAAAATGTATATTGAAATTTGGATAAAAACACATTATTTTGCATAATAACATTCTCATCAAAATCAATCTTTAGGTTAAAATATTTCAGTTACTTAGTGGATATTATCAGAAAATTTGAATTTGGATTATCAATAATATAGAACAACATATATTCCAATACGGTTAGATACAGTGCTGATCATATTAGGTGTGTTTGTGTGTTGTTGGCTATATAGAGTTATTTATCTTATCTAAAAGGCATTCAGGCAATAGGTGTACGGAAATAATATTAATCTCACTGCCGGAATCAAAAAGTACTAAATGGGTTCCCAAGAGTAATGAATCTACCCCAACGTCACTCATCACTCCTGGGCACCACTATTGTTGCCTTACATTACCTCGAAAGTCTTGATAAAACTGCTTTCGCCGGATTTCTTGTCGGTCGTCAACCTCTCTGCTCTTCCTCCACCTGAAGGAAAAGAATCCGGTGAAGGCGTTGCATTCCTTGAGTCGATATTTTGAAAGTCCCGTCGATATCTGGGGCCATTAAATGGTGAAGATGTCTCTTCATGTCGAAATCCTTCTTCAAGGATTAGCTGGATTGGCAGCGATCAAAAATGGTCTAAGCTTCGCGTTTACATTCGAAAAAAGCGCTTCCAGGGTCTGCTCTGAACTTCATTCAATATTTTTGCCAATTTCAGTTTATTAAAATAGTAGTCCATAAGGGGTTGCGATGGTAGCTTCTTTTCAGTCCAAAATTGCTTCATCAATCCACTTGTCGATACCGGGAAAAATGTATTCATAGCTTGGTGAAGTTCATCCAACGTAAACGCGTTCTGGGACATCGAGGCGTATATCTCTAACGCTTTTCCTTTAAAAATGCTCGGAATCATTGATAGAGCATCCTTTTCTGAAATACTTTGAAGCGTGACTATCCTTTCAAAAAGATTTCGCCATTCTTGATACGTAAGGCTTGTATCAGGGTTGAAAATCGGCAAAATTTCTTTAATTGAAATGTCTATTTTCGCTCCGGTAACAACCTCTTCTTTCTGTAGAGTTTTCAAGTCTTTCTTCGATGTCATTTCGAATTTATTTATTATCTTTTTTTTTTAATATTCCTGGCAAGAACCTTGCTTTGATCTTGATAAAATATAATATATTCTTGGGATCTTCCCGTAGGCAGCGATCCTGTCGGCTAGCTGATGTAATTCTACTGTGAAAAAAAATATATATAGCAGTCGTTTGTGGCTCTCTCCACCTCAATCATCATCTCTTTTTTTTTTTTCAAATCTTTTTAAACAAAAAGATTGTGAACTTCACCAAGCTATGAATACATTTTTCCCGGTATCGAAATTTAGTTAAATCTTCAGTAAAAACAAAAAAAAAATTACATTCTATCATTCAAAATGTATCATATATATATATATATATATATATATATATATATATATATATATATAGTGTAGAAACTATATAACAAAATTATAATAGTGATTCTAATTTTAAAACTTAAGGAGCAAACTGATAATAATGATAACTTATATCAATTAGATTTGATTAGATTAGCAAGCTAAATCTAAATTAATTATAATAATAAATAGTTATTTAATTTTATAGTCCAGTTTGTATTAAGATTATCTTCACTATTATGATCATTTAAATTCAAATTATAAAATTTGTAAAATGTTATTAATTTGTAGATAGAGAGAGAAAAAAAAAATCCTTTACTTCTAATACATCCTCAAGTTAATTATATATTTATAATTAATAACAATAAAAATTAACAACGTAACGTCTATTACATCGGCTTTTACACGTCATTTAGACATACTCTAATCCTATATATAGAATAATCGAAGAGAGAATATATATAATAGTTAGAAAAAAGAGAGAAAGACAGAACCATGCACTTTTAATCAAACTAATAATAAGGAAAAAAAAAAAAATTTTGTAAAGAAGGTAGATAAGATTGTTAGTATATATATATATATTTTTATAATTTTATATTTTATCCTTTTTTTTTTTTTAAAGATTTTTAAAGGTTTTTTTTTATAATATGATTATAAATAGTTGTATTTAGTAATATATCTATAGTATGAATTAACATTTGTCATAAGTTTGGATATTATGTTTTGAAACCTTAATGGTAGACCAGACATACACAAAAAACTTTATATTGAAATAAATTGGAAAAAGAGATCTGCTGGACCGGGGATCTTCAGATAAAAGGGGTGAAATGTCGTTGGACTTTTATCTGAAGATCCCCGGTCCAGCAGATCTCTTTTTCCAATTTATTTCAATTTAAAGTTTTTTGTGTATGTCTGGTCTACCATTAAGGTTTCAAAACATAATATCCAAACTTATAACAAATGTTAATTCATACTATAGATATATTACTAAATACAACTATTTATAATCATATTATAAAAAAACAACCTTTAAAAATCTTTAAAAAAAAAAAGGATAAAATATAAAATTATAAAAATATATATATATATATACTAACAATCTTATCTACCTTCTTTACAAATTTTTTTTTTTCCTTATTATTAGTTTGATTAAAAGTGCATGGTTCTGTCTTTCTCTCTTTTTTCTAACTATTATATATATTCTCTCTTCGATTATTCTATATATAGGATTAGAGTATGTCTAAATGACGTGTAAAAGCCGATGTAATAGACGTTACGTTGTTAATTTTTATTGTTATTAATTATAAATATATAATTAACTTGAGGATGTATTAGAAGTAAAGGATTTTTTTTTTCTCTCTCTATCTACAAATTAATAACATTTTACAAATTTTATAATTTGAATTTAAATGATCATAATAGTGAAGATAATCTTAATACAAAACTGGACTATAAAATTAAATAACTATTTATTATTATATATATATATATGACAATAATAAAATAATAATGTGGGGAAAGAGAAATAAGGACACCACAAATTGGTAAAGTAATCCTGACAACCAGAGAGAGAATGAGAGAGCTGGGCCCGGCCGCCGCTGAGCGGCCGACCGTTCGTTTCGAACACAATCACCAACTGTCTTATTTAGTCCTGAGGTTCCGAGAAACGCCCCTTGGTCGCCCCCTGGAATGTCGCTGGTGTCTCAAATGACCGGACTTTAGCTGCTGTCTCTCTCTGGGTTGACTGTAGGTTTTCTTTATTATTCCTGGAAGAGCATATATTATGACATATGGCCCCCGTTGAAGAAGGCTGAACATGGTTTGAGTATACTTAAAGCTGGTGAAGCTAGGAATAGAGAAAATAATTTTACAGTTGAAATTAATTAAGGTTATGGTGACATAGTTTTATGTAAATAAAATATTGTATAGTACACAAGTAAATATTGTTTACAAGCAGTTTTACAACACCGGAGAGCTTGATATTTAAGGGAATTTTTGAAAATATCAAGGTTATAAAAGGCTATATACAATAAATTCTAATGTATTATAAGGGAAATGCTATTGAGAAGTGTGAACAAGGAGAAGAAGAGTCACATACACATGATGAAAATATTGAGCCATTAAGACTGGGGAACTCTACATTTGGAGATATGTTTTCAGGCGGACATGGCAAGGGGAGGACTTGGCATGGGTTTTCTATGCTATAGATGTAGAGTACGAGAAATGAGGTTGAGGCTGGAAATTGCGTGAGCTCAGGACTGAGGTAAATATAGAACTACATACAATTTTAGAATTTTGGCGAACAGAGCGAGGGGAAACTTGCTTTGGGCCGTTCTACCTTATCTATGCAGTTACTTGTGTAGCGAGTCCGAGGGGGAAAGTCCCGTGTGTAGGTGAGAAAGTCGAATGGACTTATAGTTAATTTGAGAAGATAAAATAGTTCTAGATACATAGGTAGAATATATAGGCGAACAGAGCGAGGGGAAACTTGCTTTGGGCCTTTCCACCTTAATTATTTCGATACCATGAGACTTTAGTAGTTCTAACTAATTGGAGGAAAGTATGCGCGCACAGTGCCAAAAATTGGGACGAGGACGGCGTTGTCCTTTACAGGTGACAAGCTGCTCGGACACGAGGTGTTTGAACCGTCGTGGGAGCTTGTGCGAGGCGATGATTTCGCGATGGGTCGAACGGGAAACCCATGTCTGCGCGAAATGATGACGGACCGGACAGAATCAGCGACGATCTTTAACGTACCTCCGTTGGAAATATCGGAGGTAGGGTATATCGTGCTGGTTTAGACAAGGGACAAACATAGATTTGAAGACAGGGTCCGTGTGGCGAACGTGTGGCGCGAGAAGAAGGAGCGAACTGTGCCGCTCGATGCAGATTGTTCAAGTGCGAACAAAAAGGAGTTGATAAAAATCTAGCAATTAGTCAATCTGCATCCTGTGACGAACACACCAGTGGCTAGATGGAGTGGGTCGGTGGATATGCTAGAGAGAAACTACACAATATATTATCGTAAATGAAGAGTGGAGATTAGTGGCAAAAGTAGTTCGATAAATGATGAATCAATAATTTCATAGAGGGTCATGGGCTGGCAAAAGGTTAACAAAGTTGTAAGAATGAGAGGGGCATTCAGGGGAAGATAGATAAGAGTCACCAAGGGTTGGTTCTAAGTAAGACTCACGTGGTGGTTGGAATTCTTCGACGCCTGAATTACAGAGTGAATTTTGGGTCGGTTAGGGAAATAAATTATATTTCGTGAGCCGTGCTTACAAGTAGGAGAGAAGGTCATATACAAAAGGGTAAATATGTTTAGGTACTGGAGCCCTATTGTGATTGAGCACTATTATGAAATTGATTGTTGTTATTATTAAAAATCGTAAAGCATGCATAGATAGAATGCCAATTTTAAGGAATAACTTTAAAATAAAAATATTTCATTAAAATGTCTATTATTAATTCGATTGGTAAGGTACAAATTTAATGGGTTACAAATATCTAGATAAATAGTATTGAGAGAATAAAATCATTGTTAATAGGCGTGGAGAGAATAAATTGAACTAAACTAATTATAGAAAATATTGGCTTCAGAGTTTACAAGGAATGACTTTTTTGAAGAATGAATGGTAGGGGTGGAAACAATTACACTCACAGGTTATGCTGGTTGAGGGCGCAAGTAGATTCATTAAGTTCATTGAGGGAGGGTTCTTCTGCTGATATTGTACGGGACAGTGTTGTTCGCCACAGTAGTGTCAGGGATATGGCGGAGTCTTGTCCATGATGATGGAAGGTGTCCTGCTCTGGCGCGGTGATCGTTCTTGGGCAGATCTAGTGCTGGGAGAATGGTGCGGCAGGTTCATCACCGTCGTAGATGATTAGTTCTTGGGGATCACGGTTCAAAAGTTGGTAGAGACAGAGGGTGAGAGTTCGAAGAGAAGCGGCTACAGTAGAGTAGGTCGTTGAGTCTTGTGGAACTTGCTTGTGGGTTTGTCCGATCATCGTGGTGTTGCTTCTTTTTTCTTCATACTCTGGTATATGAGGGATTTGCTTCCCGGCCAGGTCTTATCCTGTCGACTTTCAATGTGGCAATAATAAAATAATAATGTGGGGAAAGAGAAATAAGGCCACCACAAATTGGTAGAGTAATCCTGACAACCAGAGAGAGATTGAGAGAGCTGGGCCCGGCCGACCGTTCGTTTCGAACACAAAAAATCACCAACTGTCTTAATTAGTCCTGAGGTTCCAAGTAACGCCCCTGTGGTCGCCCCCTGGAATGTCGCTGGTGTCTCAAATGACCGGACTTTAGCTGCTGTCTCTCTCTGGGTTGACTGTAGGTTTTCTTTATTATTCCTGGAAGAGCATATATTATGAAACATATATAAATATATATATTAAAATTGGCATATCCTGACCAGGAGCACATGTGCTTTACAGAAGCATATAAATATGTATATAATATATATATATATATATATAGTATAGTTATGAAAAATTTTAAGATTAATAAATTTTTTATTTAATTTAAATGTGTGAGGTTTGTTTTTTTAATTTTTTCTTTGTAATAAATAATTAGTAAGATTATATTTTAAAAAAAGTTACACCAGCAAAGCATGCCGATCGCCGATGCTTTGCTGGTGTAACTTTTTTTTTTAATATAATCTAACTAATTATTTATTACAAAAAAAAATAAAAAAACAAACCTCACACATTTAAATTAAATAAAAAAAATATTAATCTCAATTTTTTTTATAACTATACTATTTGATACAGAATTAGCTTGCTGTTCTGACTCAAAATTAATTCAAAATCTGTTGTTCTTAATAGTTTACTTTTCCTCTATTTTCCAAATATAAAAAAATTACTATTAATATATATATTCTGTGAGATTGGAAATGATGATAACCTAATATAAAAAATTGTTGTTGTTAAAAAGTGACGAACAAAATTTTGATTGAAAAATATATGGCCACTATTATCTTTTGTATTTATTGTGATTTCTTATTGTAATGTATGTATAATAAATAATACATTTAAAGGAGAAGTCTGTCAATCATCAAAAAACAACAAGTTCGCAGAGTTTGCTGTTATTGTTTTTTTCTTCTTCATTCTTTATTTTTATTTTATTCAAAGCGCAATATCCCTACTCAGAATATTTACGTCAAAACAGATACAAAGCGAACAAATCAGAAATGCTATTGGCCTGAACTTCTAATTTTAGTGAGAATATCATAAATGTATTTACGTGATCATTAAAAATTTCATATTCTATTTATTATTAACAAATTTATTTAAATCTTTGTTGATAAACTCCCGTCCTCTGTACCTCTCAAAAATTGGACACTCACCGCAGTAAACAAACCGGATCCTCCTCTGCTACGACTGAGGCTAATTTATTGTTGAAATAAGGACGGAAATGAAATGGATACCACAAGTGAATAAACATTGAAAACTTTCATTTGTCCCAGCGAATATTTTATCCCGTTTTTAAAACAAAAAATGATTCTATTATACTAGGGGCATGTGGTTTATGAGGATTATCATTAACCATTGAAAGTTGAGGCATCGTATTTAATTGTTCTGGAATCTATAAAGTATGTAAGTTGAGGGCTATTTTCAAAGCTAAGGACACAATTAGATGAGGTAGTGTTATATGCACGAATTTATTATAAAATAATTTTATATATAGCATTAAATTAAATATTTTTATTTAGAAAATTTAATTATGAAAGTATAATAACTTAGGTTTTCGGGACTGATCGTTAATTTGCTGTGAGTACACCATTGTATAATATTGTCACGGTAGTCATGACGAGGAGTCGTTCATATTAAAATAAATAAAGATTTGGGAATTTATTGATAAAAGTATATAATTTGCCCCGTTTAAGATTTATTTACAATCAATAATATTAAGTAGGCAAGGTGAATTAAATTTTTTGTAAATTAAAAATCGTGAATATAAATATGAAACTGTTTCTGTTTTATTATTTGATCAATTATTCTCTACGACAATATATTCTAAAGCATCTTCACTCAAAAACCTTAGTCCCTCCACAGTCTTATGCCAGCAAATAATGGATACATAATAGGCATAACAAGTCATTTCAGAATTGTAGGATTCAAATTAATCAACAAATCATTTAGTAAAATATTCCATAGTAGTGGGAATAATGGTCTCTTTCCTGTGGACATCCTTTTGTTAATTTTTTTCCGATAGTGATATTTTCGTATTAAAAGTTTGCTTTATTTATTTAAGTAAGATTGGATAAAATCCTTAATAAATTGGTATAAATGATATTTCATGTAATATTATTATCTATTCTTCTTTTTATTGCTGGCCACCACACATTGTCGAATGCGCCCGCGATATCTACTTGTTATAAATTTTATAATATATAATTTATAAATATAAGATTTTTGTTATACAAAAATAACAAATTGAATTTAAAATATATGATAGATAATTTTAATTATATAATATATATATATGTAGTATATTGTGAGTTAGATAGATCACAACCTTCTTCTAATATTTATTATAACCCCATATCTATATAAAAATATGTATCGACCTTGTAACAATGGAAGTGACCAATAAACAAAGAAGTAAAGGTAGACTAGACGACGACAAAGGCCAGACGAAGAAAACAACCAGGCGCCGGACAGGTGGCGTGATTATAGGAACCAATCAGGACACTCCACCATATGCGGGAGTCCAATATATAAAGGCCCAGAAATTAGACAAAGTAGTTGTTTTCAGAGCGACGCCGTTATACGGTCGGTCGGATCTCTCACCCCCCCCCCCCCCCTTCTATCCGCGTAGGCTTAGGGGATCCGCGGCGCCCGTGGTTCGACTGCCTTCGTCCGTGGTCTACCTCTACCTCTTGGAGCTACCATATAGACCTGCCTCTGTCCCTTGCTGTCCCCGTGCGGGAATCCCATCACGCACCCACGACCACGACTGCCCAGTACATTCCACGCCGGCTTGGTCGGGATTACTACATATATATATTAAAAATAAAGAAGGCATTTCCTGACCAGGAGCACATGTGCTTTTTAGATGGCAGAGCGCCATCTAGTGGAGCAAAAATAAACTAAACGTTTATTTAACTTGCTCCGTGATATTAGATGGCGCTCTGCCATCTAAAAAGCACATTTGCTCGTGGTCAGGAAATGCCTTCTTTATTTTTAATATCAACACCTGACCCACTTATCTTTTATATATATTTTTCTATTGTTTTTTCGCATATATATGAAAAACAATAGAAACGCGTTCGTGGATGGCTTTTCTTGATTTATAAAAATATTAGGTTGGTCAAATATCAGGGAACATGTTAAATCAATGAATAGTTGATTTCTGTTCCACCAGATGGCGCTCTGCCTTCTGAAAAGCACATTTGCTCCTGGTCAGGATATGCCTTTTTTATTTTTAATATCAACACCTGACCTTTTTATTTTTTATTTTTCTATTGTTTTTTCAAGTGTAAAGCGTATTTACGCAAGTTTGGATTTAAATACCCATTTCTTGGTTTTTCAGGAGGTCACTGGGACCAAAATATATTTTTGGTCGCAGTGGTACAGCCTACTCCACGCTGACGAGCGCCAACAGCGCGAAACGCGTTCGTGGATGGCTTTTCTTGATTTATCAAGAAATTGGGTTGGCCAAATATCAGGGAACAGGTTAAATCAATGAATAGTGGATTTCTGTTGCACCAGATGGCGTTCTGCCTTCTGAAAAGCACATGTGCTCCTGGTCAGGATATGCCTTTTTTATTTTCAATATATATATATATATAGCGACCACACTTTGCTTCAGCGAGCGCGAACAAGGACAAAGCTTCAATACACATACAGGCGGTGGTGTGGCGACCTCACTACGCCTCGGCAAGTGCGAGCTGGGAGAACACACTACGCGTGCGCGCGGAGCGACATCCGGGACTTTCTGGCCACTCGCGTCATCAAAAACAAGGCTTGCTCACAACGGCCGTTACTTCTTTTCTGTTTCTATATTTCTGGCTATAAATCTTCTCAGAGCTTGTATGAAGGCTTCAGTACTTAATGAGGTTACAAGTTCCATGTGTAAAGCTCTGAAGACGGCACAGGAAAATAGAACAATCCATGCCTTGGTCTTGTTCTTGAGGCAAAGTGGACCAGAATTTCAAAAGCTGTGGTATCAAAGAGTAAGTGTATCGAAGTAGTTTTCACAGGTTTTGATGAAAATCAAGCGTGGTGCAAGCTGTACCAAAACGACCAAAAATGGCTGGTGTTTGAGGGATCTTGAAAAACATGAAACGGGTATTTAGGCCGGAGAGGCGTGAGAACGCCAATGTGAAAATAGTACAAAAGTTAATTTTTTCGAGTAAAAAATTTGAGATATTAAAATTGATAGAATACATTATCTTCTCCACTATCATAGAATTTTATAAATGTCTTCTTCTAAATATTTATTTCCAATTGCACAATTAAAACAATAATCTAAACAAACATTTTCATCAAATTCTATTATAAAATACGATATATTTTTGCTCAATCATAACACCCACTTAATTTTTATAAAAATTTAAAATATTGAGTCATTTTTTAATTATAAATCCCCCCAAAGCTTTTTTTTAAATAAAATTTTAATTGAATTTCTCATCATAATACAGTTTTGAGAAATTGAAGCTATTTTTAGATGATAATAAAATTATTTTAAAAATTAAACAATTATCTCGACTCACTGTATTGCAAAGAAATATTAATGTGCGGGCCTGGTTCATCAGTGGTGAAACGCTTTAAAGAAAGCAATTGAACAGTATTGCATTCTTCTTGTTGTTCTAGCCACTTCATAGCCGTCTCAAGACAATAAAAAGCTTCCTCATTGAATGGTCCTTTTCAACCTGGTCGTCATCCCGAAGCTCTTCCTCGCTGTCGCTAGAACCTTGATCGTCGATGAAACTTTCGATGATTTCATCGTCCGTCAATAATTGATAGCCAGGGTCATCAACGTCGCACTCCAGCCAATCTTCAATGTTTTTCTGGTCACATTCTTCAAATACAGAATATTTTCTACAGGTAAACTCCGTACAATTTTTATAAGTGTATAACGAATCAAAAGTTTTGACGAAGGAGTATCTTTTATAAAAGATACTCCTTCGTCAAAACTTTTGATTCGTTATACAGAAGATTTTGTAATGAGCTCCGCCAGCTCTGATATAAATTGGCTGTTTGGTAGCTCTTCAGAAGCAGTGATAGATTATTTTGATGGAAGAAGCTTATTCCAAGTTTTGCTAGTGTGGTGTCCTTTAGAGTTGCCCAAGTTTCTGCTGATATGTACACAGCCTTCTTCAAGTCTATTTCTTTGTACAGTTGTTGTACACTTTTTCATAATTTTCCTCCATCAGAACCGTACGCAGCAATTCTTTTCTGCAATATCGTTTAAAGTTTTCAATGACTTCTAGATCCATTGGTTGAAGAAGTTACGCTAGGAGGGAAAAAAAGCAACTTTAAATTTTCCATTTTCTCTTTCCATTGAAATATTTGAGGGATGACTTGTAGCGTTATCAATCAACAACAGAGCATTTCCAGATTTACCAGTTGCAATCTGATGTTTTTTTTTTTTTACTTTAGGGATAAATACAGTGTCATACCACCCTATAAAAATGTTTGTATCCATCCACGAGTTCTTTTGTTTCTTGTAGATAACAGGCAATTTTTTAATTCCTTTAAAGCGCAGCGGATTCGCAAACTATGCTTCGCAAAGGTAGCCTGTGTGTTCCATTAATATTTCCGCATACCATAGCAGTGATACGTGCTTTGCTTGCCTTATAGCCAGGTCCTGACATTGCATTCTTAGCGACAAGGGATTTGTTGGCATTTTCTTCCAATATAAACCAGTTTCGTCTGCATTGTATACATTGATTTTTTTGTAGCCTTCCTTATCAATCGTATTTTTAAAAGACTCTTTAAAATGTTTTGCTGCTCAGTATTAGCTGATAGATTTTCACCCTGAATATCCAATTGCCTAATTCCATGTCTAGATTTGAAACGCATAGGCTAGCTGGTAGTTGCTTTAAAATCAGGATTGCCACCTATTTTCTCGTTCATTTCTAGAGCCTTTTCACAAATCAGAGACCACGTATTGGTTTTTCTTGACTACGTAACACACACACACACACACACAAAGCCTTTATTAAGACATTTGTCTTATACAGATTCTCCGTACAAGGTGCAATAACAGGAAAAGAGCAGCACAGGAAACCAGTAGTTCCGCAACTATATACAATTATTATAATAACGCGATGGCCCCTCGATGTTTCGTCATCATTCTGAGGTGTGAGAACAATCGCTTCCAAGATATTTTTTCTTCCTCTTTACACCTACTGCCTTGTAAAAATTATATAGGGCCTGAGCAACTTGTCTGCTTGTTTGGGCCATGGTTAACATCATTTGGATTGACCTAAGTTGGCTGGTGTCTACCATTGAAAAGAATGTCCTTCTCTCCTCACTAAAATCTTGGCATTCATAGATGTAATGAGATAGTTCAGTTTCCATATTTTCTTTGCAGAGATCACAAATCTTATCACCCTCTTTGAAAATGTTTGTATGGTTTTCCTTGAAAAACGAATATAGTATTCTCTGTTGTGCGATATAGCGTTTTACTGGGAATGGAAAGTTGCTAAGTAAATAGTTTTCAATTCGGAATGAACTGTGTAAATACTTATAGTGGGAGTAGAATTTAGAATTCTCTATTTTTGCCTGGTCACTTTGAATAGATTGTTCTATTGCAATTTTAGTTATTAAAGGTATTTCTTGCTGAATAATCCTTGCATCATTGCAGTTAATTAACCAAGAAAATCCTGTTGAGTTGAGTATGCTGGCCAAACTTTCCGAAAGTCCAATATATATATTTCTATTTCTTGAAATTTCATATAGTTGAGCTAAGCATATATGGGGGAGTCGGCTGCTGTTCATTTTTAGAATTCTTAGCCAGAACCCGAGTGTAAGTTTTAGCACCGTAACTCCCAGTGACGTTCTTCCGCACTCCATACGTAGAATAAAACCAGGAGTATATCTGGGTAAATTTAGAAGTCTCCGTAAGAAATTGTCTTGTACCCTGTCAATCAAGTTTTTTTGGTTTTTTGCCCAAATTGGAGCTGCGTAGAGCAAGGTTGACAGAGCCATTGAGTCTAGAAGCTTGAGTGAGGATCTGATAGAATTGATTCTTGTTTTAGTCGATATTGCCCAGACCGCATTAATAGCATTTAGCGCCTTGTTTTTAAAATGCTTTGCCGCCTGTTGAGTTGAGTTTGACGCTGTCAGCTGGTAACCCAGATACGTGTATTTAGATGTTATAGTGAGAGGCAATTGTCCCCAGAACCAAACATCCGATCGGGCCTTTCGACCTCCATTTCTAAACACCATAACCTTTGATTTGCTCTGGTCCAGTGTTAAAAAATTATCTTCGAAGTATTTTCTGAGTACATTGATCTTTTTTTGTAAATTTATCTTGGATTCCCCGAGAAGTACGATGTCGTCTGCGAACAGAAGGAGATGTATATTTCCATAATTCGGTAAATAAATACTTGACAAATCAGCGTCATCGTACAGAGAAACCAAGTCGTTTAGAAAAAGGATAAATAGATAAGGTGACAGGGGTTCACCTTGTAGAACACCAGCTTGTATTTTTATAAATTCTGTAAGTGTTCCGTTCCATCTTATTGTTGCTGACATTTGATTATAATAGCTTTGTATAAGGCTGATAAATCGGGTACTTAAACCGTAAACTGTCAACTTTTTCCAAAGCAGGGAGTGTGGTACTGTATCAAAGGCCTTTTTGACATCTACGAAGAAGGCATATAACTTCCTCCTTTTGCGGCTCAGCGTCATCTGTATCAGTGAGGTAAGGGTAAAAATATGGTCTTGACAGGAATATCCACTTCTGAAGCCCGCTTGGTTTTCCGCTAAGATTCCCCTTTTTTCAATCCAATTATTCAATCTTGTCTTTAATATGGATGTAGAGCTTAGATAAATTGGATAACAATGATATTCCTCTATAGTTTGATGGTAAATTTGGGTCGCCATTTTTGAAAATAGGATGAATAATTGTTCTAGTCCACACTGATGGAACCGAGGATGTCGTCAATATTTTGTTGTATACATTTGTTAATAGAATCAAATATTCGTCAGGTAAAACTTTGATTGCTTCATTTGGTATGTTATCCAGTCCCGTTGCTTTATCCTTCCCCAGATTGGATATTTCCGTGGTGACCTCCATAAGCGAAATTTCAGCATCCAGATCCGGGTCCATATATGTTAGCGCCGGTGATATATACGCGTCCATTATAGGTGGGGAAGTCAGCAGTCTTCGATAAAAATCCTCCCAATCACATATCGGGATATTGCCTTTAATTGTTGTTCTTTGCTTAAAAGATTTTATTATCTTCCAAAATTGAGAAGCGTTTCTAGCATTACAGAGGGCATTCTGTATATCATCAAAGTATTGGTTCTTTTTAAGTTTAATTAATGATAAATATTCTTTCTTGCTTGTGATAAACAAATCTTTGTTAACTACATTATTTTGTAATAAATACAGTTTAAGACTTTCTTTCATTTTTTTCTTAGCCGTATAACATTCCTCATCGTACCACGGTTTAGACCTCAAACCACCAGATCTTATCTCACGTCTCATCCCTGCTCTTGACATTGCCGTTTGGATTTCAATTGTAAGACTTTCGACTTGTGAGTCCAATGTGGAGCCCGTCAATGGTAAAATGGCTAAATCTCTCAAGTTGCCTTTAAAAGATATAGCCTTGTCTGCAACCCAGGAATACTTTGTTCCAGGACAAAACTTCGTTGAATCTTTTGACTTCATGTTATTTAAGCCCTTGAGTTTTAAAACAAGTGGTAGGTGATCCGAATATGGCATGCACTCAACACTTAGATCAACAATGAGTTCCAATAATGCCGGTGAGACAACAGCAAGGTCTATAACTGAGGATCCTTGACTTGAAATAAAAGTAAAGTTTCCATTTCTGTCACTAGTAGATCTACCATTCAGTACAGTGAGGGAATTTTCATCGAAGAAATCAACAAGAGTTTCTGAAAGAGATGATGAGACCGGATCGCTAGAAGCGCGGCTGGCAGAAAGCAGAGTCGGGGTATCTAGCAAGTTATGAAAATCTCCGAGGTCACCGGTGCGAACATTTAGATCACCGCATAGAACTATCTCTAAACCCTCCTGGATTTTATTCTCAATGTAACTAAATAGTTTTTTAAGATTCTCTAGCTGTGTTTGAATTGGTGGTAAATAGACAAAAATCATACAAACTAGTAGTGAATCTGCAGTTGGAACTAATTTACAGGTTGCTGAAATCCATTGAGATTCCACTTCGACTTTTTCAATTAATGGTTGGATTCTTTTACCGACTCCCATAATAATACCACCTGAACTTCTCCCTCGTTTTGATGTCTTTAAGGCCGGTGAGTGGTAAATTTTGTAGTTCTCAACTGCAAAGTTCAGTGGGTTTTGACACCAGGTTTCAGTCAAAACGAAGATGTCGAACTGTTTGAGATAATCAATAAGAGGAAATACGGAAATCATTCTGTAGAATCCATTTATGTTCCAGTAAATAATTCCAGAAGGCTTGGCATTTGTTGTTAAAGAACTTTTATTTGAACGAAATAAGTGTTTATGCTGCAGCAATTGGTTGGGCCGTGACTCAGTACGTTCGCTATCGGTGGGTTGCTATATTACGTCCCCGCTAGCGCTAATAACGCGGCCATTAGAAGCATAATAGTTTATGCCGCGGACAATTAACTTATTATCTCTCAACTTGGAGACAATTCCCTTAGAAAAAAGCTCTTTTCGTTTATTAATCAGTATTTTCCTTTGCTCTCTAACAGTGGCAGGGTAATCTTTGTTCAAGAAAATCTTTTTATCCCGGAGTTTAAATGCGTTTCTAAGTAACAGAATTCGTTGTTTGTAGTCCGGAACTTCAATAAGGAGCGGTGAATTAGCTTTTCTTGATAATCTTCGACATTGCTCTAACCCAATCGCCTCGGAAATCTGCATTGAACTCGAAATCAGATTGAAAAAACGGGAGCGAGATTCGTCCGGGGTTTCATTTTCAGTTCCTTCGAATCCGTAAAAAATTAGGTTTTTTTCCCGCTGCTTCATCTCGCAATGCTCCAGCCGTCCCTCAAGATCAGCTATTCTTTTTGAATTGTCCGACGCAATCTTTGATGTAGTTTCGAGGGAAGTCTCAAGCTGTTGTAGACGCTGATTTATTTTCTCTAATCCCTGTTCCACTGGGGCAAATCTAGTCTCTATTTTTTGTCCCCAGTCATCCATTTTGGCTGAAAGCGCTGTGATTAAATCACCTATATCTTTATCTTTATTCAATTCTAAAGTTGTTTGTCTTGTAGATCTTGGGCCTGGATTTGACTCAATACCTGCCATAAGTAAGAGCATAATTATAATACATCTACGGTTGCTTTTTCCAGCATAAACAAATGTGTTTGCCTTTGAGAACTTTGCATAACAAGTTACAGTTTTGCTGCTTAAATTAACATATTTAGCAATTAGAGAATTTTCTTTGGAAAATAAACAAATTGAATATGGCTATTAATAAAATGAGCTTCATAATTCTCATAGAATATAGGTAGTAGATTGCCTATCAGGTATTACTAAGAAAGCAACAAAGGAAAGAAATAGAATTAAATAATAATTTCAAAAATACTTATCAGGAGACGAAGAATTCTGCGTCCGCTCTACTTCTTGACTACGTAACTGCATAAACCATGTGTAAACCGCAGCGTCAAAATTTTTGTTTTCTACCTTTTTCATCGTTTTTCTATATAAACTTCCATCTTCATTATCATGTGCACTAGCATAGATTGTAATGGCATCACTATTTTTTTAAATGTCCGATATGGTTGCATTTCCAACCCCATATTTACGAACTAAGCTTAATCCACTAGCACCATTCTTCACCTGATCTACTATTTTAAATTTATTAGTAAAACTGAGAACAACACGTTTACGTTTAGAAGTAATTGTTGCAAGGATGAAAAGAGCCTGCCACCAGGTGCCAGCCGGGAAGCCCGCTGTTGTCTTGTCTTAAATTTGAAAAAAAAAGACAATACAAGGTCCCGATGGCTTAACCTGAACTAAAAGCTCCTAGCTTTACAGTAATGCTGGAAACTGACTTGAAAATTATAAATTGATAAATCAATATCTTTGTTGCAGTGATCAGAAGAATTGAGTCACAACGCTAGAAAACAGTGATGAATAATTTAATACTTATTGAAAGAAATATTTATTTAAAAATCACACAAATTAATATTAATACAAATATTATTCAAAACCAATTATTAAAATTTATGAGAGATAGTTCTTTTTCAGGCCTGTCAAAACCAAACGTTGGCGTCGAGACAGCTTTGTTTACCGGAGATGCGGGGTATTCTTTTTTTCTCGCGCATGCGCGGGGGGCAACGGGTGCAGTGTTGCCAGCGCTCGGTTGGCCCAAAAGTACCTATGGTCGCGTCACTCTCCCACCTTGAACTTTTGAACTTTGCTATAAGGTCAATATTAATTTAAAAAACAAAGAAGGAATTATCTCAAATCTAACAGAATGTTTTATGATTAAATTTTCTCTCAAACTTCACTTAAACCTAATCGGTAACTTGACTTTTCTTCCAGAACGCGTGTAAACTTTCCCTACTTTTACTGGAGTAGTTTTCTCTTGCACTGACACGGACTCCACACCGGGTGTTTTCTCCCTGACGATCTCATCCTCCGCTGGCTTAAGCTCCCCGTCGCCTTGCTCTACGTCCTCAGATGGTACTCCAAGTGGGAACAATCGTTGAACTGCACGCTTCATGAATCCAGACTTAGTCTTAACTTCCACAAGTCTTCGCACATTGTCAGTTCCAGGAAACACCTTCGTAATCTTTCCCATAGGCCAGTTTATTTGCTTCCTGTTTTCAACCTCCACAAGGACGATATCTCAAACTTTTAACTGTCGTTGTTTCTTGCGATTGTCGTGATGCACCAACAATCCTAGGTACTCGCTTCTGAACCTCTTACGGAATTCCTTCAGGAGTCGTTTGCGTTTCTCATAGCTCTTCCCAAAGTTACACCTGAATTCATTTAGATCAATCTCTCCTTCAGTTCTTGGTTCTCGAAGGAACATCTATGGGGTTAATGGCACAAGGTCATCATTGTCCTCAGCAATGTAGGTGAATGGTCGCGCGTTGATAACTCGTTCACAGTTTTCGAGGATCGTCACCATTTCTTCGTAGTTAACAACACGTTTTCCCAGCAATCTTCGAAGCAGCTTTTTGGTGAGTCCAACAATTCTCTCGATCCAACCTCCCCACCACGGTGCTGCCGGAGGATTGAGCTTCCATTTCACTCCAAAATTAACTCGATAAAGCTCGTTCCGGAGTCCAACTAGATTCGTCCCATTATCTGAGTAGATGACTGCAGGGCAACCTCATCTTGCTATGAACCTCTCTACTGCTCCCACCAATGCTTCCGTCGAAAAGGAAGTCACCAGTTCGAGGTGGACCGCACGGTATACGCCACAGATGAAGATGACGAACCAAACCTTCTGTCCATCTTCCAGATATAAAGGTCCTCCGAGGTCAATTCCTGTCACCTCAAAAACCACAACATCTCGTACGCGATGTTGAGACAACGATGCTTCTGGTACGTCGACTCGCTTGGTTTCAAATCGTCGACAGCGAGGACATTTATGAATTACATGACGAACTAGTTGTCGAGCTTTTGGAATCCAGAACTTCTCTCTTAGTACTGATCGCAGCGTCTGGGCTCCACAGTGGTACATTTTCTCGTGGACTGATTTCACAATTAGCTCTGTGACCGGATGATTCGTTGGGATCAAAATTGGCAATCGGAACAGTTCATCGTCATTTCGATTCACAAACCTCGTTTTTACTCTCCATAATCCTTCTTTATCTTGGAACGCGTGTAGCTGCTTCATCTTGGGATCTTCCTCACCGATCGATTCACTCTGTATTATCTTAACTAGGGACTTTTCAGCACTGTCTAGCTCCTCTTGTGAGATGATATCTCCTTTGTATTCAGAGGGCTTGAAACGTAGCATCCACGCGATTACTCTCAGTATTTGTGTTAGAGTCACTTCACGTTTTCCCTCGTATAGATTCAGATACCATGGATTCTCCTCGGGCTTTTTGGCTACAAATCCAGCCACCACAGTCTTCCTCCTCTCTTCTTTAATGGCTTCCAGATCATACTGTACCTTTGATACTGGCCAGTCTTCTTTCTTTTCCTGAAGCCATTTTGGTCCCTCCCACCATCCGGATTTTGTGAATTTCGATGGGGATTCACCACGGGATGGGAGATCTGCTGGATTGTGTTCCCCTGCGAAATGGTTCCAATCTCACTCTTCGTAAGTGTTGTGATCTCCTTGACACGGTTGGAAACGAACTGAGCCCAATTCTCTTGTTGTTGTATCCAGTATAGGGCAGGACTGGAGTCTGTCCAACATTGAATCTTCTCCGGACTTTCTTCTAAATTTTCCAGAACATGCACCAACAGTCGTGCTCCAATCAAACAGGCTAATAGTTCCAGTCGTGGAATCGTGATCCTCTTAATAGTTGCCAGTCGATTTCTTGCTTCAACGAATCGCACTACTATGACTGACGCATTCTCTATTCGCATGAAGATCACCGTTGCGTACGCTATAGCTGAAGCGTTACAAAACACGTGCAATGTTGTTCTTCCTTTGATAGGTAAGATCCATCGAGGTATCTTGATCTGATCCAATTCTAAGGCTTGCTTCCTCCATTTTATGAACTCGACCCGTCTGTCTTCGTTCAGCTGTTCATCCCATGATTTATTCTCCTTCCAAGCATCTTGAACCATCTTCTTAATCTTGATTGTAGCTGGACAGGTAAATTGAATCGGATCAAAAATGCGATGGCAGGCTGACAAGATACTTCTCGTTGTGATTGATTTTTCTTCATCTATATTTTTCAATGACTGCACATTAATGGCAATAGTGTCAGTCTGAAGGTGCCATTTCATACCAAAAATAGAGGCTGGATCTTGTTCTGTGATTCCAGGTTCATTCCACATCCAGTCTCGTAACTCAAATTTGGCTTGCATCATGATGTCGGAGGATTCCTTGATAAATGTTTTGACATCATGTGTAGATGACAAACTAAGAATGCAGTTGTCAACGTAAAAACTTCGGGCAAGAAGTTCTGCGCACCTATTATCTTGAAACTGCGGCAGGCTCAAATGATTCTTAATGGTTGCAGCTAGCAGAAAAGGACTTGAGGTAAGGCCAAAGACTACTCGGCAATGCCTGTAAAATTTTAGTGTCTTCTGGTCCTTTTTCCACCAAAGGAACCGAAGGAATTCACGATCTTCTTCTCGAACCTGAATCTGGAGAAAAGCTTTTCGCATGTCTGCAATGATTCCATACTTTCCAAGTCTAAACCGCAAGAGCAAATCAGGAATGAGCTCAATCAGGTTGTCTCCTTTTTCGAGACATTGATTTAATGATGGGAGCCCCTTTTTCTTGCAACTTGCGTCGAATACTGGACGAATAGGAGTGGTGTGACTATCCTTGAGCACTGGGCGATGAGGAAGATAACTGCACTCCTCCCATTTATCCTCAACTTCCTCGATGAATCTCTATTTTTCCCACTCCTCAAAAATAGTATCATACTTCTCATACAGCATCTTGCCCTGGACATTCCTTGTTGTAGTCAGCAATCTATTTTCTGTAGTTCGGCGATTGACCGGAACTGGTGGATGTCCAGCTATCCATGGTAGTGACACGATGTACCTTCCGCTTTCGTCTCGTTTCACAGTCTCCTTGAAATGAGTGTTGGAGGCTTCGATTGAATCTTTCCTAGATTTTGTTTCTTCTGCATCCATGATGCCAAGCACATCTAATTTCCATAAATCCTGAACGTCGAAACTGTTAACATGAAATGAAGTCACGATCAGGCATGAATCTTCCATGTCTTTCCCTATTGCTGGTCCCATTACTGTCCACCCCAACTTGGTTTCTGTTGCCACAACTCCATTTTGCAATATTTGCATTCTGCCTGTCAGAATGCTGCTAAGCAAGTCTGAACCAATCAACATGTGGATTGATATCTCTTCACCTTGGCATATGTCAGTCAAGTTGATCCCTCGAGCTTTTAACTCATTGAGTATAGTATGATCCTGTACTTGACTGATGTGTCCGCAAATTACTTCCTGATCCAAGAATTTGAGATCATCCATGTATTCGTTGTTGAGGCTGGAAACATTTACTTTGTACACATTGTGCTTCTTTTGACGAATTTCTCCACCTCCAAACAGATTGTGGGTAAGTGTAACTTGCTGCACTCTCTTTAGGCCCAGTGCGTCCACCATTCTCTTTGAAATATAGGACCGCTGGGATCCACAGTCAAGCAACACTCGAACATTATGCTTCCCCTTTGGTCCGCTTATCTTGACTATCAGAGTTTGTAGATAGACTCCTCCCACGGTAGCGTTGTTTAAAGTTGTTGACGTGAATTGATTGGCGGTCTCTTGCTTTGTTGCAGGACTTTCCCTTGAAATCTTTAGTTCCGCTTTTTGGAGATGAGAAGTCTTCTGGGCTTCCAGAGTAGGACACATAATGGGGTAATGCTTCCCTCCGCAGACAGGGCAACGTGGCTTAATCCGGCATTTCTTGAATCCGTGGCCAGGAAGCAGGCACCAAAAACAAACATTCTTCCCTTTAGCCTTATCTTTCTTCTCTGGTAGATGCATCCGCTGTCCACTGTAGCACTCTTGACAAAAGATGCAGTTGTTTCGCATCTGAGTGGTGTTGGCGAGGTCAGTAGCCGTCGGAATTTTACTTCCAATATTATTCTTAGAAAGAGATTTCCTGTTTGATCGATCATCCTTCGCATCTTGATTGTTGTCGATCTTGAACGCTGCTTTGGCCATATTCACTCGACTCTCGCCCTTCACTTCTGTCTTCAAAACCGTCATGAGTTGTGTCAACTTATCCTGTACTCCTCTTCCGCTCATCGTATATTGACTTCGTTCCCATACTCTAAGGGTGTCCTCTGGTAGTGCTGATTCGACGAGTGGGTACAGCATAGCCACAAACTTGTCACGAGCGACGCCCAATGTTTCTAATGCTCGCAGTTGTGTCTCCAGTCTATCGTAAAGCTTCACTACAGACATCTTATCTTCGGCTCTCACATTCTGAAGCACATTCTGAAGCAGGTCACGTATATAAATCTCAACAAGCATTTCATCCTCTCCAAAACGTGATTTGATATACTCGATGACTTTAGGGTAGTTGTCGGCACTCGGTGGAAAACTTTCGACTGCTTCTCTTGCCTCGGAGTTCTCGGCGGTGGCTTGAAAGAGATACTGAAACTTAGTTTCTGGAGGCATCTGTGGATCCCGGTCAATCGTGCTGACCTGACTCCGGAATGTAATCCATTCTCTTGGTTCTCCCCCAAACTTCTTGAACTCCAGCTTCGGTAGTCGATAGTTCATTGCTGCTGTGCCGCTGATTGTACTAACGTCATCCTTTTCCGCAAGAGCCTCGTAATCAGTCATAATGTTACTGAAATTATCTTCGTACTCACAAACGGATTCGTACTCGGCAGTGAAAATGTTTTCAGACGCTGATTCTCGTAGCAGAGCTTCTTCCATCCTCATGTTCAATATTGAAAGCTTTTCATGGTGGGTCTGGAGTCGGCGGAGGATTTTCTCTACATCTGCTTTCTTGACTTCCTTCTTCTTGATCTCTGTTTCGAGCTCATTGAACGCCTTGGTGAACCTTGCACGCACTGGCGTCCTAAGCTTTTTCAGTTCAGCACTACTAACTGGCTGGTCAGCCATCCTGAGAAGTAATCACTGGTTCACAGTTGCACCTTTGTGTAATCAGTAATTCTTCAATCTGTATCCTGTCGGCTGCGCCAAAATGTTGTCTTGTCTTAAATTTGAAAAAAAAAAGACAATACAAGGTCCCGATGGCTTAACCTGAACTAAAAGCTCCTAGCTTTACAGTAATGCTGGAAACTGGCTTGAAATTATAAATTGATAAATCAATATCTTTGTTGCAGTGATCAGAAGAATTGAGTCACAACGCTGGATGGCGAGGCCTAAAGTAGAAAACAGTGATGAATAATTTAATACTTATTGAAAGAAATATTTATTTAAAAATCACACAAATTAATATTAAACAAATATTATTCAAAACCAATTATTAAAATTTATGAGAGATAGTTCTTTTTCAGGCCTGTCAAAACCAAACGTTGGCGTCGAGACAGCTTTGTTTACCGGAGATGCGGGGTATTCTTTTTTTTGCTCGCGCATGCGCGGGGGGCAGCGGGTGCAGTGTTGCCAGCACTCGGTTGGCCCAAAAGTACCTATGGTCGCGTCACTAGCTTAATCCACTAGCACCATTCTTCAACTGATCTACTATTTCGGATAATCAATGCTCTACTGTATTCTCTTCTATTAATTTTCTTTATATTCTTATTTGATAACTTTTAAAATCTTTTAAGAAAATAAAATATAACTATTTATTATATCGTCAGATTTTTGTTGTTATTTTTATCAAATAAATCATCTTTTACTTCCAAGGTTCTATTTCACTAAACTATGTTAGCTATCGGTTTCAGCGGTTTTGGTTTCGGATTAGCTTTCGGATAACCAATGTTTCGGATAATCAATGCTCTACTGTATTCTCTTCTATTAATTTTCTTTATATTCTTATTTGATAACTTTTAAAATCTTTTAAGAAAATAAAATATATCTATTTATTATATCGTCAGATTTTTGTTGTTATTTTTATCAAATAAATCATCTTTTACTTCCAAGGTTCTATTTCACTAAACTATGTTAGCTATCGGTTTCAGCGGTTTTGGTTTCGGATTAGCTTTCGGATAACCAATGTTTCGGATAATCAATGCTCTACTGTATTCTCTTCTATTAATTTTCTTTATATTCTTATTTGATAACTTTTAAAATCTTTTAAGAAAATAAAATATATCTATTTATTATATCGTCAGATTTTTGTTGTTATTTTTATCAAATAAATCATCTTTTACTTCCAAGGTTTTTGGATGAGACTTGATGCCATTGAAGATCTCCATTTGAATAGAATCGTTTTTATCAAGTATAATTTTATAAACACGTACCTAAACATTAAGCATACTTCTCCTAATACTCTAGGATATCTGCAACAATTATTTTGAACTTATCTCTTTTAATTATTCTAATAAAATAATTTTCTTTATATACAACTAGCCGAATGACCCGGGCAACGCCCGGGTTTTACCCGATTAAATGTTTTTATTCAAATACTATTCGTTACAATTATAAATTGGAGCCGTGGATGCCACTCTTGTGAAACGTCCCGCTCCAAACTTTACATGTACTCTAGGTCAGCTGCTTTTACCCCCCATTTTCACCGCTAGAGGCGCGAGCGAAAGAGCAAATTTGCAAATAACACGACGGATATTCGGGATAGAGACCTGAAATTTTCACAAAGTTTTTCCAGATTCTACTTTATATACTGTTAAAATATCAGTCAGATTAGTTACGTATTGTGGATGTGTATAGTTGACAAACATACATACATACATACATACGCTGACTTTTATATATATAAGGATGATAATATAAATGAGTCTTAAAAAATTGTAAAAAAGAAAAAAAAATGCATCGGCCGGGAATCGAACCCAGGCCGCCCGCTTGGCAGGCGAGCATTCTACCACTGAACCACCGATGCTTATAAGAAATGGCCCTATTTGGGTATTTATTCCATTCACAAAAGCAAACGATGACAGAATTGTTGATGACTCTGATACTTGTATTTATAATTATGTTAGCATAATGAATTAGTCAGTATTCCCATGGTCTCCAGCGAAGAGGTGTTAATTGACTTTTTGAAAATATACATAATTATAAAGATAGAAGCTTCTATAGAAATAACTAAAATAAGCCGAAATAGCTCAGTTAGGAGAGCGTTAGACTGAATATCTAAAGGTCCCTGGTTCGATCCCAGGTTTCGGCATCTTTTTTTAATTTTTAAATTTTTAATTACCGTAACTTGAAACGTGACTTAACGTGACAGAATTGTGCATGACTCTGATAACTGTATTAAATACTAGCCGATTAAATGTTTGTTGTATTCCAATTGATCACACACAGCGCTCAACGTTAATTATTGTTTAATTTAACTACAAGGTAAAGGGATTATATATAGATTAAAAAGTAAACAGTCGTGTAGGTTTCTCCCCAGTGGCTTGGTCAAAATGTCCGCTAGGTTTATATAGATTAAAAAGTAAACATGGAGAAAAGAGAAAAGAATAAGTCTCGTGGCTACGCGGCCTTGCAAGAGTTGCATCAACAGGAAGTGACGTCAGCTCCAGGGTTGCCGAGCCAGCAATCTCCTCCCTCGAAGTGGCCTCCTATTCATGGATCACTTCGCCGCTTAAGAGTCTCGAACGATGAAGTTCGTGTAGGTTTCTCCCCAGTGGCTTGGTCAAAATGTCCGCTAGGTTTCTTCCACTTGTTTACTTCAGTACTGAGGAGTGCAATTGAGTTCTGAGCATTTCGCTGGTTCCTTAGAATCATTGGATGAGATCGAGTAGGAGAAGGCTTCACAGTATCTTCATTATGGCTGTCCTCTTCTGTAGGTGTCACGTCTTCTTGATCTAATAAAGACACTGGATACTCTACAATCTCCCGTTGAGTCCCATTGCTGTAGTGTTCAACTGATGGTTGCTGTCGTTCCTCGATACATCACTCTCTTTGAAGACACAGTCCCGAGATTCCACCACTTTCTTCATCTCAGGAATCCACACTCTGTAGCCACGTCCTCTGAGTGCATATCCAACAAGTTTGGATTTACGGACTTGTCTTGGAATATGGACAAATACTTGACAGCCAATAGCTCTTATGTGTTTAAGACTAGGCTTGTTCCCTGTCCACAGTTCATATGGCGTGCTTTCACCATTGTGATTGTTGAGAACTCTGTTTCTGACATAGGCTGCGGTGTAAGTCAGCTCCGCCCAGGAAGCCTTTGGCAGACCACTTCCAGATATAGTGCTCCTGACAAGATCTAGGAGTGTCCTATTCATTCTTTCTGCCACACCATTCTGTTGAGGTGTATACGTCATAGTGTGTTCATGAACTATTCCGACGCTCGTGCAGAAAGTGTCCCATTCTTTGGAACAAAATTCCAAGCCATTATCCGTACGTATTCGTTTTAGTTTCCGGCTGGTTTGTTTCTCAGATTCTTGAATCCACTCTTTGACTTTTTCCAAGGTTTCGCCTTTGTTTTTCAGGAAAAATACACTTGTATATCTCGTAGATTCATCAATGATGGTTAAGACGTACTTGGCTCCTCCCCAGCTCAATACGTCGAGTGGACCCATCAAGTCCGCATGCACCAAGTCCAACGGCATGATTTCTTTTTCCTCCTTGTGTGAGTGTTGAAGGAATGGCAGACGGTAAGACTTGCCGATCAAGCAGTCTTCGCACTTTTCTGGCTTTGCCGGGCTGCAATCAAGTCCTATTACGCTTTGGTACTTGGCCATCTTTGCTATCGTATATGCATTTACATGCATCAGCCTTTTGTGCCAAAGTTCCAGTGTAAGCTCTTCCTTGCATTCAGATGCAAGAGAAACATGATCATTCTGATCTATCGGAGAGGATGGAGTAGTCTGGACGTAGTAAAGTCTACCCAACTTCTTTCCCTCTATCAAGAGTTTACCTTTCATGTCCATAATGTGGCAACCACTCTTGTTGAAGACAGCTTTTCTACCGTTTTCTATCATTTGGAGCACAGACAGAACACTGTGACGCATATCTGGAACATACAAGGTGTTCTGGGCAACCATATTGCTGGCATCTCCCTTGTGTCCAACAATATTGGCACTGACAATACCGATACCACATGCTTCTATAGAAGAGCCATTCGCAATAGGGATGGAACTCATATTGCTTGTGCACTCTTTCAGACATGTGAAGTAATCTCTCTTGGGAGTCATATGGTGCGTCGCTCCAGAATCGATGATCCAGGTCTCGGCGGTAGCTCCAAACAAAGTGTTGCACATTGCCGACATATTTACGCCTTTGTTTTGGTCAAACCTCTTTGGTCTTTGTTCATTCTTTCCTTTCTTCATGCATTCCCTTGCATAATGGCCTTTACCTCCACATTTGAAACAAACAACCTTTGCTTTAAATTGTTTTTCTGTTTCAATGGGCTTCGAAGCGGCATTAACGACCATGGCACCCACATCTTTTGGTAGATTAGACGAACGCCTTTCTGCTTCTGCCAACAGCCGTCTTTTAACTGTGGCGGTCGTGAAGTCTGAATCAGGCAAGTTACATATGGTTGAGACAACGGTGTCCTCTGGTAATCCACCCAAAAGAACCATAGCCAAATCGCCATCATCAATTTTGTCGCCAATTTGGGCCAGTTCATTTACAATGTAGTTTATCTTCCCCATATACCCTTCCATATTGCTGTGCTGAGTCAACCTTTCGCCATATAACTGCCTTCTTAGTTGTACGGCTCGATATCTACTATCCTTTGGTGCGTATAATTTTTCCAGTTCCTCCCAGACCTCTTTTGGAGTATTCAAATTTTGAACATGCAATTGTTGTTCATCATTAATCCCGAGGCAAATTTTTGCAAACGCCTTACCCTCCCGCGACAAAAAAAATGTTTTGTTGCAACAAGGTCACTAGGGTCAGGCTTATCCTCTCCTGGATTGATCTAACTCCACAAGTCGTTTTCCATTAGAACGAGTTTCATCTGGAAGCTCCAGCTGGAGTAATTAGCACCATTTAATTTTGTAATCGTCGTGTTTGCCATTTTACAAAATATTTGGTAAGTAGAAAAAAGGATGTTCCAAGTAATCAAAGGAAATTTGGTTACTCACGTTTTAGGCCTTGCGCTTCTTCAGTCTGACGTTTTAGGTCTTGCGCTTCTTCAGTTTCACGTTTTAGGCCTATCGCTTCTTCAGTCTCATAATCTTTGTTGTATTCCAATTGATTACACACAGCGCTCAACGTTAATTATTGTTTAATTAACTACAAGGTAAAGGGATTATA